>JARLTB010000112.1:840000-1440000 GCA_030141615.1 Unio pictorum
GTATGTAAAACTAATACAATTTTTAATTATGCACTATTAAGTTTTAATAGTAACTTGTGACTGATAAAAATACACTTCATAAAGGAGCATCATTCTTAGGTGCTAAATCTTCTTTGTCTATCCCCTTTTAAGCAAAGTTTTGTGAAGCCCTCTAAAATAGCTACCACATTGAAAAAGAAAAGAAAGCTTGTGGAAGAACAAAGCGTTTTCCAGAATAAATGATAGAATTTATATTTTGTGGCAAAGTTTAAAGATAAAGTTCAATGTTTAGTTTGTTTTCAATCAATAGCTGTGCTGAAAAACTACAATTTTCGTCATCTCTGCAATACGATGCACAGTAAAACGTATGATCTTATCACTGGAAAATGAGAGAGGAAAATGTTCTAAAACTGAAAATAGCATTAGAAAAGCAAAAAAAATAAATATATTTTCGAACATTACCAATTCAAATGAAGATGCAGTAAGTGTAGGTTTCCCAATGAGTGGAATGATTTCTAAATCCTCAAGCCCATTTACAAAAGAACTTTTTGTACAAGAGCGTCTTCTTAAAGTAGGTGAAATTGTATGTCCTGATACAAAAAAGTTACTTGAAGGTATACCCACTTGTCCGCTAAGTTGGTTGCATGCAAAATTGCTGAGCTAGCAAGTGTTGTGAAATATCAATTGATTCAAACGTCAGGTGACTTTGAACCATTGTAAGCAGCTTTTAACTAGAGTACATATTTGTTTCTGATACCGCACTGCGTGCAATGTTCATATGTGGTGCTGATGTCAATTACGGAAGAGTTGCTTGACTATGTACAAATGAAGGGACGTGACATATTTGAAGGACTACACGTGTGCATAGCGACAGCTGCACTACTATGGAACAAACGCGCATCCTTGGCTACGGACGGTGCACCAGCAATGTGTTTTCAAAACATTGGTTAAGTTGGGTGACTGAACTCCAAAATAAACAGTCTCACTTTACGAGGAAATAACTTTACAAGTATCCATTGTCTTTTGCTTCAAGAAGCTCTGTGGGGTAAAAGTCTACAAAGGACTGTCAACTTCATTCGTTCATGAGGATTCAATTCTCAGACATATTAATATACAGAACAACATCATATAATCAGACGCATTTCTGTACATTGCACGTCTACAAAGCGTACTCAGATATCTACATATCCATGAGCTGATATATCCTTATGCATGATACTCCTACAAAGAATACACAAATAGTCAAATCCCTATTAACAAATGTTGCACACTGCAACCATTATACAAAGTAATAATTCAATTCAACATTTGCAAATCTATAATATCATATTAATAAATGAACGAGGTTAACCAAGTAGCGAATTGCAGTATTAATTATTTACATAACATTACTCATATTTCCAAATATGCATGTAGATCAGACACTACAAATGAATCAAGCTATACAAATGGTAATTCATGGGCCCGAGTGGCCGAGTGGTCTAAAGCTCTCTCCGTTACGGATTACTGCCATCTCACCTCTGTCTGCGTAGGTTCGTGTCTCAGATTCGGCCAGTGTGGGTATGTGAGAAAGCTTGCCAATAGCGTCTCGTGGGTTTTTCCGGTTTCTTCCACCACCTTAATACTGGCTGCCATGTATATCCTATCATGCACTGAAAAATGGTGTTAAACCCTACTACAACAACAACCAATGGTAATTGTACGTACCGAATTATACATACTGCGATAATTAAAGTACAATTACGTTGTCGTAATAGATTAAAACGATCGGGCAAATAGTCACTGACCTGAACGGAAAGCTCCTTGTAATTCCCAGAATAACAAGTTTCCCACCAATTTCAAATTACGTCGGAGTATCTTATATTCCCTCATAATTCCCTAAAGCTGGTATAGCGACTACTAACGTTTAGTTCTCAAGATAATATATTTAAGCTTGCGATTCTAATGATGACCACCCGAACTTGATGTTCCTTTAATCCGTACACAGGATTTCATCACTCACCTGTGAATCATTTTATGGCAATGCTATGTAACTAGCTTGCCCAAAATAAGGCCAGCCACTAGTTCCTATGGCCGCGTCAATAAACTGGTTTGACGCCTCATTGTTCGCAGAATTGACCTTCATACATATACATGGCGTATATTTTACGTATTTGAACATAATCTTCCCGTTCTGCACAAAATTCACTGTCAAGGAAATGAGTGCTATACATTTTTGTGCAGTTATCTCACTTGGTATTTTCATCAAATGGTCAGAAGGGAAGTGGCAGTGTTAAGGGAGATAACCCTCTGTGAGGAATAAGATTCTTCCATTTCCTCGAATCGTGTCTTCTCTCGAAATTAGGAATATGGAGTGTATTACATAGGTGCAGTATAGGGAATTGGGAGAGCTTGTGCATGCGGGATACTCTCCTCCTCTTTCAATACAAGCGAGTGCGAGAGTACGTTTTTCATTTATAATTTGGTGGTTTACATTTTTGTTCTGCAATCGCATGCAATACGATTGAGAAGCTATCTGGAACAGGCCATCACTGAAAATTTTGATCCACAGACCCATCGCGTAATTTTTGTAAAAGGGTTGGGAAAAGAGTGGGATGAGGAAGGCTTAGAATAGTCGTTGAGGGTTCGAAAGGCTGATCTGGCATTTTTGTTGTTATAATAGCATCAGTTTAATTAATTATCTAACTAACCCATTCTTGAATACATTGGTTTTGTTTTCAGCACCATATACTGGTAGGGATAGGTTCTCTTCTGCGTCAACGCAACCACGCCCTTGCTACGCGTCACAAATTTAACTATTTATAATCACTATAATTTAGTCATAAATACAATTTACAAAAATTAAAGATATAAAAAAACACCATTTCGGTTTAAATACATAACCACTATGAAGTGAACGTGTTCTGTTATGAGGTATCTTATACATTTATGGCGATAAGACACTATCTTTATTTGTCTGTTGAATGTACACCTTTGATTCAAAGTTACTATGATAATATCTCCAATATTAATTGCTATATTTTCAACATACTTTATGTGATAGTTTATTTTATAATAATTTGTCAGAGGACATACCAGTTACAGCACAAATGGATTTTAAATTTACATGATCCAATACCTAGATCGATTTGATCCGTTTGGTAAAAACAAATATGATAGAGATCATCATTTGTTTCTCTGGAGCTAGTTGGTTAAGGGGCTACACGTAAAGGTCAATTGTTCATTCACGTTTATAAGCCCATATTGATGTCTAGCATAAACATTTTACTTCTAGGTTTAATTATAGCATCTCTTAAAACTGAAGTCAAGATGAATGGTAAATATCAAAAGGGTATTGACAATTCTACAGCAACATATCGTGAAAATTATTGTATGAGTGTTAATCAAAGTTATATGTACATAGTCAATGTCAGCTTTAAGCTCTACAGCAAAGTTTTAGTAGAAAGATAACAGCTAATGTGCAATGCTTAGTTATGTTCAGCGTCTAATTAAATATTTGATGTAAATAGATTATGTAAGGTTAAAGAATGACATTTTTTAATTCAGATTTAAGTCCAGGCATCATAAAGCATGTCTAGCAGATCAGGTGCATCCCTACCACCAGATGGCGGCTGGGGTTGGATGATTGTCTTTGGAACATTTATGATCCACTTCATCTTCGACGGAATAATTTACTCTTTTGGGATTTTGTTTGCTGAATTTGTCGACTACTTTCACACATCCCAATCAGAAACTTCCTTAATTAATTCTCTTGCTTTGGGCATTTCTTTCCTAATCGGTAAGTCAGAACCAATACATATTTGATCACAGCCTATGTCACAGTTTGTGTATTGACAGCTCCTTTATGCATTAGCATAACAGTTCTTGTCAATAAAATCACCTTAAAAATGTTTAGCTATGTTAATGAACTTCGACACACATTTAATGAGTAAGGTCAAGAGAATTGATTTGATTTTCTTTACCCATGCTAATTTTTGGCTTATAAAGTGGCTTTGTTCTTTTCGTGCTCTGTGTATTTCACTGTCAGCATGTCATTTGTCCACAAGTCTGCTTATATCGAGCCAAATATGCATGGAAAAATCTAAGAATCAAACATCTATATACACTTTGTCTAAAGGGTCCTTTCAACTGATGAGGTAGGTAAAATGTCTGGGACTTTTTTTTCTTCAGGGTCGATTATGGGTTTGTGTGTGCGAGAGAGAGAGAGAGAGAGAGAGAGAGAGAGAGAGAGAGAGAGAGAGAGAGAGAGAGAGAGAGAGAGAGAGAGAGAACTATGTTGATAGGCAAATAGGCAAGTGACCAGGCAAACAGATTTACAAACATGTGCGTAGTTAAATATTCAAATATAAGGTAAACGGATGAAATAATTGATTAATTGATTCATTGATGTTGAAAGACCTAAATCATGACTAATTAGTATATGAAGCAATGTCCAAATTGAATTTAATTTGTTTTGTGTCCGTTTTAGGTCCATTTGCCAGTATCCTGACCAACAAGTTTGGTTCTCGAATAGTTTCAATAATTGGTTCTTTGATCCTATCATCTGGATTCATCCTTACATTTTTCACTCCAAACCTGTACTTCATGTATTTCAGCTTAGGAATCCTTCCAGGTGAGTATTCAAAGTTTTCATAGCAAATAAAAAAAATGTGTGTGTGTGTGTGTGTGTGTGTGTGTGTGTGTGAGACAGAAAGAGATTTAGACAATTATTGTTTTGTATTTTAATTTTCTTGTTACATGCCTTTTTTAAAACGAAATTCACAATTTCTTTGAAAGGCTACTAAATCACATCCGGAAAATAGTTTCGAAAACAGAGTGGAATAATGGGAAGAACTGTTTGCAATTGCTATGCTGGATTTTCCAAGTGACAGGCATGAAATTATATATGATAGGAGATGGTACACGTGTGCCACCTTTATTTTAATCGATTAGTACATTGGTAATGAAAATGGACACAGACTGTTCTTGATTATTATCCTATGGATTATTCGCAAATAATACTAGATCTGTATTGAGAAACTAAGTTCAAGACATTACCTTATACATCACTAAAAGTTAATTTTGAATACACATTGGTAACTCACTTTTTTAAAAATATTTTTCAGGTTTAGGATATGGTATGATATATCTACCATCTGTAGTCATGCTTAACCAATATTTCGAAAGGCGTCGAGCATTTGCTGTTGGAATAGCAGTTTCTGGCGCTGGAATTGGAACATTTGCTTTTAGTCCCTTGATCAAGACATTGACAGGCATCTATAGTTGGAAAGGGACAATGTTGGTCTTATCAGGTGTTACTCTGAACTGTGTTGTGTGTGGTGCTCTATTCCAACCCCTAACAAAAATTAGAAAGAATACGAAACCCATAGGTCTATCTGGCACATCTTCTAAAAGCGATTCTGTAACTGTTGACCCAGACAAAATAACGCCAGACAGCGCGTGCAATGATAATGTTTCTATTGCATGTCCAAAGGTGAGGAATGTTCCATTATTGCATTCTAATGAGGCATCAGTTGGCTTAACGATTGATGATGTAGACAAAGTGTATACTATCAGCTTGGGTAACTATAATAGCTTGAGTAGCTGCAATATGTCGGCTGCTAGACAAGACGTTGTTCCAGAACATACAGCAAACCAACAAAATGCAAAGAAGACAGAGATTGATAATAGTTTGGGTCAATTTACACGCAACTCCAATTATTCCCAACACGAAGATATATACACACATGGAGCTGCTGCCATGTTACAGCCAATTACAGTTTTACCTGACGCGACTAGCGATCAATCAAATATAAATCATTCTAATCATAATGGACAAAACCTATATATCAGTAGTAATAAACCGTATGTAAATGCCGTTGAACTAGATAATCACCATTCCTTGCATGAAGACAATAATCATCTAGCACTGCCACTACAACACTTGAAAAGTAATCAAACCTTTGACGGAGGAAAACAAGGAAATGACGATGCATTAGAACCTTGTGCAAACGGTTCATTTTCTCAAGTTCTCAACGAAGACAACGCCAATGAAGGCACGTCAGTTTCACCATTGGACAATGCAGAATCACACTCCAATAATCACGATGAACATTTAGTTTTATGCAGATGTTTAACTTTGTCAGCAAAGTGTGCTGAAGAAGAGCTGCAGTCTGCCTTTCAACTCTCCATTATGAAGAATTGCATATTCGTGATTTTTTTAGTCTCGCACATGTTCTATGCATTTGGATATTATATTCCGTTTGTCTACATACCTGTTTATGCGGAAAGTATAGGTACGGGTATTTAAGTTATGTGTGTGTGTGTGTGTGTGTGTGTGTGTGTGTGTGTGTGTGTGTGTGTGTGATTTTGGAATTTTTAAGTATCAATGCCAATTTGTTTTTCAATCATATTGTTACGATATCTGAAGTGTGACAGTTTATAGTGATGTCTAGCATTGGGGCATCATGCCGCAGACATGTAGCATGATGTCCCACCCAGTCACATTAAACTGACACCAGGCCGACAGGTCCTAACACTAGCCTCTTAATAATTATGAGTGCCGAATGAGTGAGTTGTTACAGTTTATTTACAGTCTTTTGGTATTACTCGGCCTGGGTTCAAAACCGCGACTGCCCGTGCTAGACAACCAAAGCGGTCGTTTAAGTTATAATATTGATTGATTTTTGAATCTTCTGTTCGAGATTGTAGTCCGAAACTACCATATATACTTGCTAAAAAATAAGATTAAGCAGCTCGTGTATGTAGTGTATTGTTTTCCAACACCTCAACACAAACCTGACTATATGGTTCCAACTGAAATGTGAAAATAGGAAAAATGCGACATTGAACTAAATAATATGTTTTTAAGATAAACTCTTCCATTATTGTATTGTAAATCATAACAACTAGACCAAGAAACTACTGGATATATATATATATATATATATATATATATATATATATATATATATATATATATATATATATATATATATATATATATATTCAAGTTCAAATTTACGCAACAATAACATTGTTTGAGATCATTTCTGTTACACCAAGCCCATAAGAAATCATCACATTGTTTAAGGGCAAGCATACGAATAAATTAACTCATACAAGATATATTATCTATGGAAAATGTAAATGAAGTTCAGAATAACCCATGCCAAAGGAAAGTTTTTCAAAAGATCTTTATATCATTAGTTGTGCGAGGATGTGGAATGGTGTTTGAAATATTTTCATAGCGTCATAAATTATACAACACTAAGCCATGAGTTCGGTTTTCCTGTATTCAGTAATTTTGGGCAATACAGACTTTAGTTAGTGACGATTTCTAACCCAACCAAAACTAAGAGACGATCATGTGATCACTTAAAAACAGATAATGATGACTTATGCGAGGCATGGAAGTTCAAGACTCGTTTCTATTTCAGTTTAAGAACAAAACACGACACACTTCATTGCAAGCATATAGCTTCTTTTATTTATTTCGAAGTACTAGAATCAGAAGTTTAAACTGTGTAGTGCAAGTATACATTGTAAACAAAATGAACTTGTGTGGCATAACATATCAGATGTAACAAAATGACCGATAATGAGAGTTATAAAAATATAGTCTATTCAACGGATTTTTTTTTAAAATTTTGTTTTAAACAATTATCCATTTTGGTAAGAAAGCATAGAAAACATGGATACTACATTCTATATTTAATAAACAAAGACACCAACAACGTTCACTTTCATTAATTACAGGTGTTGATATAGATCTTGCAGCATGGATAATTTCTGCTCTAGGAATTACCAGTACCGTTAGCCGTGTAATATCTGGCTTTCTGTCCGACTTGCCTTATGTCAACCGACTCTACCTCTACAGTGCTTCATTGCTCATTTGTGGTGTTGCATCCACATTGGTGCCACTCTGTGTTAGCTTCCCCCTCCTTGTGGCCTATGCATGTATATTTGGGGCATTCAGCGGTAAGTATCCTTTCAGTGTATACTATTATTGGGGGCATTCAGCGGTACGATTCCTTCACCTTAGGGGTGTACAACCTTTTCGGTGAAGGGCCAGATTACATATTCAATGACCACTTGAGGTCAGCAAACAATACGCTACATGTTCTATACAACAGCGACTTGGAAAACGAAAAAACATCAATAATTGTTGTAATAAACCACGGCTGGAAGGTTTTATATAATTTCATTTTAGTTGCCCAATGGATTTTTAATTTCTTTAATATCATTACTGTCCACGGACCAGATTTATGTGTTGTTTTAATTTTCCCTGAGGGCCGGACAAAACACGTTTGCGGGCAAGAGGTTGTGCTCTCCTGCTTTACATGTATGTTATTTTGAGGCTTACAGCAGTATCTCTTAAATATATAATACAATGTCAACTCCACAAACTTCAAAACGTTTAAAACACAGATTCTCGGATCATCCATAGAGTACCACGATTAGAGCACACGTCGGCGCTCCCCAGTACCCAACACTGTACCCCACACCGGATATCCATTCAATCCAGTATCAAACACAACATTTATTCTCTGTGCTACATTTCACTGACGGACTCCAGGCCAACATACCTATCTGGCCTCACCCGTGTGTACAAACCAGCACGACACTTTCGCTCCTCTTCTGACAACCGTATACTCATTATTCCCACTATGAAAACGAAGTCATATGGATTCCGTTCTTTTGCATACCAGAGCCCAACAACGTGGAACGAATTGCCCATTGAAATTAGACACAAAGACACAGTGATCCCTTTCAAGAGTGCTCTTAAAACACCTTTTTCGCCTGCAAAAAACAAATTTAAAGACCTAATAATGTTTCCTACCTTAAATATTTTCAGCATGTTTTGGTTTCTAATTTCATGGTGTTTGTTTTGTTTTGTTGGGGTATATTTTGTTCTTTGTTTTGTAGTCATATCATTATAGATGTCGTAAACCGCTTAAAGCTTCTAAAGAATATCAGGCATCCAAAGTCCTTACTATTATTGCTATATTATTTGTTTGCAAAGCATGTGGAGACATATATCACTTTAATTTTGAGTCCACATTGACGTAGCTTTAGATTTTAAAAGTTTGTTACTTTGTTCCATTTCTCTAAAATTTGTAAAGGCTTTAACATTGGTCACAGTGGCATACCTTTCATGTTGGAATAGCGGCACTCCATTTTTACAGTTAGCACTGTTTCTCTGACTGTCGTAATGTTGTATCATCAAAACTGGAAACATGCATTCATTCAATTATTTAATTTCAACTGATGTCACATATGACCTGATTTTGGTGTTCCGTTTTTTTTTAGCCATAATTGATGATGTACGTTGCTATAATATTATGCATATTAAATATGCCATATATACTTACTTGTAAGCCAAGTACGACTGCAAACCAGAGGCACGAGTAGTAGCATATTTTGGCCATTTTATTATATATATATATATATATATATATATATATATATATATATATATATATATCTGTGTGTGTGTGTGTGTGTGTGTTCGCATGTATTTGTGTGTATTTGTGTGTGTGTGAATGGTCTGCAACTGTATGTTGTCATTGTGTCTTGTTTTCTCTTGCTTTAGATATATGAATGATCATTGTCTTGTTTCATCTAGGTGTGACATTGACCCTAATATCTGTATTGCTGGTCGATCTCGTTGGAATAGACCTATTGTCAGAAGCATTTGGGATTATCAATCTGGTGGAGGGAGTTACCTCCCTTGCTGGGCCCCCTCTTGCAGGTATGGTTAAAGCAAACAACAAAATATAAAATGCGCTTATTAACCCCACATATTCCCACTACACTTTTAAAAAGGTTAGAGTTCAAAATCTAATTCAAACTTGCGTTGTACAAACTTTAATCAAGTACTATAACACATAACTATTCTCAACTTGAATACAACTGTAATGAGAACAGACCTTAACTCATTTCCCAATTTGTAATCAGCATATTGGACGCATCAAATCTTCAGCTGGCACATGATATATAAAAGACTAAAATGCTAAAACACTGAAGAATTGATAACTGTATGGTCCCAAAAAATTATCAAGTACTGTGACGTAAGATGACAAGTAATTAATTTCAATCGTGAACAAATAAATTTACCTAGAAAATGCATTGGCATTCGCGCATGAAAATTTTATGTGCTTATCATTTCAACAAAATCTGCTGGGTCGGTAAAGCATTGATAACTGTATGGTGATTAAAGATAAATATAAATTGGATTAAAGAAAGGAGAAATTTAACAACAAACCATGTTTTGTTTTCTAATGAATAGTAAATAATGTCTTGCTAGTTATTTCATGTGGTATCTATGTAAACGTGACAACAAGCTGTCTTTGGAAAGGCCAACAAATAAACAAAGGCAAATCAAGATGACTTCGCTACTATAAAATCTATAACATCCTGACAACTAATACCTTTTACAAATGGATTAATTCAATAATATTTTAAGCTGAAAATATAAACCTTAAAATTTATTACACATATACTGATATAACAATGAAACATAATATATTTTTCCAGGTTGCAGGAATAAATCATGATTCTTTAATATGTAGGCTATTAATGGAGGAGGTGCGAAATTTAAGGTATACAAAGGCATTCATTGCGAAACGTGAATCAGAAAACATAATTACAATTATGTTTCCCTGGCTTCAGTTTATATCAACGACTTTAATTAGTTTATTTTTCACATTGATATAGATACAAGTGATTAAAAAATACACTTAAACATATATCGGTAGTTGTGCACGTTTTAATGCTATTTATTTGGTAGAGTTAGAGTCATTACACAGACGAGATTAAATAAAGTCCTTTAATATGATTCGCATTATGATTCGCATTATGATTCGCATTAACTTTGTATAGGCTGTAGATCAGAAACCATACTTGTAAAATACAATACACAAAATGGTTACCTTGGTGAGTGAATTTCTGCGATCAGATAATAATTGGTGAGATAATATCCAACAAAAGTAAGTCTCCATGGTTGATTTTATATCAGGTCATATTGGAATGGCCACAACATGACGACTCTGTTGCTAGACTATTAAATCATCTCCTAGACTGGCACAGTATGTTGTATGGTACCAATAATACATTTCCAGACCTTACAAAGGGCATAGTAACTTCAGTAAAGCAGTCGATTAACAACTTCAGTTCTCTGACTAGTAAAACGGTTCAGATTTGCACATTAAATACCCTCACAAGTGAACCTTTTTAAGTCATTAGCATTTGTCTTTTGTTGTAGCATTACCCACCAAAAAGGCTGACATTAGAACACAGTATTAGCCATACTGATATCTTATGTGTCATTGTAACATGGTGTAATTTATCTAAAGATATCTGACTTACCTAAGCAAACAAAATGTGTTCATATACGCAAAATATATCCTCAACTATGCTACAGGCAATAATAAAAACAAACAGATAGATGAAGAGCAGAACAATTAAGCAGAGAGACGAGGCAGTCACTCAAATGGACAGACACTATTGTCCGACAAGACTTTCTAGAAATTCAAGATAATGCCTTTTATTTCCTTTTAACTGTTGAGTATGGAAACCACTTCCGATATTCAATTTAAAAAAACAACCTCCAACCCATACATTTAGAAGTCAGTTTAAAACCAATCGGGAGATTTGGACAATTTGGTTAGGAGTTTTGACTGCAAAGGAAGGCGGATGTGCAAAGAGAATGGCAACGTTTTCATTGCGAAACTTGTCTTTAACATTCTATCCTCATTGAGGGCAAAAACGGTGTTAACTATGTGAGCAGTTTGTATCTATTTTCATCCAGTTCTATGAGAATGTTTATGAGGTATCCATTTAATGGAACATTACTTTTCATAGATCTGAAAAATGATATGCCATCTATCCTTCATCTACCTTTAGAGCTTATTTATTGAATATGGACTTCGGCGATATTATATGTTGTCACGTTTCTTTGTGTTTTAACATGCAGCATGATGCACGGTGTCATTCTTGCCAGTGATATAGATGCATAAGCCAGACACACCGTACATTCTTTTTCTTTTTCTTTCTTCTTCATCTTAATTCTTAAAACTGACATTCATGCATCATTTCATCATTAAAGTTCGGATATTTCCGTTAGTTAGGTTTTGCATTTGTAGCATTGAAAGTTAATACATGGTTAGACAAATACCGAAGCAAAGTCCAACCCTATTTAAGGGTAATAGAACTCTTTAGTAATTTAACCATAATCATTTAATCTCTAATATTTCGAAAATCCGTTTCATCATGAATAGTGTAATCTATATTGACAAACTTCAAACATTCAAGACCACATAGTCTGCGAACAGGATCAAAGGGACAACTTAACACCTATGTTGGCAGCATTGAAATTGTTCATTAGAATGCACCTAGAAGGAACTTTCAGTCAAAATTCATTTTACATCTGTGCAATTATATGTGTTTACGACGTACAACATTGCAAACCACGAACAATGACTTAATCTAGCATCACTGAGATCAGATCAGATTAGAGGTCCGATATACACCATTCGAATTCAGAACCACATATTACAAGTGTTTTAATGACAGTTCATTGTCTGTTTATTGCTTCGAGAGGTTAGAGGAAATCAGATGATCTCCTTGTTCATTAGAATTATGTTGATATGACCCTTCATTAAGAAGAAATAGCTATATGAAGCTTTTCAGGATGTTCGTCAATGCAGATATTTCAGTGGTTGTATCTAGGGACTCAGCTAAGTTGTTAGCTGCGGGTAAACGTTTACAATATTTTTAAATGTGTAAATAAACTGGCGTATAGCTCTCAGTCATTCAAGAACTACCCGGTCCAATCAAATGATATATTTCCTCATTTTTGTTTAATATAAGTGTTTACTTGTGTATTTTTCTTTTAATTTCTACCTTGAGGTATACTTGAATTCCACATTGAACATTTCATCTTGAGCAATAATAATGTTTATAGAATCATTTGTTGTAGACATTACACTTCGGGTTGATAAACTGGTGATGCTGACAAAATTGTGTTATTTTTTACTTATTACTTACCTTCAAAAAACATAATTTACCATAACCTTCGATAAAAATAGTTTTATTGCAAACAATGCCATTTGAAGTTTAAAAGTAAACATACAACTATACCCTCAACGGCTTGACGAGAATTCATCCGCTCTTATGGTGATATATGTAAAGAGTTGATGTCTAAAACATGACTACCTATGCGCACTAGCCATTTTTATTTTTCGGTAACTATCAGCATTGCATCATTGCAATCATATAAATTACTTTTCGAGACCTCGTTGAAAACATATTTCTTCGGAATGTTTTATTTTGTTGTCATTTTGATGGTAAAATATCTTTTTCTATCCATAAGTCCCATTCGTCTCCGGGAAATGAACAGGCACATTGCGAACCATGGCCTCCAGTGCTGCAGACGCAGAGCCGTCTCAAATGCTGTAGGTCAGAGATTTAGTCTCGCATATCCCACCCCCGTGAATGAGGATCAGTACGCTCTCCAATCCCATAGGGCACAGATCGAGTGACGCTACTTTCCACTTATCATAGTCTCGTTTTCACGAGCAGAAATTTATCTAGGTCTAGATTTCACTATAATCCGACCTGGTGGGCAAATCGGAACTAGTTTCTAGCCATAATCCCCATCCATGCCACCGAGCCCCACTATTATCTGTTCAAAGACAGTCCAGAATACGGATAGGCAGCCACATGGGCTAAATCGTTTGAGTTCATGGTTCCGGGAGGAATCTTAGTTCCACATCAACAATTTGGAAATAGCGACAGTGTTCTTTACTATCAGGATGCGTGCCAGCAGAGGAAAAAAGCTGCGGTCGGATGGTCTCCTTTCACAACACGGTCGAAACATACATCATTGGGCAATGCATCGAACATTCTTTTTCAGTCATGGGGGCTTGGAATATCCTTTACTGAGTAACTTTAGAATGGATTCCTTTTTGCAACATTCCTGTCATCACATGATGTTTTCTGTATCTTTTGGGGAGATCTATGGTAGATTTTTCTGCAGTGGTTAGATTCAGTCTGAAGTGGTATATTATGTTGCCTTACACCTTCTTATCCCTCAATATGTTTCCAGAAATACGTCAAAAAGTATAGACCTTCACTGTTAAGCTAATTTGATATACCATCGTTTGCCTCAATGCCGGTGGTTGAATTATCTTTCAACTAGCTGGTAGACCAACACAGAATATTGCTCCAGCGGAGAGACCTTCTATTGCAGCACATGGTTCCACTCAACAGCCACCAGATTATCCACCTCCATACTTGGATTATCTCAAACTATCTCTCTAGCTGGACAAGTTCGTTTTCTCATGTAAAGTTTCTGGGTGACCATTCAGTCCAAGAGAAAATAATTGACCAAGTTATATGAAGCCAAGTGAAAAAACGTTTGCAATTCATGTTGCATGATTATGATAATCCTCTCTCTCTCTCTCTCTCTCTCTCTCTCTCTCTCTCTCTCTCTCTCTCTCTCTGCCTGCAGATGATGAATATGTCTTCACTTTTAGCTTGAGAAGAGACAACACCCAGTTTCCACTATCAAGCTCTACATGAAAGCCCTATACAAAACACCTACTTTTTTCAGAAGACCCATCCGCTAGTGCGTATGTTAACATGGCAGATCTCAGAACTACTACGACCAGTGTCTCGCTTGCTAATACCTAGAATGGAATCTCGCATGTATATTGTGGGAGTAGTTGTTTACTAAATTGTTGATAAAATCCTTCCTTTCTGGATAAAAAAGCTTTTGCAAGAATTGTCAGCTTTTGTGAGGTAGCATTGGCATCATTTGTATTTCACACTAAATTTAGTGAGAAGTGTTTTAATAAACAACGCATATCAATATCACAATATCGTAAGAAGACTAGTGTTTTTCAAGATGGTCATCGTGCTGTAGGCAAGGCAGCAACGTTTAGACATGTAAACACCTTAGGTTTCTTTTCCTGCTCACACATATTTTACAAAATCAGTAAATATATTAATCCACATCATCTAGCTTTTAGTGATAAAAGAGCTACCTATTTCAGTTTAAAATGAGCTATTTATGCAAACATGCTAAGATGACTTTGTTTAAGATTTGTCTGTGCTACGTTTCTTAAAGTTGGGATGATTTTCACAATGAATCTGGCATCATAGGTTAAAGACCGACGTATTCCGGAATTGGTTATACAGTATATTAAACGTTATTATATATCTCCTTGATTTACTCTTTGTGGTTATGAACAAAATCGTTAAAACGTCATTTTTCACCTATGAACAACATGTCCATTAACCGAACCATTGACGGGTAAGATTTTATTTTAATGAAAGTTTTAAGTTTTTAATCGTCACCAGTTTCTTAGTCATATTAGATCAGTGTCTGTTCCATTTAGGTCACACTAGACTCCATTGGAAGCCTTTTGGTAAAAACACCATGTTCAAACAACTATACACTCAGGAAAATTAATGACCCGATCTTTTGTATCTTCATTGTTTCAGCTATATTGGATGACATGTCAGCGCCATTTTCACTGAGGATGGCTAGACAGGAAAACTTCATGTTGATATGACTTTCCACTTGAAAGGAGATTTTCATGATGGCTGTTATTTTTGGCCAAACCGAATGTCAGATCAGCACAATCGTTCATTTAGTAATAAATATCATATCTTAAGAATTTTTTTTATGATAAAACCATAATACTGGTAATACATTCCATCTAGTAAGAAAATACTATTTTCAAGTTGGCAGCTGTGGTAGACATATTGGCTGTTACTTCGATCACACATCTTTTTCTCTGTTAGAGAAGTGACATAAAAACGCCATGTTGGTATGACCATCCAGGCAGGTGAAGTAGCAATAGAAACATCTAAAGATGGCCACCGACGTGGCTATAGTTCATGTCTAGGCTGCAGCATGTTGATCGATCACCAAGTAGACATTATAAAAATTATATGACTGCCCATTTCGGGGCAATATTAATAACAGGTATTAAACGATCGCAACAATATGTAATGTCGAGTTGTCATAATTTTCATTTTATGTCATGACGACATCATATAGTATTTTGCTGAAATCTCCATGTTAACATGACCATCCATTATGAATCAGGTTTTTGATCAGTCTGTTGAAGAAGAGAAACTTGGCTGTACATGTTCCTTTATGACCACATGTAACCATAGGATGTTCTCTAGTGAGGACCCGATGTCAATATTCATTTCTGTTCTGGATGAATAGAGATAATGCGAAGATTATATTAATGCAGTGATCATATTGAATGACTGATAGGATGCCAATTACACTATGATATGATAACTCAATATTGTATTTCATATCAGAATCATTTTCATCTAGGACCAACATGATATTACAAGAAGACCTGTAATGAATACCCAATGCCAACATTACTATCGGTTCAGGTGATCAGTATTTTCAAAACTGCTTGCTCTGGTGGACATAGTATCGAATGTTCATTAGGGTCAGCCTGTACTTGTCTTCAATGTGTTTTGGCAATGTACCTAGTAGATTAACAGTGGCGATAACAAACTTCTGCCTTCACTCGAAAACAGAGGATAGGATTTCATATCAAATCTACTGGTTTGCAACCTGTTATAACTAAAAATAGATGGGTTTTATTGAGAAACGTTTTGGTAGATGGCCCTCATTGTGTACTCGTAAATGTAATCATATTATGACATTTTCGTTAAACGTGCATTCTTGAATACTGAAACTGAAATATGTATAAGACCTTACAATAGATCCAGACATTCTATATTTCACGGAAATACCTACGAAACCAATGAGATGTTTCACAGGCATTAATTATTTCATAACAATGATCTGTTGTTGAAAACTATTTTTCAATTACAGGTTGGATTTTTGATCGGACAGCAAGTTATACAATCTCTTTCATCATGACGGGAATTGCTATTGCTGTTAGTGGCCTTACACTGCTCATCATTCCATGTGTACAGAAGAGAAGAAAGCAGGGAGAAGAATGAATCTGTGAACCTACGCTAAAATCTTTTTCCATATACTCACCCAGCTATGAGTTGTGTATGGTCATGGATTATGTTAAATTGGTTATAGTTTGATTTGTTTATTAATTGCATATTTTACTTTAGTTATTAGCTGCTGAAATCAAATTTGTTTAATACTCAATAGTTTTATGCACTGTGCACAATTATGAAAACATCAAGCAATCATTTGGTTCATGCTGAATTTGACTGACAGCATGTTTTCCAGAAGAAAAAGTGTCATGTAGAACTCTAACTCTTGTGCATAACTTTAGTTACTAATGGCGCACCTAGTAGAATTTAACTGTGGGAAATTCAGAGATTGAAAATGCATTATCATTGGGTAAGTATCCTTGAGGAACAAATATGTTACTTCAGAAATGGGTTTCTGCTTCAAATATGTTACCCAATCAGTATACTCTTTCCCTAGAGAAATCAATTCTGGTCCCCAAACGTATGTAAGGCTGCTCCCAAATTTAAGTACCCAGCTTACGAATTGATTCAATATTCCGAAATGCTACTGTACATTAAAAGGGGAAATGTTCTTCCACAAATTAAGGGGATATCGTAGTGTCACGTTCATAATTAGCTGCCAGGTCGCCTGAAAAGAAAGCTTCTGTTCTGTGGCTAATGGCTTAACAGGTCTTACAGAACAATCTGGGAAGAAATATATCTGCCGTAGAAACTTGAGAATGTCAACTCTAACATCCATCACGCGGCTTGCAAAATCTCAACTAGGAAACAGTTATGCACCGGTCCATGCTTATCACAACTGAGCAGCTTTCAGATACCCATAATTTGTATCAATTTCGTTTGATCTCGGTTTAATTCTCTGTATCCTGAACGAATAACACATTTTACTGAAGACGACAGAGCAACTGAGATCTTTCTTTTCCTTTTCAGAGGTAAGGTCAAACAAAATCTCCCTCTTTCCGCCCTCAGTCGTTTATCGGTACCATTTCAAGGCTTTTTATGTAGATGACTCTAAGTTAATGGATTCAGGTTGGAATGAGGTTTCACCGTAAAAGACTGAGTATACATGAGCCTGTTCATAGCAATGTAGATAGACGACAGAGTTTGCTTATCTTGCCTTCTTTAACTAGGACAGGTAATAAGAAATTCCTATATAAGAGTAAAAATAATGATGCTCAAGAGAGATTCAATCTTCAGCACAGAGCTCAAACACATGTGGACCTGTCAATCAGTATTCACAAGAACATCAGATGGTATTGTGCTTTATACACTCCGCCATGACGATATAGCATGTCAGAGGTTATGGATGAGAATTCTGTTATTATGATGAAAGCTAACGGCTTCACTTCAAAGAACCATGTTAGACAGATGGCTGTTTGTGGTATTGCTGCCTTTGAAAATCTTAGACTTCCGCTTATGCGCTTTGAAAACGTAGGCCTTCTCACCCCAGCGATTCTTTTCTTGATATAACGTTTTGTTCTTGAGCACTTATTTAATATGATGAAGACTTTCTGGTTCAATATATATATTTGAACAATTCATCAATTAGTATATTAATGACATTTTCACTTACGGGTAATATTAGGATTAGATGGAACTCCAAATCTTACACTTTATGTAACAATGAACTTCATGTTTTGATTTAAAATAAAACTGCTTTGACATATTGGAAAATTGCCATTGAGATAAAACTCAACGAGGAGCATATTGTGTTGACATTATAAAAAACTACATTTCATGGAAGAGCTTTTAGTCCATATTACAGAAGAACGTTACATGAAGTTCCCATTCCGGCAATGATTGTATGAAACTCGGGTACACATGTCTTCTAGAAAGTACTAAGTACTCGAGTCTAAGATTCGGCTAATGTAGTTATGAGAAAGATTGCCAGTAGCTTATCGTAGGTCGGTGGTTCTTTCCGGGGGTTTTCCCGGGTTCTTCCTCCACAAATAATACTGGCCGCCATGTATAGCCTATCGTGTGCTAAAAAATGGCGTTAAATCCTACAACAACAACAACAACAACAGCAGCAGCAGAATTACAATTAGGTTTATAAGGTGTCCGGAGAATTATAAGTCTGCATAATTATGTTTGTAAGGAGTCGGCAAAATTATATTTGTAAGGAGTCTGCAGAATTATATCTGTAAGGAGTCTGCAGAATTGTTATTGTAAGGACTCTGCAGAATTATATTTGTAAGGAGTCTGCAGAATTATATCTGTAAGGGGTTTGTAGAATTACATCTGTAGGAAGCAAATCTAAGTGGAGGGACTTAAAATTTGTCTATTAAATTGTTTTGGTTGTGACACTAATTAGAAGTAGTAAATCATGTTACAATACTATTGAAATCGCTGGATCACATATAGCGAAATGTATTTTTATACTTTATATATATATATATATATATATATATATATATATATATATATATATATATATATATATATATATATATATATATATATATATATATATATATATATATATACTGTAGAAAGACACCGATTTTTTTATTTCTTTAATTTATGCTTTATTTCTTAATGTCCACTACATCAATAATGTCTTGTATATAATTGAAAACATGAACATTGACTTTTAATGCACTGTAAATGAATGAGCTTTCTGCATAAACTTGATTGGATTTAATTACTGTTAGTCTTGAAAATTTGCCCCGAAATTTGCTTGGAAAGTGAGAGTATAATCAGTAAGTAGAGTGTTAGAAAAGGGGCCTCCCACGGGTCCAAATCCTAAATTAGATTTGAGAAGTAAGGCAAACAGTCACTTGCTGTGATATTTAATTAATATTTCCCTTGCAACAGTTTTAAAAATTCAAACCTCAAGAGTAAAGCCACCTCTAAAAATGCAGTTAGGCAAATTGACAGTATCGATAATCTGAGCCACTTGCAGTTGTTCTTTTGCAGTTGTTCTATGTTTGAATCAGTATATATAGATATATATTCCAATCTAAATATATATTTGCCTTAATTATAATATGGAAGAGTTAAGATTAAACCTTATATGCCTTGACAGAAGAATACCCGAGTTACCGAAGCAAGATATTTTTAATCCGACAAATTATTCGTGGCGCCGAGAATGAATTTCGCGACCATGGTGCATATCGTGTGTGGTCAACATTCAAAATTATACGAAACACCAAAGGTGTTGCAAAAAGTGTCGACAAAGTCATCGACGCGACAATAAACGACCAACCAGCAGCAACGATCATTAATTATCTCGACGATCAAATTTTTTTTATTTAAAGTGAAATTATTGTTCTAGCCGAAACAGACAATAAAACTTGGATTATCCTTAACAAACGTCACCCTGTCCTTGCCAATGAAAAAATTGCTATACTGAGAAAAAAATCCAAACCAGGAATGTTGACTGGTATTGACAAACTGTATTATGAACGAGCGTATCATGTAACAGCGGTTGTTTATGGGATATATCCGCTGAATGATAATCCTAGCGTTGATGATTTAGCGCAGATTAAATTTTAAAAATAAATTGTTTAGCCCAACTAGTAACGGAACATTTTACAAATACAAAATCTTGGAAATGGGTTAACCGTTAGCGGATATAACAAGTAAAAAAAAAACTCGTGGGCTGAATCAGTCAAGGATATCGGAGCTATATATTAATGATGTCGCTAAGCTAGAAAAAAACACTCAGATTTCCAATAATAGTAGCAACGATAACGGGAGAAATTTTACACGATTCGAAACATTATAGACATGGAGGAGCTCCTGAAAATGGTATTGATCATAATGCGCATGCGTGGACTAGCCCAGTAACAAAATTTCCACGAAATCGAACCGTAAGATTTTATAACAATGATATAGCTGATTTTGTGGCGAAAATAAGTAAGACTGATCCTGTATCAGAATGGTTATTTCGAAGTGATAACAAATATGATCAATTTGTAAAACCTAACGGCTAAATATATCGTCTAGAATCTGTCAATTAAGAAATTAAAAATCTTGCGCAGAAATTGTCATCACAGACTGACAATACTAAACAATTAGTGATAATTGTTTTACAGTCGCATACGTTGATTCTCACATTGTCAGAGAAAAGAGTTCAAGGAAATCAACACGGTTGGAATTCTTTGAAAATGTTAGACTTAGTTGCGTCAAATATGGTCACAGTTTATTCTGGAACACTAAGTATGATTACAATGACGTTATTTCAGTGGATATGTCAGCGTGCTATCCAGGAAGTATTCTTGGTTATGGAGAATGGCATGGTTATTTTACGCGGTCTGGACATCCTACACTCGAGAGGACCAGAGCATCGATACATATACCATTACCGCATTTTGATCTTACTAGATTTGCCTGTATAAAGTCATTTGTATTTACTAAAAATGTATACCCGATTTGTTACGTCTGGGTTTTGTAGACGTTTGTCAGATCAAAAGATGGGCACCAAACGTTTTATTATGATATATGCTTGATTGTAAAATACTGGTATCGTTGCCGGTCGGTGAAGCAATTATATCATATCGAAAACAGATTAAAGTTTAGTTACCACAACCAGAGAAATCTGACATTGATAAGGTCATCAGCGAGATCAAAGACAATTGCCCTCATCTCGACGAAAACGAGTTTACTGAATTTTTAATACTATATTCAAGATCACAAACAACAACGAGACAAAAAAAAAAAAACGCGAAAGATCTCAGAAAAATAATTGGTAAATTTACTCAAGGTGGAACATGTGATCACAAATGAAATTGTACAAGATTAATTATGGATGATGCTAAACTCGATTTTATAATCGCTGATAAAGCACGCAAGAAAAAGTTATAGGTAATGAAACAGCTCTTTTGTCAAACGGAAGTAAATTATGTATAATTGTAAGTTATATTGATGGAGAATCTCCGCAGTTTACACATTTTACACAGATCAGCAATGCTCACTTACGTCTCAATAAATTTATTATAGATGATAAATAGATATCCTGACATCGCGGTCAGAGTTGCCACGGATTCATTTTATATCTTGAGAAAATATTAACACCTACTGAATTTTACAGGTGTTGGATGGGGATCGTGGAGAATTAAACAAGAACTTTACATGGTTAAATCGAATCCGCTGATGTTTCCGTTAAAGATATTTATCATAAATCTGTATCACCTCAACAAATATCGGGGGTGCCATCTGTACAGACTGTTTCTCGAAACGGACCTGGAGGTTGTGGTAAAACAACTCGAGTCATTACATTATTTAAAAAGAGTTCGGATTTAGTTGTGTTAACACCTACACACAGACTTGCGAAAGAAATGAAGAACGAGGTATACAATCGTGTACGTATCACATCTTCTTTCGATGCAAGGGTGACAAATGGACTTCTAAACGAATGGGTGAGAAATATATACCTAAGAAAAATAATTTGGGATGAAATATGCACCGTTTCATTAGATGTTTTACAAATGTTTCTTGATTGGTTATTGTTATATAATACAGCAGTGATAATATAAAATATTCTTCTTGACTTGTATGTATCTTTTTTGTTTACCTTAAATATGTAAACTTACTTGTTTTGTTTCCATTATTACTTTTTATTTAAATTTAGTCAATACTGGGGTATCAATTGCATAGCAACGAAAGCACAAAAGAATCAGGTTATCCAGAGGGGCAGTCTATTTAGTATGTGTGCATGAAGGGGAGGAGGGGGGGAGGGAGTTAAACCAATTGCATATGCTTGCGCATGGGGTTGGGATGGGGTCTACTGATAAGGTACGTACGCATAGAAAACGGGGGCGGGAAAGGGTGCGTCAAGCGTTTGTACAAAGGCGGAGGTGTAAACAAAAGTACGGATGTGTACAAGGATGGGGGAGTGGTCAAGCTTTGCCAGATTTTTGCGCACGTACTAAATGGATGGCCTCAAACTTAACAATAGCGTGCTTTCTTTGTTAGCATTTACTCCAACTACAAGCCGTACAGTAGATTGTAGACACAATGGCAATGAAAAGTTTTAATTAATATACGAGGTCACCGGCCCATGTAAAATTCATTTGATGAATGATGTAACACAGCAGCAATTAAATATGCATCAGCATATTTGTGCTAAATTAAATTATGATACCTTGACGTAATCTTACGCGCGCGCGCGCGTGTGTGTGTGTGTGTGTGTGTGTGTGTGTGTGAGAGAGAGAGAGAGAGAGAGAGAGAGAGAGAGATATTTTGTAATATTTCTGAGACTGTTCATTGTTGTCAAATGTATCCAGTACTTACTACATTATGTAAAGTACCGATTAAAGAGAGGATATCGTCCACATTGACTACTGAAATATGCAGTAGATCATTTTAAGTAATTGGTACAAAAGTTGTAATGGATAATTTCAATGTAGTTTGAATATTTATATCCACGCAGCGCTGCCTCGTAGCATAAAGCGAATAAAACTAACGGCAAATTAATTAAAGATTTATAAATAACCGGAACTCCATTTTTACTCTGTATTGTGTGAATCTTAATTGATGCATTTCTCTCTAAATTGTTAACAAATCGTATATATTTAAATTAACCATAGGAGAACTCGGAATACAAATTTGTTTCGTTTCTACATTACAAGGAAAAATGTTTACCTGATGTTCATGTACTCTTCCGGCCCACGTGGGAATGTGAGAAAGATTGCCAATAGCTCTTCTCGTGGGTCGGTGGTTATATCTGGGGTTTTCCCGGGTTCTTCCTCCACCATTTATACTGGCCGTCATGTATATATAGCCTATCATGTGTTAAAAAAATGGCGTTAAACCCAACCACAACAGCATTCATCAACTCGAACACATGCACTAAAACACACTAAAGATGTAATGCGCAGAAAGGTTCCCACAGAAACACTTCTTAAAGATACTGTTGTAGTTCTGGATCATGTATCGAAAATAGCACATGTTTTTAAACGATGGATGATAGTCAATACAATCTGACAAATGCACTACGTAAATACTTCTACAACAATGTTTAAAGAATCAACATGCTATTTTTATGGGGAATTTCATAAGACACATAAAGCTTCATTGATTACCTCCCTTGTTATTGACCATTCTTAGCATCTAAATGAGTGAAAAAAATCACAGTATGTGTTGAGATCATTTGCTGCACCATATTTGAATTTGACAAATAATACCGTCGCACGGTGCAAGTTGAAAAATGACAGTGAAATACAATATTCAACAAATTGGGTGATATTTTGAATAATTTCTATCAAAGTGTACATTGACATCGCAATCAAACATTGTCTGCCTCAACCACCCACCCCAGCTGTTCCTGAGCTAATATCATTTTTTCTTAATCAATGGGTTACTCTAAAGGACATTATCAGCATCATCGCAAGTGGGAAGTGAGCCCGCTTCAATTGAGGTAACACTATATAAGTGAACGTATCACTCATGAAATGTCACTTTTATATCTTTTTTCATGTACTCAATTTTCTCCGAAGTAGTGTTTGGCTAAAGCGAATTTCGGGAGAAATGGCCCAGACGACACCGCTCTCGCTACACCAGAAAACGAGAGCTAAACAACTGGAACATTTACAACTAGACGGTTCATTTTATCACCTGGAAACGCTTACAATTGAGAAGCTTCTGAGGGCTTCGCTCCATGGGCCCCTAAGAGGTTCTCCGTCCCCACCAACTCCTTGCCTACATATTTAGAATCGCTCTATCCCACCCCCATCAAGAGATATTTCTGGGTTTACACTGGTTGTGTTCTTCTAGGGCGTGATCGGTTTACACGAGTTTTTAAAATTACGTTTCAAAGTAGTTTCAGAATTCAAATTGCAGATTAAGAAAAATAAAGCAGCAGAAAGGTTGAACAGACCTTTTGCTGGAACGTCATTTTTTTAAAAAAATCAAACGTCCTACGAAATTTTAAATACAAGGTCAAAAACTCTAAGCCAAAGCCTCTAACTGACCGAGAGTTTATCTAATTGGGTCAGTTTATATTTGTTGCTTTATCTTTTGTAGTTAGTATCTTACAAATTTTGTATGTATGTTGTTTACCCAACTGGACATTTAATTGAGGTCGTAGCCTTTCTGTTGCTCTTTAGGTTTGAATAATTATATCATTATTATATCAGACCAGCTTAACGGAAGATTTTTTTCAAGACCTACACCACCATATCGTGAACCATGATCTTGTAAACGTATCGTTATAAATCCGTGACATTCTCTCAATCCAGAAAACTTCCTGGATAACACTATGCCGAATCATCTGCAATAACATCTTTATAATTGCATGTAGTGTTCCAAAATCCGCCGTGTCCATATTCGATATAACTGTGCTGTATATCCTCATTAACTTCCAATCGTGTTGGCGTACATTTATTTATTTTATTTTGCCAGTGAGCAGCAACTGACGGAACTGTAGAACAATTATTTAGCAGCTGTGCAATATTGTCAGTCTGCGATGAAAAATTCTGCGCAAGATTTTTCATTTATTCTTAGATAGAATCTGGACGCTAAATATCTCCATTATGTTGTATATTGATCACAATTTTCTACTATCGGACTGTCAGATCCGTAACTACAGAGACAGCTGAAGAAACAAAAATATTTCAATCAATGAATGCAGCACGCAAGCATTTTAATATCTGCATGAATTCAGTTCAGCGCGTCGCAGCTAAAATATAGAATTGGCATTTTCGAAGGAATAAACACAAACAATTACATTTCAGTAGTTCTCATTCTTAGATGCAAACAGCTAAAGAGAGATAACTCTGTCAAGGATACGTAAAATGGGCAAAGAGAGTTCTCGCCTTACTTTACTATAGTATTCGCCTATCGATAAAAAAATTTCCCCATCTTGTTGCAGAAAATCTGGCACAGCTAACGTTATAATAATTACTAAAATTTATATCAGTAACAAGGTACCCGTGGCGCATTGTTATAGCACAGAAATCTCATACTCGATGTATGGAGTTCGAATCCAGTCACATATATTAAACTCGGTAAGTACACTTCAATACTGTATATATAACGCTGTACATATGATCTTATAATATATATTATATATCTTTTACTATCATTATTTTCATATATAAATGAACTACGAAAATAATGATAGTAAAAGATTGATCCTGAAACAATTATTTTCGATTTTGAATAATGAATCATTAAAGCAACGAACACTTGAAGGTAAATATATACTACAATCTTAGTGTAGATTGACTGAGATTATATAACAAGTTATGATACAATCTTTGGCAGTAGTTACAGATACATGTGTTGAAAAATTCGTCTCATTTTCACTCACGATCGAAAAAGTTAGATCAAACCTTTCTCACGAATAAGGAACAGAAAAGATTTTCAATACACGCGTGAGACAACTGAAAAAGATTATATCATTTCGGGAAAACAAAAACGCTGTCTGATATAACAGTGACTTTGAAAGTGAGCGTAGCCACAAATACTATTTCTTGCCTTTGTAGAAAGAGATTTATTTTTATTTTACTATGTCCTGACTTAGTAACAAAACTATGTATTCTGATAAAACATATTTTTGTTTGTTTCTTCGTCGTTGTTCAGTAGGATTATTATTATTATTTTAGTACTACTTACCTTATTAATTGATAATGATTACACTTAAATAATATACCCATCAATATGATTGATTAGATAATATTTTTAAGCCGATCGAAGTTAATACAAGAATGCGCATAATTCAGAATCTGATCTATATCACACATAATCATGAGATATTCACGCTGCTGTTCCTTTCACGTTTTCTCTGTCAATGACAATTCTTCATTACCATATTCGTCAATAATTATATCAACACTAAATTGTTCTGTCCAGACTGGGGTCAGTGTAATTATTATTTAACGCCATTTTAATGTACCACTTTGTTGTGTATAAAAACCCTTACGTGTTTGTACATTATATAATATCTTTTTGATTAATTTATAAAACGTCAACTTCGACTTTATTGGTTAAAAATTGTTGTTAAGATTTTACATAGAGATTTATTGACAAAATAACATGTCCAAATCAAGCAAGTGTCCGCTCTGGTCAGTAAGTTTGAAACGTATTCTTGATGATAATGGATTATGATTTCGGTTACTCCATTAATTCTGACAATATCTTGTAATGAACAGTTAATCTACCTTGCATCTCTTGAAATACAACAGCTTCGTTTGGATCGAGATTTGCAAGATTTAATGATTCGGATATTTCATCTTTAAAATGGTTATTCTTTTTCGTTTGCGTGTTTTTGTTTAGAGGAAGATCTTCTGTAAATATCTACCATTTTAAGATCTGTTTAAAACGATAGCAGCTACTTGTATACTCGTGCACGTCGTTATGATGGTGGTTTGGTTGATAAAGATACAGCGTTGAGTACAGCAATTACTTCCCGGCCACAGAAAGGCGGATCAGTTATGGTCTGTGTTGATAATGTTCAATACCAGATGGGATTTTTAAGTCCGCCGACATATTTTACGAACAAAACAAAAAAAAAAAAAAAAAAAAAAAAAAAAAAAAAAAAAAAATCCGATTGGATCAATCGCGTATGCAACCCAATGAGATAAAGAACCAGAACCCTTTTTCGAGATTAATGATACCGGTTGAGACATCGTTGGTAGGTTGGATAACTGATCACGCAAAAAAAAAAAACATCGCTAATGTTTTTTTTTAAAATTTAGAATTGTTTCGGCAACATTAATTAAATCAAAATAGGACATAGAAAAAAGACCTTTTGTGTCTAACAAGGTATTGTCCCGGTAAATCTTAGATCCTTTGCGTATTGTAAGACTGGCAATCTAAGACGATCAGGATGAGGCATAATTGACATTTTGGGATGCCTTCTCGGTTTGTGTTGGCGTAACCTTTTTGTTTTTAACTTTCTGCGTGCAAAATTCCTTTACTAGTTACCTAGTGATGCTGCTTTTACAACTGGGGGAGCGTCAGTGAATATTAATGAAGGTATAGCTGCGAGAATTGGATATATTCCACCTAGTTTTGTTGATCTTTAATGGAACTCGGAGAAAGACTAAATTGAACTTCGGTATTTGATTTTAAAGTTTTTTAAAATGTTTAAAATAAGTGTTAGTTAATGATAATTTGCTTGGCTAACCGCTAGAAATTTGATCTTTCTTCAATACTATTTGTGTTTAGCATTTACGTGCAGGGTTTGATTTTATTTTGTTTACCTGACCAGGAGTCAGAGTAACATTAACGTGACTACATGACATTATTATATCATGAGGGATTTAAATACTTCTTTTCAACTGGAGCATCAATAACTCTCATTCCTCCACCAACACCCTCAAGTAACATCGTTTGTCTGAGAGTATAAAGGAAATTGCTCAGTAATTAATATCAACACCTGTGGTTACCTGAGCTCGAAAATGTAAACGAACGAAAATCCAATTGTGATATTTGCAAACTAGTATCTATATTTTGATCATGTCCTTTAAATGTCATCAATTATATACACGAGCAATGTACTTTTGATCAAACCTCAATAATATATCTTTAGATGGTTCTTGGTGTCCGTTTCTTTGGGAAACTTCATTTACTCTGTGTTTGTCAATTACGTTTGAATTATTTTTTTGAGAGTTTAATCCTATATTTTTGAAAGCAATAAATATATATTGCGGAGCATAAACACCTTTCTGGGATGCTATATGCCATGTAATTAAACCAGCAAATGATGGGAGTACTTTCTGAAATTTCTATAAAATCCAAAGATACGCGACAATGGAAGTACACATGAAAATCTTCCACGATTAACTTTTAGCATTCATTGACGCGCTTTAAAACCTGAGTTGTAATTTGGATTAACATCAATAATCATGTCTTCTGTATCAACATTATCAGCAGGAACAGCACGGTCTTTTGGTAGTCTTTTATTTTATGTTCTAGTATCGGGATGGTCAGAATTTTCCCTAGCAAACATCGTTGGCGGACCAGCTAATCTTGTATAATCAGCTGACTATTTTGATAAACGTAATATTGTTGTGGCAACGTCAACAATATCCTGAATTGTTACAATTTCTTTACCATGAATGATATATACAGCACTTCTGAATAACGCCATAATACCAAAACCAACTCTGATATTAGCTCCGTATTCTGTATTAGTGACAACGTCTGTTACAAGTTCACCTTCCACTTCAACAAATGCTTGAGCGGGTAAGAAATTATCTGCTAGTATTCCGAAGCAATTCGATTCTTCCAGGCTTATCAGTTTGTCCTGCTTCATTAGAATACTAAATAGCATACAGGCTCATCCTTGGTACTGGTGTGTCCATGTCAAATGCTGGATCGGACTTGAACATTTTATAATAATTGTCATCGTCTAACACGAAGAGCACTTCACATAAAGCTCGTATTTACATTTTTTGATATTGGTACACTAGTCACTGCTGATAGTTATTTTATCTGCAGCTTGATATATTACTTTACTGATATCTGCAGGCATCATTTCAGTGCTGGGTAATTTTACTGGCTGTAGTTTTCGTCGTATTAATCTTACTAGTCTGTCCTTGATTGCCGAAAATGCTTTACCGGCAACACTGCCAACATCATTATACCTTTATTTGCAATCGTTATTGCTTTTGGAGCAATCCTTCTGATAAATCCAGAATAACATCACTGATATCCTCTTCCGACGAATATGTTAAACAAACATTTCCTAAACTGAGGAAAGAAATATATCGACTAATATTCAACAAACAAGCACTTGTTGAGTAACATTTATTGGGCATAAACGAGAACCATCGTTAAAGGCACCAAGGAAGGTGTCCCAGTCTTGCAATTATACTATGCGATTACGTTTATTAAATTATTAATAAAACTATGACCGATGCTCAAAGATACCGACTTAAAAAAAATCATAATCGAAAAGTTAAAAAAAAAAGACTATTGAGGATAAAATTAGAATGGAGGATTTCTTCGATGTATGGGTGGGAATAAACAAAATCACGGACAACTACAATCACAAATAGTAATCGTGTGGTGTCAGATTAACACGCAGTAAAAGTCGAACAATTTTCTTTTCTTAATAAAAATACCTACCTACCAAAACAAACAAATTTTATGGTTATCGTCAACATAGGTACACTACAATATCTTCAAAATTACTGAATTAAGCACACTGCTGATCAACTCTCTATCTGTTGATGTTTACGTTGGAAGAATTATCAGAGTAAACCACTTTTATTCGCCTTTGCTTCATTTATATTTATTGTTGTCTGGTGAAAAAAATTGTTTCTCAACCTATGTTGCATATTTTTGCGTATGACGGTGACATTGATAGTCATCAGTTCATGGAGAATATGAGGCTGTTTATTTACAGCAATGTCAAAATTCCTATTAACGTACTACTGAGTTTGTTGATATGTCTGTTAGCTACGACAGTGACATGTGTTTGGCCCTGTTTTCTGAATTAATATGATGAGGATTATGTCCACTTTTTTGTTTTGTCTGTTGGAGGAGTGTTGTACTTTGTTGTTTTTTGGAGTTAGGGGTTGGGGTGTTTTGTTTTGAGATTTATGCCTGTTTTAGTGCACTTTTTCAAACATTATGCGACTTGCGTTTAATATTTTTGATATATTGTACAACATTTGAAAAATGTTTATTATTGATACCACGTGACTAATGAATTTTGTACAATAGTTTGGATAGTGGTAGATGATTTATCTGCTCGATAAATGGATGCACCCACCAATACCTTAGTCTCCTGTTGCGTAGCTGATCCGCTTTGGTTAGCCAAAGGCTAAGAGAGCAAACCATAAAAGAAAATCCGGAGTGGAGACCCCGTAGGCAGTTGGAAGATATACTTCATCCCCTTCTGGCCTCTCCTTGGTCTGGTGAGGGATAGGCTCCGCCAGACGACTTTGCCCGAGACACACTGATAAAATGGAAAAATCCAAAGTTAACATACCGGGTCAACAAGGACTGCGCCTGCCGTTGTCCACCGGGACGGAGGTGAAAAGTATGTTACTGGTAGTTTACATAAAATCAGAGCGAGAAACAGCATCGCCATAGCCACCTGGAACATTAGAACTCTAGCACAAATTGGATGACTCCAATAGGTGACACACGAGATGGAACACTACACATCGCACATTCTGGATTTCTGTGAAGTCAGATGGAAAGCCCTAGGAGAACACCAAACTAAAGACGGGCATATATTCTACTATTGTTGAGAATCCATAAATGGAGTAGGCTTCCTTGCAAACAAAGCCATCATATCTAGCAGAATCATCTCCATTCGTATGAGAGCATATCCCTATAACATCACAATTATCCATGCCTACGCTCCAACTACTGATCATGATGATGAAGAAATAGAATTGTTTTACAACAAACTCCAGGGTAGTATAAACATGGTAAGTAAAAAAGACAACGTCATCATCTAAAGAGACTGGAATGCCAACTTTGGCAAAGATGCTCTAAAAGACTGGGATGATCATTGTGGACCTTATTTCAATGATCTTACCAATGAAAGAAGGGGGACGGCTGCTTTAGTTCGCAAGGTACAACAACTTGGTAATAGCCAACACCCTGGACCAACATAAAGCTTCACGATGCTGGACATGACACGCACCAAATGGAACAAATCATAACCAGATCGACTACACAGCTTCAAAACAGTTAAAGACCTGCATCAATAAAGCAAAAACGAGACTGTTCTCAGATACCGATGTTGTGTGTGGTCATGACCTCGTGATTATGAACTCTCGAGTGAGGCTGATGAAATTTAACAAGCCAAAGAAAATCAGGCTCAAATTCAGCCTTGAACAACTGAAGGTCATCTGCAAGTCATTCCAAGCCACAAGTGGAGAAAAATTTGCTCCACTCCTTGTGATGGATGTTGATGTTAAAATGATGACAGACACTTTCAACACAGTCAGGACAACAGCTTCAAAGGACATATAATTGGCCTCCATCGCCCAAAGAAAACACCCTGGGTTATAGAAGAGATTCTGAATAGGTGTGATGCCTGAAGAGGCTTCAAAAACAACAGACACACATGGGCAACTGAGTACTGAGAAATAAACAAAAATATCAGAAAATAAAATTAAAAGAAAGCAAAAGAAGATTGGATTGGACAAAAGTGCACATAAATAGAAAGCAGTCTTATCAAGAATAACAGGGGGGAATAAAGCATTCCAAATTGTGACCTCACCAAACAGAAGCAGCCAAGAGCCAGTACCATTTAAGACGAAAATAGAAAATGCCTCATAAACGCAAACGTATTGACCAATACCATCAAAGCAGCTGTACGCCAAGGCTACAAGTGCAGTAATTGCTCAAGGTTCTGTGGGAGACTGGTTCCAGACAATAGTAGGTGTACGGCAAGTCTGTCTCCTGTCACCAACGCTTTTCAACATCTACTTAGAGCGCATCATTAAAGACATAGCAAAATTAATTTTTTTTCAGAAAACAGATCATCTTCTTATCGATGTCATGCAGGTATGGATCGATGTTAAGCCGTTTAAGTTTGCAAGGTCGACTAGTAAGTAGCTATTCTATGCCGCCATCGTTAGGCAAATGTCTCTGACCATAAGCTACAGGATAAATGTCAAAATAATTCAAATGGAGCGCTATAGGTCTGAGAAAATTCGAACTATGTTGTTTTTATAGGGTTTAACGACACTTTCCAGCACAAAATAGGCTATATATAGCGGCCAGTATTAATGGTGGAGGAAGAACCCGGGAAACCCCCGGAATGAACCACCGACCCACGAGAAGCTACCGGCAAGCTATCACACATACCCAAATTGGCTGAGCCCGAGACTCGAACCCACGCAGACAGGAGATCCGTAACGGTCAGAGCTTTAGACCACTTGGCCACTCGGGGCCCCTAATTCGAACTAACTCTGATAAATACATATATAATTCTTACGGTGTGGATTATCTGTACAAGTTATCCTCAATTTTAAAATCCCGAAAATATTTTCCTCTGATTATATATTGGACCTATCGCACATGTTTGCCAATAGTAACTCCCGTACATCAGGGTCGATAAGATGGGTGGGGTACAACCATATCTCTCTCTCTCTCTCTCTCTCTCTCTCTCTCTCTCTCTCTCTCTATATATATATATATATATATATATATATATATATATATATATATATATATATATATATACGGAGACCGGGCCGAACAGCTATTTAATTTTATAAAAGAATTTTTTTGCTTGAACATGAACTATGAGAGGCCCAGACGTTTCTTACCCCGTGTCCGTGATCGCTCTCTACAGCCATGCAAACAAGAATGTGTTTCACATATATTTTTATGTGAGATAAAAGAGACGAAGAACAACTTGTTGGTCTATAAGCAGAGGTGCACACTTAGAGACCGCAGGCGCGTAGGTGGACCATTTTTCATCATACACAAGTAAAGAATAACAAAGGCATACCACACCCCCACACCCTTTCGTCTCGTTACTAACATGAAAGTGGTTACATATATTCAATTTAGGCACTAATCATGACATCAAGGAGTTATTTTTCTTATATCAAGGTTGACTGCAATACTAGCAAATCATTAGAAGCATTGGTTTAAATGCATCATTTTTTATTGTCCAAATGTTCGTGAGTAGCTGCATATCTACGTACAAGCAGATACGCGCTTGGACTGGCCAATCAAGTTTAAAGTGATACTTTTTTTCTTTTGATTAAAGGAAATTTTATTTTTGTGAACTAAACTAACTAATATAATAAGTTCTTTTTTTTTCTTTCTACAAATGAGAACATGAATATCTTCTCAAGATCTTGGGGAGGGTAAAAGATTTTCATGAAAATCGCAGACCCGCACTACCACCCTGGCAGTGGCGTCATTAGGGTTGGAGTCACTCACTAAGGTAAGTCATGGCGTCACCTTCCATGCACCCCGTTCCTGCACAAAAATTCAAAAATGTTATAGTCATTTTCGTGTCACCCTTTCTAATGTTGTCAACCGGTGCGGTCCGCACCTCCCTAGTAAAGCCACTGCACCTCCCTCCTTTCCAAAAATAAATTGTACATGTATATGTTTATATAAAGACCATCTTCTGGCATTAGTAAATCAGTTAGTCGACTGATTTCACCAGTTCTCTTCTGTCACGTTGAAATCATTCACAAATATGGCGTTTAAAAAAAAAGAAGATAAAAACCCGACTGTATTTGGCAGCGCTGATGTTTTTTTATTGTGACGTCAAATTTGTTGATTGTGACGACGTGTTGCCTGGTATCATTTTAAGCCTTGTGCTCGTTTACTAAGAGTAAAAGCTTCTTTATCTATTCATTCAACTTTCTGAAAAATCTGCACATTCTGTAAAAAAGTTAATATAGATAAAGTGAGTCTGGTACAGTAAATTGTGCTGAATTCTCCAGATTGTATTTCCCACCAAGACGTGGCAGTGGTAGGGGAGATTACCCACTATGAGGCGTATTTTGTTTCCGTTTTCCGCGAATTTAGGCATGCTTCTAAATTAAGAATGCGGCGTATTGCCTTAAGTATTGGCACAGATTGGGGGAGGGGAGGCAGCCGGCTCGTGCCGTTTCTCCCACCCCAAACCCCTTCATCACAAGGGGGTGCGAAACAACCGAAACATTTCGGATATTACGTTTATAACTGCTCCATTATTTAATCAGTCATGGCCTAATTGTTACTCTCAAATATTGTTATGGGGTAACTTACTATCATTTGACATTTCAAGTGGGATACTATTTTCATTCAATCGTACACCAAATCATTGAATTGCTGTAATTGACAACACTACTTAATTTCACAAAATATACCGTTTTATTTACAACTTTGTCCCTTTCATTGGACCCCTTTTGAGACCTCGGCAGCAAGAATAAAAACAAATGCTGCCAATTGTCTTACAAAAATGAAATTGTTTACAAGTTTTATGAATCTATTATGAGACTATTATAATCTAGTGTTTAAAAGCCTTATGCTGACTTTATGATTCTGTTGTCTTAAATATTTCTTTAAAACGAAGTATCAGCATATAATTTACACCAAGGCAATGTGGACAGATACTGTGAATTGCCATTTGTGACATTCAAAGCTATTTTGAAACAATCCCTATAAATGTATGGGTTGCCAAAATGGTCATGTATTCAATCCATAATGGTCACATTAAGCCATTAAATTTCACTTAAATTTTGCATAACAAAACATACAGACTGAGGTCTTACTGTTTGTATTACCCAGATTACAGTTCATAAAAAATATTGAATAATCTGCCACTAGAGCAAAGCTATTATTCAGTTTTAAAACCTGACCAAAACATTTACATTCATTTTTCATTTGATCCTGTAAACTTGCATTTACTGAGTTGAAGTTCCTCATGGTATCAGTGACCATTATGGATTGAATACATGACCACTTTGGTAACCCATATATTTAAAGGGATTTTTTCAAAATAGCTTTGAATATCACAAATGGGAAGTCACAGTATCTATCTATCATTCCATCTATTGATATTGTAAACCTTGTGGTTCAAGGTTATTAAGTTCTGTATCTCCAATGTTAATGACTATATTTTCATCGGACTCCAGTGTTCATGGCTTTATTTATCTCAGCCCCCAATGTTAGCCACATTTTCAACAGATTCTGATGTTAATGACTATATTTTCAGCCAACCCCTGATTGTTAATGGCTACATTTTCAGTGGACTCCAATCTTAATGACTGTATTTTCATCAGATTCCTGAGTATTAATTGCTAAAGTTTCAGTAGACTCCTATGTTAATGGCTACATTTTCAGTGGACTCCAATCGTAATGACTATATTTTCATCAGATTCCTGAGTGTTAATTGCTAAAGTTTCAATAGACTCCTATGTTAATGGCTACATTTTCAGTGGACTCCAATCTTAATGACTGTATTTTCATCAGATTCCTGAGTGTTAATTGCTAAAGTTTCAGTAGACTCCTATGTTAATGGCTACATTTTTAGTGGACTCCAATCATAATGACTATATTTTCATCCAACTTTAATGTTAATTGTTATATTTTCATTGAACTTAAGTGTTAATGGCTATATTTGTATCAGACTCCAATGTTAATGGCTACATTTTCATTAGACTTGATATAATAGTTTATATAATAATTTCTCAGAAGATACAAAAGTGCAACACCTAGGGATTTTAAAAATAAGTGGTCAAACACCAAGGTCTCAATGGGTTAGGGATACCTAGATACACATGGTAAAACACCTTGGTCTCTATTTTGGTCAGTTTTTAACATTTAAGGAGTGATATTATTTTAGTTTTTTTTCAGACAGGTTTGCAGTATGCATTACAGACAATTAAACTTTTTAGGGCTAATTGTTAAATGACTATATGTAAATTTTGTAATGCCTATGAGCCATATTAGCATCTTCAACGACATTTAGATCTGAGTTTAATTGTTACATTTAAAAGTGGAAGTCTAGGAAAAGGTAAATGTCACAAAAATAATTCTGTTCAATGCCTCATTAACTAAATTGGGGGAAAAGATAAAGGAAAACAAAATAAATTTTCAATTTCAGATTCAAGATCAAGTGTCAATCATGGCAGATAGATCAGCTTCACCCGTACCACCAGATGGCGGCTGGGGTTGGATGATTGTCTTTGGAACATTTATGGTCCATTTCATCCTTGATGGAATATTTTACTCTTTTGGAATTTTGTTTGTTGAATTTGTTGACTACTTTCATACCTCCAAATCAGAAACCTCCTTAGTTGTTTCTCTTGCTATGGGAATTCCTTTCCTAATTGGTAAGTCATAATTAATAAAAAATATGTTCACTCATCATGTCTGAACATGCATGCATCACCGTTATCATTCAATAACATCATTTTCATGTCAGTAAGAGATCTTTAAGCTGTTCAAGTAATCTTGAGAACTTTGATGGACATTTTATTCATAGGGTTCAATGAATATGCTAGAATGTTGGGAACTATACAAATTTGTAGTTAAAAGGGTTTCTTATATAGTTCTGTTGATACTGTATGTATCTCACTCTGCTTGTTAGCAAATGTCTTTTTTTCCTGTTAAAAAAAACAATTTTGGTTTATCTAGCCAAACTTGCAGGGAATATTCTGTTGGTGAGTTGCAAGAACTTAATGGGATTGTTATATTCTTGTGATACTGTACACACTCCATCATCCTTGCCTGCATGACATTTTTGAAGCTTTTTCATTGAATCATGTCAAATGTCTGTGTAAACTTTCTCAAAAGGGTCCAGGGGGGCCGAGTGGTCTAAAAGCGCTCTCCGTTACGGATCACTGCCATCTCACCTCTGTCTGCATGGGTTCGAGTCTCCAATTTGGCCAATGTGGTTATGTGAGAAAGCTTGCCAGTAGCTTCTTGTGGGTTGGCAGTTCTTTGGGGGGGTTTTCCTGGGTTCTTGCTTTACCTTTAATACTGGCCATGTTGTATAGCCTATCGTGTGCTGAAAAATGGCTTTAAACCATACAACAACAACATCATCAAAAGGGTTCCAGCATCTGTTGAGCAAGGTTAAATGTCAGTATTTTGCTTAAAAGGACTATTTGTTTAGAAAATCTGTAAGAATATATTGATTATGTAAGAATGATAGGACTTGCTTGATATGTAAGTATGTATGTTATTTTGTGGTATAATGCCATTTCTCTAAGTAAGTGTGTGAGCAGACAGACAAACATACAGATATATGTGCAGGCAAGTAGGAATAATATGAGGTAAACAGGTGGATTAATTGATTCATTAATTTATATGAAAATCCTACAGCTTGACTGGTTAGGATATGTATCAAGGTTAAAATTGATTATCTTGTCTTGTGTCTGTTTTAGGTCCATTTGCCAGCATCCTGACCAACATATTTGGCTCCCGAATAGTAATGATAAGTGGCAGTTTGGTCTTGGCATCTGGATTCCTTCTTACAATTTTCACTCCAAACCTGTACTTCATGTATTTCAGCTTAGGAATCCTTGCAGGTGAGAACTTCCTCCAGAATTTTATACTTGAAAACTAAGCATAGTTAAGTGTGTGTGTGTGAGATTGAGAACAGATTGTTTTTATGTTATTGTTACAGTACTAGTTTTGGTTTTTAAACACATTTCCTTTGCAATACTCATAAATAACTGGCATAAAATTGTTGAATTACGATGCATAAAAAAGTCGGATGGTGAGAACTGTTTGCAAGTCTTGGATTTTGGAATGGTGACAGGCTTGAAATTAACATGAAGTAGCAGAGAGCAAGATTTTTCTACCAACTTTCTAATTCAGTAGCAAATTGGCTGTGCATATGGCAAAGTTGTTATGAAAGTCTGCACACTTTCAGCTTGAATATGTATCCAATGGATCTCAAATAATACTCCATTATGTATATGCTAATCTTATCATCAATGAGAAAGTACCTGCCAAAAAACTTCCACTAATTATGACAAACATCAGTCAAACTTTAGTTTGATGCAGACATTAGCAAAATACCTTTATCATTATAAGGAGAAAAATGTTACAAAAGCCTGGTAAAAGATATTTTCTGCTGGATCCTCTACTATGTAGCAAAAGCAAAAGACATTTAAAATTCTTGATTTTGAACCCTGAGTGACTTTATCAGGAGTGTTTAGGTTGAATTGGCTAATAATACTATCAAATGCTATATATGAATGTATTCATTATTGACGGTCCCAATCTTTATTAGACAGTCACTGGAATTTGATGACAAGAGCTGTGTATTTATATTTTACAGGTTTTGGATATGGCATGATATTCCTACCAGCTATAGTCCTGATCAACCAATATTTCCAAAAACGGCGATCATTTGCTGTTGGAATAGCAGCTTCTGGTACTGGAATTGGAACCTTTGCTTTCAGCCCCTTAATCAAGACATTGATAGACATCTATAGTTGGAAAGGGACAGTGTTGATCCTATCAGGTGTTTTTCTTAACTGTGTTGTGTTTGGAGCTCTATTCAGACCACTGAGAAGTCTCAAAAAGAATAAGAATCTGACAGCTTTCTCTGGCAAGTCTTCAAAAGGCAGCTCTGTCATTGCTGACCCAGACAATGCTGCTATTGCATTTCCAAAGAAGAAAAGGGTTTCAGTACAGTACTCTGATGAGACAACCAATGATATAACAGGGGATGATCTAGACAAATTGGATACCATCAGCTTGAGTGACAATAATACTTCTTCTGGACCGGAACATCATCTTGCATGTCAAAAGAAGAAGAGAACTCCATCATACCTTTCAGATGAGCAGTCAGAAGGAATCTCTATGGATGAACTAGAAAAGCTGGATAATACTAGCTTAAACAACTGTAACATGTTTCCTGTCAGACAAAATGGTGCTTCAGAAGTAGCAAAACAGAGTGATACAAAGAAGAAAAAGATTGATTGGAGCTCTAAGAAATGTATGAATGACTCAAGTCATTCTGATGACGAAGATGTACATTCCCCTGGAGCTGCTGCCATGTCACAACAAAAGAGGTTTCTACCCGATGAGACCAAGGATCAATCAAACAGAAATAATTCTAACCAAACTGGACAAAAAATAGATAAGAGTAGTAAATCATGTGACCAAGATGATTGTCATATAAAAGCAGCACATCAGATTTTGAACAGGAATCAAACCAGTAATGTGGCTGAAAAGTGTGATGAAGATGAATTAGAACCTCAGGCAAAAGATTCATTTTCTGAACTTTTAGATGAAGATAAAACTGATAAAGACACGACAGTTTCTCCATTAAACAAATCAGAGTCGGATTCAAACAATCAAGATGAACCATTAGTTTTATGTGGATGCTTGACTTTGTCACCACAAAATGCTAAAGAGCTGCGGTCTGTCTTTCAACTCTCCCTCATGAAGGATAGTGGATTTGTGATCTTTTTGATCTCATACATGTTGTACGGACTTGGATATTATGTTCCATATGTCTACCTGCCTGTTTATGCAGAAAGTGTTGGTATGCATATTTGAGTTATGATAAATAATGATCTCTGCATCTACTTTTCCTGGGTTATTGTCGAGATAGGTAATACCATATCTACTTGCATAAAAGACAGATTCATCTATAACGTACATAGACCCATAAGATACTGCCAGATCTTGGTCAATGTAGTTTGTTAGGAGTAGTCAGTAGTCTGTTAGACCAAGCAAGTACATTAGTACATACAGTTCTTGCCATAGCCTAGTGCAGTCTTTCTTGATAAGTTTGTGCATGGTATAGTTAAAATACAACATTTTAGCAAATGTTTGCAAAATATATGAGGGGCCCCAAGTGGCTGAGTGGTCTAAAGCACTGTCTGTTAGGGATCACTGCCATCTCACCTGTCTGTGGGGGTTCAAGTCTAAGATTCGGCTAATGTAGGTACGTGAGAAAGCTTGCCAGTAGCTTCTCGTGGATCGGTGGTTCTTTCCAGGTTTTTTCTGGGTTCTTGCTCCACCACTAATAATGGCCACCATGTATAGCCTATATTGTGCTGAAAAATTGCGTTAAACCATAAAAATAAACAAACAAAAAATATGTTGAATAATAAGTCCACCTAATACATTTTGACACAAAACACTTACACAAAACACTTACACAAATACAGGCAGGCTTTTGGTCTTTCCATGGGAGAGATACTTTATGTAATGTAGGGTTGTAGAGCATCTTTCCACAAAAGTGACTGTATAGTGCCATTTCAAGGTGCAGTTTGAAAAATGTGAAATTAAGAATTGCACACAATTTATGTAGGTAAACCCTTCCATTAATTTAAAATTTAGGCAAGAAAAAGACCTCCTTTCTCTCTCTCTCTCTCTGATATTTTTAAAAAAATTCATGGGGAGTGGCAACCATATCCACCCCCTCTTGAGTGCATATATATATGCTGTTGGATGCTCATGCAATATGGTCCTCACTAAGGGATTTATCTAAACTCCTGCCATGATTCTGTTTGCGGTCAAGGTTTATAGGACAATGACAATGTTTTAGATCATCTCTGTAGCACCAAGCCCATATCAAATCTCCAAATTTGTTTGAGGGCAAGCATATGAATAATATCACTTTTATTATTTAAGAGAAATTAATTATTACAAACTACAGCCAAGAATGTTATTTGAGTAAAGTATTTTCATAAGTCACAGATTGAATAATACCTTGTTTGCTTTTATTCAGCCCTTACTGAAATTGCCAATAAAGACTTCAGTTTCTGATCGTTTCTGACCCAAACAAAAGTAAGGAGATGATGCTGTGATTAAAGATGTCAAACATTTGCCTGGGTACCTGATCAAAGTGAAATTATATGAAATGTGAACCTGAACTGTTTTGTTATAAGTTCATACATGTCAACCCTACGAGGGATATAGTGTAATTATTTCTAACATGAGTGGCAAAAGTCAGATTTTTAGGCATAAAAAGAGTATATGTCATGTCATAATTACAAAAAACTGAATGGAATATTTACGTTTATTTTTGCTACTTACCTCAATTTGCAGCTAGTTAAATTCTTGTCACAAACTTACTAAATCCATATGGATAAGTATGAGAATACCGACACAAAAAAAACAATGATAAATTATGTATAGATATTCACTTTAACTAGCCTACATCACATTTTTTAATTTATCTGAAAGGTCATAAAGTGAAGTCCACAAATCTGAATGCTGAATTACATTACTGGCAAATTCCTCTTGAAAAAATGTTACTGTTTTGTAATTTTCCTGATAAAAAAGTTACTGTTTTGTAATTTTCCTGATAAAAAATGTTACTCTTTTGTAATTTTCCTGATAAAAAAATGTTCTTTAGTTTAACAAAATCACTAACCTTTAACATGTTTTAGTTATATAACATCCAAGATTCACATCGATAAAGCCCGTTTCACTTCATAATTGGCACCATGTATTTTTAAAATAGACTGGTCTGCTACATAAGTGTATATCAAACTGTAATGAATCTGTAGCTCATGGTATCAAATCAAGAAACCTATGTTATCTTGGAAACATGTCATGCACAGTTACTATAAATAGAAAATAAGAAACTGTTGTTTGTACATACCCAAATGGTTGCACATATTGAAAATAAAAGATCATTAGAAGGAGGTCTATGATGAATCAATGTCACATGACCCAAGTCTCAAATTGTACTTGTTATTCTGTGTCTTGCTCACTCCTGGCATCACTAGATAAACCTTGATCTGAACTTGGAAACATATGGAGAGGTTTCCTTTTTAACATGGAATAAACAGGTACCCTATAACTAATTTTATTACCCAGGTAATTATGAATGGGAGGGTACCCGGGACCCCAGTGAGACTTTTAGTTGTGATTGCCAGGCCTATCAGTTAAAAACATAAATAATGCCTTATTTGGGTCAGAAATTTAAAAAAAAAAAGATTGGTTGCTTTTTTAAATTTTCAGTTTTCAAATTGGCAGACAACTTATGAGTAAATAGTTTTTTATTTTCAGCATGGAAGTACTGGATTCCAATAGTTAAACTGTTTAATCCAATAGTTAAACTGTTTAATCCAATAGTTAAACTGTTTAATCCAATAGTTAAACTGTTTCATCCAATAGTTAAACTGTTTCATCCAATAGTTAAACTGTTTAATCCAATAGTTAAACTGTTTCATCCAATAGTTAAACTGTTTAATCCAATAGTTAAACTGTTTAATCCAATAGTTAAACTGTTTAATCCAATAGTTAAACTGTTTAATCGAATAGTTAAACTGTTTAATGCAGGTAGTCATTGTAAACTAACTTACCTTGTGGCATAACATACCAATTGTAATGATGGCTGACAATGAAATTGATAATATGGTACATTTAACTAGTTTTCTTGTACAACAGTTATCCATTCTGGTATAGAAATCATTTTTAAAAAACTTCATTCTTCATACTATATGTAATAAACAAAAGAGAACAAGGAGTTTTCATTTCATTAATTGCAGGTATTGATATAGACCTTGCAGCATGGACAATTTCAGCTGCAGGAATCGCTAACACCATTGGCCGTGTAATGTTTGGCTTTCTGTCTGACTTGCCTTGTGTCAACCGACTTTACCTCTACAGTGCTGCAGTGGTTATATGTGGTGGTGCATCCACACTGATCCCACTCTTTGATAGCTTTCCCCTCCTTGTGGCCTATGCATGTATATTTGGGGCATTCAGCGGTAAGTATCCTTTCCCATTCAATCAATGCTATTTTTGCTGGTTTTTATTGATAAGTATCCTTTTATTGTGTATTATTTTTGTACACTTTAATGATTGTGTTGGTGTCAGATTTTAAGTTTGTTCATTTGGTTCCATTTCTCTGAATTTTATTACGCCTTGTGACATTGGTCACAGTGGCATACCTTTCATTTTTGAGTGGCTGCATTCAATTTTTACATTTAGCATTGTTTCTCAGACACTGTTACACCTGCTGTCATCATACATGAAAACAATCATTGATTTCAACTTAGGTCAACTAATACATACTGTGACCTACTTTTGTTGCTGTATTGGTTATTTTTAGCTCTATTTAATGATATATGTTGCTATGTGCTGTCAAGTAATGGTGCCATTTACATGTATACTCAAGTATAAGTGGAGTCTAACTTCCAACAAAGTGTCTCTGGTGGAGGAGTGGCTTGATGTGCTTGCCCATAAAGATCACTTGTACATCTGTTTGTGTGAGTTCCAATTCTTAGTTTCACCAATGTTGGTATGTGAGAAAGTTTGCCATGTTTTGTTAATTCTTCTTGGGGTCGTCCCAGGTTCATCTTCCACCAGATATACTGTTGACCGTGTAGACCATCATTTGCTGAAAAATGGCAAAACCACAAAACCAAAGCAAGTACAAACTACACAGGTCCAGATCTGCTATTACATAATGTACCAACAGATCTAGGTCTGTTCCATTTGTTTGGAGTGATCAGTAAAACAAGGAACATTCACCCTGATCTTCCAATGCAGTATATGACTTCAGATCTGGGTCTGTTTTGCTTGTAATTGAAATTTACTTAAAAGTGAGTATACATGGTGATGAGGAATAGTGCAAAGAATACAATCTTTGTTGTAAATTAGAAATTACTGATACAGTTACAATTCTAAACAACAGGATGGATATTTAAATTTATTTACATTGTGTGTAAATTATATTATTAAAAATGACAGTGAGGATCTTTGTGAGTGAAATGACTTAAAATATTATGAACAAGATCTGACAATTACATTAATGAGGTACAGAAAGGCATTTACATTCATTCACAGCATGTGCTAATGATAAGTTTCTATTAGTTCTTAAACAGACCGAGAGGCTCTATTCATTTGTGAATGGACCTTGAATAGTGAAGTCTCATTTCAGCAAAAGCACAAATGATAAAATACAAATTCTTTTCCTTGACAGTGTAATGATAAAACATAAATTCTTGCCTTTGTCAGGGTAATGATAAAATACAAATTCTTTTCGTTGACAGTGTAATGATAAAATACAAATTCTTTTCCTTGACAGTGTAATGATAAAACATAAATTCTTGCCTTTGTCAGGGTAATGATAAAATACAAATTCTTATCATTGTCAATTTAAGGAACAGTAGTATGTTATAGTATCCATAACACTCACAAGACCATCTGCTTGAATAATTTACTTCAGTAGTAATTTAAAATGAGCTAACTTTCATATTGTTTGAAAATACAAATGTCATTGTTTGTTTGTTGTAAAATTACTTAAGCAACTGCATATCATTATCTTCTTTCATTAGCTTTAGATGTTTTAATGGTTTGCTGCTGTGTATAATTGTCTTGTTTCATTAGCTTTAGATGTTTTAATGGTTTGCTGCTGTGTATAATTGTCTTGTTTCATTAGCTTTAGATGTTTTAATGGTTTGCTGCTGTGTATAATTGTCTTGTTTCATTAGCTTTAGATGTTTTAATGGTTTGCTGCTGTGTATAATTGTCTTGTTTCATTAGCTTTAGATGTTTTAATGGTTTGCTGCTGTGTATAATTGTCTTGTTTCATTAGCTTTAGATGTTTTAATGGTTTGCTGCTGTGTATAATTGTCTTGTTTCATTAGCTTTAGATGTTTTAATGGTTTGCTGCTGTGTATAATTGTCTTGTTTCATTAGCTTTAGATGTTTTAATGGTTTGCTGCTGTGTATAATTGTCTTGTTTCATTAGCTTTAGATGTTTTAATGGTTTGCTGCTGTGTATAATTGTCTTGTTTCATTAGCTTTAGATGTTTTAATGGTTTGCTGCTGTGTATAATTGTCTTGTTTCATTAGCTTTAGATGTTTTAATGGTTTGCTGCTGTGTATAATTGTCTTGTTTCATTAGCTTTAGATGTTTTAATGGTTTGCTGCTGTGTATAATTGTCTTGTTTCATTAGCTTTAGATGTTTTAATGGTTTGCTGCTGTGTATAATTGTCTTGTTTCATTAGCTTTAGATGTTTTAATGGTTTGCTGCTGTGTATAATTGTCTTGTTTCATTAGCTTTAGATGTTTTAATGGTTTGCTGCTGTGTATAATTGTCTTGTTTCATTAGCTTTAGATGTTTTAATGGTTTGCTGCTGTGTATAATTGTCTTGTTTCATTAGCTTTAGATGTTTTAATGGTTTGCTGCTGTGTATAATTGTCTTGTTTCATTAGCTTTAGATGTTTTAATGGTTTGCTGCTGTGTATAATTGTCTTGTTTCATTAGCTTTAGATGTTTTAATGGTTTGCTGCTGTGTATAATTGTCTTGTTTCATTAGCTTTAGATGTTTTAATGGTTTGCTGCTGTGTATAATTGTCTTGTTTCATTAGCTTTAGATGTTTTAATGGTTTGCTGCTGTGTATAATTGTCTTGTTTCATTAGCTTTAGATGTTTTAATGGTTTGCTGCTGTGTATAATTGTCTTGTTTCATTAGCTTTAGATGTTTTAATGGTTTGCTGCTGTGTATAATTGTCTTGTTTCATTAGCTTTAGATGTTTTAATGGTTTGCTGCTGTGTATAATTGTCTTGTTTCATTAGCTTTAGATGTTTTAATGGTTTGCTGCTGTGTATAATTGTCTTGTTTCATCTAGCTTTAGATACATTAATGATCTGCAATGGCATACCATTGTCTTGTTACATTTACCTTTAGATGTTTGAATGGTCTGCTGCTGTGTATAATTGTATTGTTTCATTTAGTTTTAGATACTTGAATGGTCTGCAACTATAATACATCATTGTCTTCTTTCAATTAGGCGTGACAATCACTTTAACCTCTGTAGTGCTGGTCGATCTTGTGGGAATAGACTTACTCTCGGAAGCATTTGGGATTAGTAATATGGTGGCAGGAGTTACCTCCCTTGCTGGGCCACCTCTTGCAGGTATGATCAATACACATAAGAAATACAAATTGTACTTATTAACCCCACATATTCCCACTACACTTTTAAAAAGGTCAGAGTGAAAGCAATAATACACATTTGCACTGTGGCACAAGAATCTATTCATATAGATACATGTGTACATGTTGAATCCTAAGGTAACAGATTCCAGTACATTTACCCAGACAATTTATGATAAGTATAGTGTGACCCTGCTATAACACAGTAGTTGGGAGCCATCGAACCTGACCATTTTATAGACCAAACCATGCTATAAGCAACCAGGTCAGTTAGTTGAAGAAAATTATGCATGTACCCAAACCAATTTGTGTGTTGGGGGTAGGGGGTAGGTAATAAATGAAGGTGTTAAAATATGTGCTTCATTGGCACAGTTACCATCAGATGAGAAATACACCTGTAGTGAAAACAGAGAAGGCATATATATTTTACTTTATTTAGAGAACCATGGATTGATACATATATGTGTATACCTTTTATATATACATGCCAAATGTATAGCATGAATAGAGTATTAACACAATATACTCACCCGCAAATCTCATCACAGATATTGTACAAGTAATTCCATCAAAAATATGCAAACACACATTTACAATTATCATTAATTTTGTCAAAGGTCATATAGCTCTGAATTCAAAGCTAAAACAGCACAATCATGTAACATATGACGAAGCACATTTAATTTTCAGTACATCCCAAGTCGGTAAATTTAAAGTTAGTTTGCGTTTTAAGCTGCCGTTGGTAGCGTTCATAAGCATAGACATTTTCCCTACAGAAAGGAAACTTTCACAGCACAGAAAATGTGTTCCAGTCACATTGGAAAATGAAAAAAATCCATTAGATTCCAGTGCTTTTATTTAAATTTTGTAAGTACATGTACTTTCTTTAAAGAAAGGTTCTTTCATTTTATTGAAGATTCTAGTTGGCTTTCTTTGATGAAGGGTGCATGCATTATTGAAGTCACCACAAAAGGATGCCAAATGCCTGTTTCTTATTGTGGTGGCAGTATAATTTCATTTGCTTAGTATGTTTTCATCACAGTCGCTGCTTCAACCATGACCATGTTATATCTGAATTTGTGTTATAATGGAGTGTGCTTTAGCAGGGTCAACACTGTGATAAGGAAACATTAAACTATTTAGTATTGAAACTGCTTCTGATATTCTAGAAAAACTCCAACACATGGAGAAGTCAGCTATAGACAAATTTGGACATTGGCAAAGTTGGATCAGGTGTTTTGACTTCAAAAGAAGGAGGAGAGGATTGATAATAGCTAATTTTCTTATGGTGGTACATGTTTTTAACTTTCTTAACCCGATTAAGACTCAACGCTTAAGTAGTTTTTGTCTGTGCAATGTCATGGTCAATGACTAAATTTTGAAAATGATCTGCTAAAAGTTGGTTAACATTGTCTTGGCATGAATATCATTATCATCACTTGATGCTGATTCTTTGAACATGCCAACCATATTCATTTGGCGTAATCATTACGCGTTTTTCACCAAATTATATTTTATGCTCGCCTGTGCATGGATTATGATTTTCCAATACCTTAAAAATTAAAATAATAAACCAATAAAAATGGTTGTGTTTGTCATTTATATTAATATCTTTTTAATTCCAGTCATCTTAAAAAATTGAGAATATTCTTAAAGATAAACTGCTGCATGAAAATAGCTTAAGATCAAATTTGTCTAGCATGGACCTAATTCTCTGTTTATAGCCACAATAGGACCCATTTTCAAGACGACAGATGCAGTTTCTTTAATTTGCAACTATGCCTTGCAGAATCATTATATTGATATTCAAGTTAGTTAGCAGACCAGTCAATACTTTTGAAGAAAATGATAAACATGCTTTTATGGTTTGACTTGTGGAAAGAACTGTTAGAGTGGATGGGTCATATTAAGCTTAAAAACACGTCTAGTTAGGAAAAGGATAAATCAACACTGCTTTACAATTTGTTTAATTAAAGAAAAGCTGATAATGATGCAATGCACAACTGGGGTTTAGCATTTTGTCATGCAGGAGTTGTGAACTCACGATCATGCAGCAAATGTTAGAATTTTCTCCAGTAAAGAAAAGTGAAAAGAACTGGATGAAAGTTATGCTGCCATGTTTAAATTTTTTATACCATCTAGTAAAGGAGAAAACATAGAGGTTTGCAAATTGTGTAATTGTGATTTTGCTTTTGGACATGGAGATGCTGATAACAAAATAGCATGATCAAGCTGATAAACATTAGCATGCTGTTTCATCATCAACAGCACGACCTGAACGTACAAAGTTTATAAATACTATAGTGAACCTTGATGTAATTCAATCGGAAGTTAGTTTTTTTTAATTTTGTTTAGAAAGGAACTTTTCTTTCTCACTTGTTAATGATGTAATTCAATCGGAAGTTAGTTTTTTTTAATTTTGTTTAGAAAGGAACTTTTCTTTCTCACTTGTTAATGATGCTTGTGATATATTTTGCATACTTTTCCAGACAATAAAATTGCAAAGGATTACTCGTGTCCTAAAACCAAAACAGTTGTCAGAGTGATTTTATGTGGGGTTTTTTAAAACCACATTCTAATCCTGATTGTGAGAGTACTTTTAGTTCAGTAAAAATACAATCACACAGAATTCAGATAATCAGTGAAAGATGGTGCATTGGAATCCATTATGATTGAAAAGACAAGATGTTGAAAAGGCTACTATAAACAACCTGTATCTGATGATTTACTTAGAATGGAGTACAACACATGCATCATTGACATTAAATAATTAACCAAGTTATTGTCCAGCTTACTGATGGCTGATAAAGTTTAATTAGTTGCACATGCATTAAAGCTTTAACAATCAGTATTTGTTCCAGAAAATCAGTATTTTTGTCATAAGCACCCTGAATTTATATACTCTGGGGTTGACAGCTACCGGTATGTCTGCTGCACATTAAACATCTGGTTGATTTGCTGATCTTGCTGACCAAGAACTGTCTTTAAGACTACATTATTTCAAATGTGAACAACATGTTCATTAACAGTACCTTTAATGAGTAAGGTTTTATTGCAAAGTAAGATGGTTTACAGTTTGCAAGCCACAGCAGTTCCTTAGACATTTTGGATGTAAGATTTTCATTTAGAATAAACATGACATCATTATATGCTTGTTAGTACAAACAGTGCATGGCGATTGTATCAGGCAAAGTATTGTTATTATCGTCTATGACAAACTAGTCATCATAAGAAGTCTTCTGGTGAAAACCTCATTTAAGAGAAGAAGCAGTAACAAGATTTTCAAGACGACTGCCATGGTGGCCATATTGGACTACAGATTGGCACCATTTTCATTTCAGACCAACTTGTAAGAAATCTTTTAAATTTGTAAAAACCTAATATTGATCTCTGATTCCCAGTCAGTACTTCAGTCACTACACATTGTCAATAGAAAACTGGAGAACCCATTATTAACCAATCTCCTCGTCAAAATACTGAGCTGAGTACCTCTCACAATATAGTATACTGTTGGTTACCTTGCCATATTGGTAAAAGGCAATGAAAAAGCAGATTGTGCTGCTAAAATGGCCCTATCCCAAGAACCATCTGATTTTAAAATACCTTATACTGATTTTAAATCTAGTATCTGAGTCTTTACATCAGAAGTGGCAGACATTGTTGAATAATGGAGTGAATTAAAAAAACTTAACGCCATCAAGCCAACCCTAGGATAATGGACTCCTTTCTATAGAACCATCTGTAGGGAGGCTGTAGTCATTGCAAGAATTTGAATTGGTCATACATATATAACCCACTCCTGCATACTAAAGAGTGAAGACCCACCATTTCTTGCAATGAACCAATGACTGTTAAGCGCTTTATGACAGTTTCGACCTGCAACCTACACCCGATCAGTATTACAGTGTGCATGGCTTGAAGGAATTTCTTGATACAATAAAAATCACTTGTATTATAGATTTCCTGAAGAAAATAAACATTTATTCTAAGCTATAACTTTTGTGCCATTGCCTAGACCATTTTTGTGCAGTGTGTTGTGTCTCTTATTTTTAACACCTTTTCATCTCTCGTCATTAACCATTTACTTTCCCCATTGATTGAAGGGCTTTTATTTTTACCGTTACCATTTTACTTTCAACAATTTGGTTTTGATATCGCTGATCGATATGAAACCTTTTATCATTTTTAAACAATTATTCATATAACCTATTGTATGGTGCTAAATAGCCTAACAATGCTGGTGAACCATTAAAATACAATCAATCAATCAATCAGTAACATTGATCTGATTATCATTATGTGAGTCAGGATGACAAGATTGTAAAGCTGTCCAAGCAGTGCCATTTTCCGTTAGACATGAGAAGTCTTCTGTTCTTGATGTGTAGTGATAACACGATTTTTAAGACAATGATATTGGACAACTGATAGGCACCATTTTTTTAGTGAAAATTCCATGTTGTCATGACCATCCAATATTGGATGTACCATCATCCTTTTCACTTGGGACCAACAAGATATCACATGAAGATTTGCAGTGAATACCCCACGTCAGTATGACCATCTGTCTTGCTTTGGATGACATACTTGGGACTAACCAGACCCTGGCATGAATGTGTATGTAACATTATTTTAGCAAGGAGTAATTACAAACATCTGCTAACATCAGATAACAGACAGACAAAAAGGTTCTTATATAAACTCTATTGGCGTGTTACAATTAGAAAGAGATGGTGTTGAGAGAGAAACAGAAACAAAGTATTTACCTCATATTGCTGCTTGGTACATAGCTACATTGTGTCTCTGTAAAGTTTGTCATTTCTTGAAAATTTTATTACCAAAATGCAGGCTTGAATACTGGAATTGAAATAAGACCAAAAGCTTAGAATAGATCATACCATTCAGAGATTTGACAGAATTACTTTTTGTGTTAACATTTACCTATTGTTGAAAAGAATTTTTTTCTTCTTTCAATTACAGGTTGGATTTTTGATGAGACAAGAAGTTATACAATCTCTTTCCTCATGACTGGAATTGTTATTGCAGTAAGTGGTCTAATACTGTTCATCATTCCATGTGTACAGAAGAGGCAACGAAAGAGAAAAGAACGACACAATGGCCCCTCACTAAGCGCCGTGAAAACATAATCACCCACCCATAATACTGGTATGGTCATGGATTTCATTAAATTGGTTTGACCAGTTTATTACTTATACTTTATTTTAATTATTAGCTGTTGAAATCCAATTCATGAAATTCTCATTTTTTATGTATTATACACAATTATGAAACAGCATTCAACTTGTTACATCAACACTCACTTTTAATACAGGTTTTTTGCAGGCATTTGTCTCAGTGTAAAGCTAAAGTAATGACAGTATTTTTTACAGAAAATTTTAAGCCAATTCTTGGATTTAAATGTTCTTCAATTGTACTTTCTTGATCATAATACTTTAGAAGTACTACTGTTCCCTCACATATCTAACTCTCCCAGGCTAAATCTTTCTGCTATGGCAGCGGGCTATGTCATGAGTGATACTTATCCATCTCATCATAATCTTGATAGTTATGTTATTGTTGTTGTAGGGTTTAATGCCATTTTTCAGCACAAGATAAGCTATACATGGTGGCCAGTATAAATGTTGGAGGAAGAACCCAAGAAAACTCAGGAAAGAACCACCAACCTACAAGAAGCTACTGGCAGGTTTTCTCACATACCTACATTGCAGGCATCGTTTTCTCCATTTTAAAGTGGAATTTGGCTTTTCTCCTGACTTAAATCAGATTTTCCATTTTCTAAATCTTCTGGTCCAGTTTTTTCAAATAAAAATCTCTGGTCTCATTGCACAATGACCCTTGTAAATAATCACGTCCATATATTAATTAGCACATGACTCTCATAAAGAGTAATCTGATTGGTTGAATGTTTAAACTCCACCAATGAATCTTCTTGTAATGGAAACTCATGGCAGTGGAAAGAAGAAAAAGCATGCTTGCAAAACATAGTATCCCAAGTTGTTGAGAGTGACCATGACATGAAGAGTTTAAATAAAGGTTTAAAAAATGAATGGGAATGGCAGATGCAAAAAGTTTATGGAAATTTAGTTGGTCAGTTTATAAGAAAAGTGAATGCTAGAGGACTGGCATTATTTTACCTCTGCAATAAAAATTTGAATTACAGTTATTGTGGTTGGAAGAGTTTTGAAATGTACGTACAAAAGAACTGCATTTGAACATAATTGAAACACAGAGGACATCTAGAAAAAGTGCAATTAATTACTATAAGAAGAAAGATTTCTTGCATGAGAGAACAGATTTAGCCTTCTGTCAAAATATGCACACTGCATGTCACCAATACAGCCACCAGCTTGAATGGAAAAAGGCTCTCATTGAGAAGGAAAATAAATGTTTGCACATTCAACCAGAAAAGTCTTTGGTGATAAAAAGGAAGGCTAAATAAATTTTTGCCAAAGCTGCATAAAGAGCATGACTGACATATCAACATGTTGTGTCCATTGGTGAAAGAGACAAGTGAATATGTGGGATTATCTGTATATAATTGTTGTACTTTAGGGTGTTTATTTTTACAGATTTGTCATGAGAAGAAAGAAGTAACATATATTTGCTGCAAAAACTGACAAATTATTATGACTGACTTATGATGTGAACTCTGACGTGCACATGAAATAACTTCAGCATCAATAGTATTGGAGAAAAAGTTTATGTCACAATAAATATTGTGAAATTATTGAAGTCAGGTTGAATATTTTTGGTAAGCTTATTCACTTTTCATATGATTTTTTAAATTTATTTTGACGATAATAAGTTGCAGCAGGAGCAGTGTTTTATGAGTGTAAAATTGGTTTTTGGCCAGGCGCCTTTGACCCTTTGAACTGTCAGATCAGGGGCCCTGCTCCTCAAGATCCCAGTGAGGGGAGGACTATCATAGCCCCTTTTAAAAAAAATGAAAATCATGTCTGACATTGGCCGACCGAAGACTAGAACCCATGCAGACAGATTTGAGATGGCTGTGGTCCGTAACAGTAAGCACTTTAGACCACATGGTGCCTTTCTTTCAGTATGTCTCTTATCTCTAGACTGAATATTGATATGCAAAAGACAGTCCTGATTGGGCTACACTGCTGGACTCCTGAAACAATGGAGTGGAAACGCACACAAGTCTGCTGTGCTTGCATCCATGCAAACAATTATCTTAGGAAGTTGGACCTGAAAATGAACACCATGCATAAGCCAAGTGAGATCTGCCCATTTGCAAAGATTTGTTCTGTTATATGGTCAAACTGGTATCGTTGGTTCCAAGATCCAAAGTTCTTATTCTGCTGTGAGAACAACAATTTATTTGTAATAGTTCCAGGACAGGTAACACAAGACAATGAGATCTGCTGTTGCATTGAATATAACCAGTAGATAAAATAAGTCAGATTGAAAGATGATTCCTTGAAAGAACTGAAGCCACTGTTGAAATGATTTTAAATGCATATTGGCAAAGAATACAAGGCTGAAGAGGCGTGTATCAAGGGATTTCATGTCTTGAAATAAACTGCAGCTCACCTGATGTTCTTTAAAGTATTTTCTACAGGTATTTTCATAGGGCACCATCATTGATAGCAATTATGACTGGCTGAAAAGTGTCATTGTTCTTTTGGACCAGGAAGAGTCTTTAGTAAAAGCCAGGTGATTTTATCATTCTCTTCTGTCCTTTTTTTATAGAGAAAATTGTTTATACTTGCTTGACAGTGGGGAATGGGTGTTGAATGTAGTACAAGGCTCTTTGAAACAGCCTGAAGGGTTCATGGCAAATTCTTTCTCATTTGCTATTGAGGAAGAGGAATGAACTAGGATATATAGTAAGTGGTATGTGACTTTTTGGCGCGGCTGTTTTGGCACCAAGCCGTTTTGGTGCCGGCCGTTTTGGTGCTTATTAACATGAACGTATTTTAAAATAAAAATAGTACATTGTTGGCACAAAAAAAACATTTATATTTAAAACGTAGTTTATCAAAGTATTCAAAGTAATCAAGAAATAAGCCTATTCATAGAAGTTTGAATACTTTAATATTAAGTTTATTTATAGGCTTAAATTCATTAAAATAACAAAGTTTTTCTTGCCAACTGTTATGTACTACTTTTATTGCGAAATGATTTGAACATTTTGTGAATACTTTGATAAATTATGTTGGAAATTCACCATTGACCAACTTTTGGGTGTCATTTAAGGGTTTTCAGTCCGTCCTTAGAGAAGAATGTTTCTGACATTCCCAGGCCTGCATTACTTCTCTCTACTACCAGGATTTCTTTGGGAGACACTGACGTCTGTGTCTGGTAGAAAGTTCTGCTAACATTGGATAATAGTGGTCACTGCAGAATGAAAGGCTTATTGACACAAGGGTCCTGTAATTACCTCTCTAACTAACCAAATTAGATCATGTGATCTTTCTTGATTAAAATATCAACAAATGCTATAACTCTTGATCAAGTTGTTGACCAAGAAGGAGAGGTCGACAGAAATGCAGCAACATAAAGCAAAGAACTACCTTTGATCAGATACTCAGATGTAAGAATATTCTCTTACCAATGTTATTTTCAGCGAGAATGATGGAGCATGTGAACCAAACTTACAGGCAATTACCTTGAGTTCAATAAATGTGGCACTATAATGGGTGCTGATCCCTAAGAAAGCCAGTATTCTGGTGTCAGGTAAGTATATTTGACAAAGATATTCCTTAACATTAAAGGTAAGATCAGCTTTGGTGTTGACATCCTGTGATCTGATTCAAATGAGTCCAGTCATGACAGAACATTGCCATCTTGTCTTTTAAAATGTCATGTTCAATGAGCTGGGTTGTATGTAATTAACAAAACTGGACCTTACTAGCTTCATGTGAGACAATATCAATCAGAGCTAGACAGTTATGTTTTCAATCTGTCTCTTATCTAACAGGGAGAGAAAAGAGAGGCATCAATACTATTAGTACTGTCAAAACACCCATATTAAGTTAAACCCTCTGGCTTACGCTATTCATTCCTCCAGACATTAAATACTATGGTGATGTTGCATTGACTATAATAGTGTTTTTTTTCTCTCAAAATGCATTTACACACTTTCCCTTTTAGATTAGATTGAGCACACAGTACTGATATCCACTGACTCACCATCCATGTGATGTATATTTGACAAATATTTCTGGCATCCCATACATGCCAAGCATATAATATTCTTATCATCCTCACCCTTCAGGTGTTTACACTGCTTGCTTTCTGTCCTGCTCGTGTTAACACCTAGCCCTAGTCCAGTATGTCTTGCTGGCTAGCTCTTGGATGTGAAACCCTGGTTGTTTCAAAATGTGTTGTTTAGTGTTGTTTTCCCTGGCCATCCAAGAAGTGTTATAAATATTTGTGTTATAAAAGTAATATTATTTTAATCAAATAACTAATTTTGTCAGGGTTGCTCTTTGTTTTGTTCATCACAGTATAGAGTTTGAATTATCCCATAAAGCTGAGATAAATGTACATCCTTTCCTTTCCTTGGGCTAGCAGTGGGCCTGGTTTCTATCCACCTTGCTTGAACTTAGAATTGTACTACCTTCCATTTCCTCAAGCTTGAATGTACTTTTTGGGACTGAAATGTTTTTGTGTACTTTAGTGATTAAAGAGGGATTAAAAATTTTGGCATGAAAAAAAAGGGTGAGCAAACAGGAGATTGAGATTGTCCATCACACAGACGTGATGGAAAACACCTGTTTTAAGTTTTTGCCTGAAAGTGCCTTGGCACTGGATTAGGGGTTATTAGGTATATACTGCACTGTAGTGCTATATATGGTCTTGTTTGTTCGGAGTTGTAGTCTGATAACAGAATTCAGGCAGTTTTGGCTTTAGTGTAAGTTCAATCATCGTTTGTCATTTGGTGTCAGAAGAAAGTTTAAGGTTTTTTTCATGTACACTAAGTAGTTAAATGTGTAATGCTGTATGTGAGTTTAGTAGTAACAAGAATAATTTCAAAATGTCAGTTGCAGAGCTCTCACACAAGTCTCCTTTATTGGAGTGCTTTTTTTAATACAAAGATTAGCTATTATGAAAGCACTGCTTCTGTTTACATTCTATTCTCAGTATGTAAGCTTGCCATGTCATACTTCATAGGAGGTAATCAGGATGAGTAATTTTGTTTAGAATACCTGTCTAGGGCACTTTGAGCTAGCACTTCTTAGGACAGATTTTCAAGAGGTTACTATATTTTGTAATTCTTTGGTCTGGGGTACTTTTAACACATCTTTAGATGGCTTTTCCAGGGGTTACTGTATTATGAAGTCTGGATTCTGGGCTTTTCCAGGGGTTACTGTATTATGAAGTCTGGATTCTGGGCTTTTCCAGGAGTTACTGTATTATGAAGTCTGGATTCTGGGCTTTTCCAGGGGTTACTGTATTATGAAGTCTGTATTCTGGGCTTTTCCAGGGGTTACTGTATTATGAAGTCTGGATTCTGGGGTTACTAGTTTAATAAAGATGTTTTGTGGTTTGAAGTGTTTTTCTAGTTTTTACTATAGAAAGTAGGGTTGTATATTTATATAGTATCTATTCAGTTTCATCTTCACTTGCATTTTGTGTTGGCTCCTGTTGTTTTAACTTTTGTCTTGGGATGCTTTGTTTTATGTTTTCTTTTGATTGTTTTGTCTGTTGTTGTGGGGGGTGGGTGGCCAGTAAGTACCTGTTTTGTTAAGAAGACTTGTTGGGGGGAGGGTAACTTCTTGTTTTGATTTGGCTGTTTGTGGTGGTGGTTGAGGTGTTATTGCATTTGGCACATGACCGCTCCGGTGGCCTAGTGGTTAGAGCATTCGCTGCGGAAGCAGGAGGTTGTGGGTTCGATCCCCGGCTGAGTCATACCAAAGACTTACAAAAATGGTACTAACAGCTGCCTCGCTTGACGCTCAGCATTAAGAGGTTAGTGTTAGGACTGGTCGGCCTGGTGCCAGGATAATGTGACTGGGTGGGACATCATGCTACATGTCTGCAGCATGATGCCTCAGTGCTAGACATCACTATAAGCTGCCTCACAGCAGACATCATAGCGATATGACTGAAAAATTATTAAAGCTACGTTAAAAATCCTAATCAAACAAACAAACAAGCATTTGGCACATGAAGTGGGGGGTATATGTGGTGGATTCTCATTCATTTCCCTTAACAATATTTTTTTTTACATTCTTTTTTATGGGAATATCTGGTTCTGGTGTAGTCTCTATATAGACACTTTGTTTTAGGGAATTTGCCTTTGTTTTCTTTGCCCCACTGCTCTTAGATTTTTTTTACTTGTTTGGATGGTGTTGTTAGTGTCAGATCTAACTCTGTTTCCATGTCATTTTCACCTTCACTGCTTGATTGTGCAGTCACTGTGGTTTGTTTCATTTTATTGGAGATGGTGTTGTGTTGGTTGGTGTCAGTTCTGCTTCTGTTTCCATGTCATTTTCATCTTCACTGCTTGATTGTTTGTACAGAGGTTTGGTTGTTTCATTTCTTTTTCTGGATGTTTTTTGGATGTTGTGTTGGTTGGTGTCAATTCTGCTTGTTTCCATATCATTTTCATCTTCACTGCTGGATGTTGTTATGTTGGTTGGTGTCAATTCTGCTTCAGTTTCCATATCATTTTCATCTTCACTGCTTGATTGTTCGTGCAGAGGTTTCGTTGTTTCATTTCTTTTTTTGGATGTTGTTGTGTTGGTTGGTGTCAATTCTGCTTGTTTCCATATCATTTTCATCTTCACTGCTGGATGTTGTTATGTTGGTTGGTGTCAATTCTGCTTCAGTTTCCATATCATTTTCATCTTCACTGCTTGATTGTTCATGCAGAGGTTTGGTTGTTTCATTTCTTTTTGGGATGGTGTTGGTTGGTTGGTGTCAATTCTGCTTTTGTTAATGTATCATTTTCATCCTCGCTGCTCGATTATATATGTGGTGGCTGCAGTGTGTATAACTGGAGTATGTAAGATTTGTGGTGTTGGTGTTTGATGGTGATGTCAGCTTTGTGGTAAGTAATAGTGGTGGTGGTGGTGCATTTTCACTGAAAACCATTTCATATATATGCCAGTACTTGTGATTAGGTTCCTCTTTGGGATTGTGATATTTTTTTCTGGTTTTTGGTTGTGTTGTTGTTCTTGTTTTCTTGGTTGTGGGCATCCAAATCTTTTATGGCCAATGTTGCCACATGACCTCATTATGTGGCAATTGTAGTACCAGGTCTGCACAGGCAAACCATGAATTTCTAAATGCTCTGGGACATGGTTTACATTCTTAATATCAACTTTCACAGTTATCTTTCTTTTGTCTGTTTTTTTGTTGTTTGATTAGGAATTTTAACATACCTTTAACAATTTTTCAGTCATATTGCTATGATGTCTGCTGTGAGGCAGTTTTTAGTGATGTCTAGCACTGGGGCATCATGCTGCAGATATGCAGCATGATGTCCCACCCAGTCACATTATCCTGACACCTGGCCAACCAGTCCTAACACTAACCTCTTAATGCTGAGCACCAAGTGAGGTAGATGTTAGTACCATTTTTGTAAGTCTTTGGTATGACTCGGCTGGGGATCGAACCCACAACCTCCCGCTTATGCGGCAGACACTCTAACCACTAGGCCACCAGAGCGGTATGCTTATCTTTCCATTTATGAGGCCTGGGAATTCATCAGCAAACAAACAAAAATATCTTATTATACATCCTTAAATTCTAAGATATGTAGCACACTTCACTTTTGTTGCCCTTTTTAATTCATTATTCATAGAATCTGCCACAAATCCATCAACAACCTTGTGTTTTGGTTACATAATTGAATATGTAAGTCGCTTGAAATGAAACAATACCTTTGTTATTTCGATTTCTTCAATCCTCTCTGGGCTAACAGAGCTCTTTAGGAGGTCTGTGGCAATACTATTTAGATCATGATGAGCAAATTGTAGCATCACTGTTTGGTATTCTGTAATGTAGGGCTCAACATGCTTGGAAAGTGAATAAAAGAACTTAAGTGCCAAAAATTCATCCTTCAAATTGGTTTCTTTCACAATTTTAAAGGACATTTTTTTTTAATGTTTCATCAGATTTAAAGCCCTCTGAGAAATTATGGTGTTTTCTAACCACCTGTGTTTGCAGAACTGAAGAGGAAAGGTGGAAGTACCAATAACATTTACAAAATCTTATCTTATTGCTGGTGTGTCATGAAAAAGCTGGAACAGGGATTTCAAAATTTTGTCTATTTTCTAATTAACAGCATCCATTGCTGTCTGGTATGCGCCATAGACCTTGTGAAGTGAAGAACTTCCTGCATTTAACATTGTGATACCATGTTCTGTGGTCAGAGCAGAATCAATCTTTTTTAATAGAAAGCCCAATTAACATTTTGTCTATAACTCAATCAAGTTATTAAAGTTCAAGTTTGTTGTCACAGATTCAAGTGCCAAGACCACATCTGAGGCAGTACAATGACCAAGGAAACTTGATGTTAAAATCCTGGACCCCTTCATCCCAAAAACAAACATGGAAATCCATTTTTTAGTTTGAAGGAAGAGCAAAACAAACTATCCATATTTTATCCCATCTTCCAAAAGAGATTAATAATATGAAGCCAAAAAGATGTTTTCCTATCTGAAAGACTTATGACTCTATGATACAAACTTAACAAACATTTTAATTATTAAAGTGAGAGGAATTACAGTATAATGAAATAAATCTATACTAGTCCTTTTAATAGTCCTAAATGAATGAAAATTCCCTAATAATTTTCAATATGAGGAATGTACTAGGCCTCCAAGAACCATAATGTTGTCAAGACGGCATTGTCCAGAATTTGTTTGAATAATTTATAACAGTTCAAGAATAATAATATAGTCCAAATAATGAGCACTTTCTTTCACCACTGATAGAAAAACCAAATGTGTGAGATATTAAAAACCTGGATATAAGGCAGCTATAATACCAGTATTTGAATTTTGGTGTGGCTTACATTTTCCTTTTTTTTAATGTGCAGTGCCAACTTTTTCACATAAAAACTTGAATTTACATTTTTTTTTGATGATTCAGATTGAAAATTTTTTAAGATTTTCTTTAAATTTGAAAGGTCTTTTATTTTTAAAAAAATTGAGCTTTTTTTAAGGTGCTTTAGGTTCAAATAAATTCTTAAGCTATTTAAGTTTCTTATGCTCTCTACAAACACTGTAATAACAATACAGGTGTAACCAGCCACGAGTATTGCTCTGGACATGCAGTGGACATTACTTAGCTACTAAACTATCTTGTCTAAATTGACCTGTAAGGCATGGACTAGATCATTAGTTTATACAGGTAAAGTCCTTGAAGTGTCGCTTTATAATCATGTTGTGGATGCTAGGACTATAAACTATGTATACAAATTTGTACCTGTCCTGACATGAGAAGAATTTTATACGGAGACATGCATGTAACATTGTTTAAACATGCCATGGTTGATGCCTCAAATAGTTTTCTATAGACAAAAAAATTGCCAGCATGATTTAATAAGTCTATATCCCAGTACACATAACTGTCTCAGAGAAGATGAACAAATAGTTAGAAATATAGATGGAACTTCTCCAACTGGCTCGAAAGATGATAACCAGCTTGGGAGGACTGGATTTCTGAGGTAGTTGTAGTACTCGTAAAGTTTTATAATCATGTAATGCAATTGTATAAGGCAATCATTAATATACCGCTTTTTGTAAAAAGCCATGTTACAGTGCCTTAGTCTCTCCATCATTTACCTCCCTTGAATCATGTACATGTATCAGCAGACCAATAGTACATGGAAAGCAACTTTAAAATATTTGGCGGTGCTTCATTACATTATAACATAAAAAAGCACTGAAAATTTTGACAATCACATGAATGCAATAAACTTGTAAAAATCCAGTTTCTATTGGTCAAATATTTATATATGTATTTTTCTACATCTTTTGATAGCAGATTAGCAAGATGAAAAAGTGTTGGACTAGTAACCAGACAGTTTAGATTTGCATCACATCCTTTTGCTGGTGCTGTGTTCATGACTACAATACTCATCCTCCCATGGGAAATATTACCTCTGTGAAAGGTTGAAAACATGTATAAACTGCTTACAGGTTTTGTCTGGCTGACTTGAAATATGAGTTATTGTATAATATTTTGTTCAGTTGCAAACTGCACTGACCCAAATCTGCAGTCACATATGGCACCACCAGATTTAGGTTTTTGCAGTTTCTTACGTGTAATCAGAAGGGCAAACTACATAGGCCTTGATCTGCCAGCACGTAATAGCAGACCAGGATCGGATGTTTTGAGTTGTCCTTCTAAGCAAGTATATACAATAACTAAACAATATCTTCCCAATACGTACACATCGTGAGGTGGTGTATGATCAGGCATTGCACTGGGCTTCACCATTGGTGCAAATTACAATTTTTATACTTATTGGTGACAAAATATACCATCTGTTAATTGTTTTGGGAGACATTTTTGGCTGTTTTAACTTGTATAAACAATCTTGGGTTTGGGGTGGAGAAATTCAAAAGCACCATGAAAGGAAGCTGCAAACTTTGATATAAAATGTACTGGGAGCTATCAGTTGTCACATAAACAAATCATTTGTTTATATTGACAAACACATTTTAATACATTTTTACATCATAATCCGATTATGTAGACACCTGGCCTGGATACTGTAAAAGTTCTGCTACACTCGTGCTTGATTAGTTTTAGTCGAATAACCACCAAAGACAGGAACAGGGGACAGCTGCAATCAACCAAGTGATTTTAATTTTTAAAATATTTTAATACATCTCACTATGATATGAGGGTATGTATGTTGTTTTTTTTTTAAATGATAGCTGTCATTGTCACCAAATGATCAAAATCTAGGCCATGTAAACAACTATGAAGCCACATGCTACTGGCAACCATGAATATCTCATTATATCGTTTATTGACACATGTTTGTCGTCAATGGGATATATAGATCAAACGAGGACTAACAATTATATTTTTTACACACGTTGTGTTTTGTTATTTGTATGTTCTAACATGATGTGAATGATATATACATTTTCTAATGTGATCCATTTTCAATTTAGTGATTTTTCATATACATTGACAGTACTTTATGCATTATGATTCTTCTGCATAATAATAGGTTGTCAATACACATATGTATTTTAGATTAGTTTTGTCTTCAGTTAATCCAAATTTTAGTTTTTTTCTGAAAATCCTACTCACTGACATTAAACCACCTCTTACAAATTTCACTTGTAAGCACACAAAAATATTATTGTGTTGTCCTCACCACTTATCTTTACATCCACTTGACAATATTACCTTGGTAACCGGTCTATTGAGATAAATGGGTAGTAGTACTGTAATATGTAAATAGCAACATTATTTTTAAAATGGGGACAAAATATTGAGGTTGGTGATTTTTGGGGTGACAACTTTATTAATGTCAGTGCCATCCATGATGATGTTGATTATGATGCTCTCTCATATGAAGTCATATCATTCAACATTTATTTTTTTATCCCTCACAGATCTTCCTATGCAAATGTACAAAATGATCCAGGATGTTTTCCTCTTTTATGGACACTGTCTGTCTGGTATTCTTTTGAATGCTGTTATTACATGTGTGACTTGGTTTGTGTTTTATGCCACCACATCACAGGTACGTTTTTTAGTGCCAGGGCAATTAAAGTGCCTCGTCCAAGAACACAATGGTGACCAACCTGGTGTAGCCTAATCATAGAATTCAAACCTACTTCCTTTTGGTCATTTGTCTAGAAAGACGGATACTGAGCAATGGTAGTTTCGGTACTTGTATTGCCTAATAGGTTTGCTGATGTACAACACAAAGTCACAGTATGTTAAGTTGCACAACTCTTTTTATTTATATATATATATATATTATATAGTTTTTTACATTTTTTTTTCTTCTATATTTATATAAATCATTGTAAAGAACAATGTTAAATATAATGTATCACTTAGCAAACAGGGTATATTACAGATAAATTAAAATGTTTGTGATGTTGGATATTATGTATGTGTGTCCAACATGTTCACAGTCATGTACTTTTGTCTTGTCCACAATATACAACACAAACACAATAATCTATCATATTATGACTTCATCTAACTTGTAAAAATTTATTTGAAGTCACTGGATATGTTGTGCCTTATGAATTATGAAGTTAGTAATAGGAACAAAACATATTTTTTATAGTATTGTATTTTTTTTCTTGTGATGATATTTGGAGATCATGTAACTGATGATAATTGTAAACTAGAATATATAATACACATGTACATTTATTTGTATTGTCTGATAATGCTGCAGTGTTTACCACCATTTCTAAAATGTATATGATTTACAGTAACTAAAATGATGCCATTTCATCAAGGAAATTAAGGACATGGAAAGGTTAAGGACATTATATACATAACCTTAATGTGTATCTACTTTACTGTTAGGCTTAATAAACAGCTGACTGCTGATATAATTATAGGTTACTGCATTTTTATGGGAAAATATGAATGAGTTTTTTCTGAGTAATACTGCCTTACATTTGGAAGTTTAGTCAGAAGAGAAAAAACAATTTCATATTTTCCCATACAAATGCAGTAACCGTTTTATCATATACGCATTTCATTTTCCTACCCAAGGCTCAATAATAAAGGATTATACTACTACAAGAAACTAAAGTAATTGAACAGTAATTATTTTATTTTGGTTTTTTTTTCTTCCCTGTTATGGTCTACTTAACTTGCATATTTTGAATGACATTTCACTGACAAAAAACAATTTGCAGTTCTGAAATAGATGGATTTTGTTTTTCTGTTGCTCCAACTCAGTTCTATTTATCATGGACTAGATTTATTGGGTGAATTCAATGCAGTAAGGAAAATGTGATTTTATTTGGAAATTGCAATCTAAATTATAACCTAATTTTGGTTTGTATTAGGTTTTCCATGGCATGTTCAGATTTTCAGGACTATGCAGGTACATTTTGAGGAAATTCAGGTTGCATAAATGTAAACATATTGATAAATATTCTTATTACCAGCTAAAGAAGCCATGTTTATGTCCTGTCAATTGCATGTTCACAATCAGAGGTACTCTAGCTATGACCTGTTTCACACAGTGTATGTCTTCTATTGCTAACCCAACATTGTATCAAAATATTTAAATGGAGAACATCGCAAAGCCAGCAGAAATAATAATTTTTTGTTGGGTTGGCACTGGGGCTCTTTCCAAACAAAACCTTCAATTGGAGTTTTTCTTAAATTAGTGTTTTGACTGACTAGTAAAATGGGTTGTCTCTGATAGATATGCAATTACCCTTGGCCTCAGTATTCTTTTTGTAGAGATCACTGGTCATAGTCTGAGCCATTCTATTTACAAAAAGTTATGAACATTTCTCCTGAGTAATTGTTTAAATAAACACAACAGTATTTTCAATCTTGTGTGTCTCATGTTTGTTGTGGACATAGCAAATATCACATTCATTCATTTGAAAGTTTCATTTGTGACTCTGTTAACTTATCAACATCATTCACTTGATCATCTATACTTTCACCCACAACTATAATAAACTAAACCTAAAGGGTTTTCTACACGAGTTTACGTGGTTTGTTTACAAAGCAGATCCTAATACACTACACTATACATTTTTCAGACACATGTTGTACAGTATGTGTTCAGTATCGTTAAATACTGCACAATTCTGATAATGTAAAATCAATGGAAAAAAAGGAGCAGCATATAAAAATATACCTTGCTCAGTATATAATTCTTTCAATTGCCATATTCCTTTGTCCTCTTTATATGAGAAGATACATTTTGTAATATGTTTTTGTTATATTTGATAATTTAGGTAAAACATTCCCATGATTGTTATCCACTGGTACATGATAAAAACAAACTGATAAGGAATCACGACGTCTTGCATAGACATGCAGTTTGGATGCATTTGTTAGCCAAGGACCAAGAAATTGTACAGTTGTTTTAAAAACTTGAAACTGTGTATTTGTAAAGTAAAATGTTACTAATCAAAGGCTCTGCTTTTGAAAGGTAAATAATGAATTTTAAATAACTTATTAAAAATCTAAAACAAAGTCAAACCTATGTGAAAATTGTGCACTATAACCAATTCTTGACAATTGTATTTCTTTGTGATTCTACATTAAAGATAAAATCAAACACAAATCGAGAAAAAAATGAACAGAAATATAAATAGACAGTTTTAAGCAGAATATATCAAAAATTGCAGAAAGTAGTTCCTGCATTATTTACATCCATGTGCATGTTTTTATTGTTTTTTTTATATACATGTTTACAACTTTTGTAAATATATATAAGCATTCTACTCAGCTATTTACAGGTGTAAACTTTGAAGCCTGACTGTCTGCCAGCTCAAGTGGACCTTGCCAATCACACGCTTGTCCAGTCAAATGTTATCCAATAAAATATACACCTTGTTATACATGTACATCAGTTAAAGTGCAGATTGTTAGAAGTATTCAGTAGAATAAACAACATAGACCACGATCTGTTGGCACATTTTGAAGTGGCAAATCCGGTTCTGTGAAGTTTGCAGATGGACTCCAATTTGTACTGCATTTATCTAGACATGATTTGAAATAAACTATTTTTATATCTCTATCTGCTTTGTCTGAATACTTTGAAGTATGAACCATTTCCTTTTCATGAAAAAAATGATTTTTAAAATTTATTTATGCATAAAATTCAGTAGACCTTTTTGCATGCATACACTAGGAAACAATCAAACTAAAAAAACCAAACGAACACAAATTAAGAAAAATCAAATGACTGATGGGATTGGGAAGTGTACCAAATGTAACCATCATTACATGTTATATAGTCGGCATTGTTCCCTGGGGACTTTTCCCTAATTCTTAACTTAAATGTCTTTGTATTTTTAGACCAAAATTTGGGATGGTTGCCTATCCATCTTTCCATTAGCACCAATTATTATTGCTATTCTTCCTAACCTACCTGAAGGATTTCCATAACACTCCCACCCACCCCATTTATCCTATGGTCTAGTTGGTGCAAATGAAAACTGTGCAGCTTTGACATCCAAAATATACAGTCTGACGGTGACTCCAGTATAGCACATTATAATGCGAATTTGGATATAACGCAATCATGGCATGGCTCCCAAAATTTCATATAATTGTATTTTTCTCCTACACAATGTAATTTTATTTCTTAAAAGTATGAAAAATAACATGTAAATATTTTATTATCATTTTGACTAAGAGATAGCGTATGCTACTAGCAACAATATTGTAAGTAATTGTTTAGTGACAATCAGATCAAACAAGGATTACCATCTTTTTATATATGTATTTATGTTTTCAAATGATATGTGACTCGTAAATGAATTTTATAACATGATCTCTACTTTAAAAAAAATTACATGCACACTTAAGGTACATGAATCATTTCTTCAGCTAACTGACTAGTTTGTTTAGTTTGTTTATAACACGATTTGGTCTATAACACAGTTTTGTCTATAACTTTGTATCACCGTGTTATAGCATGGTCACACTATTGTTTCTCTATTTTTAGACAAGAAGACTTGTGGGATGGTCTGCATACATGCCAACCATTACACTTTTGGTGTAATCATTATGCTTTTTTTTCACTAAATTATGCCTTATACGTAAACATATATGGATTACACTTTTTCAGTATATCCACCTTCCCCAAAAAATCCATTACATGTATTTGTTTCAAGATTCCAATAGTCCCACAGAGGGCAGCATCACTTGACATCTATTACAGGCCATGTGGAAAGAATTTTAATATTTGGAGCTAAAAGTCTTCAGATGGATTCTATTTGATGTGTGTGTAAAGCTAAAAGTGCTACATATGATTTTTCTTTTTCTTTTTAGTACTACAGATCAGGATCCTATTTATAAAAGTGAAAGTCATAAATGCCAAGAAGCTATCAAATTGGGTCAAATTCTACAGAAAGTCATCTATGCCAAGAAGCTATCAAATTCGGTCAAATTCTACAGAAAGTCATAAATGCCAAGAAGCTAACAAATTAGGTCAAATTCTTCAGAAAGTCATCTATGCCAAGAAGCTATCAAATTGGGTCAAATTCTACAGAAAGCCATCTATGCCAAGAAGCTATCAAATTGGGTCAAATTTTACAGAAAGTCATCTATGCCAAGAAGCTATCAAATTGGGTAAAATTCTACAGAAAATCATCTATGCCAGGAAGCTATCAAATTAGGTCAAATTCTTCAGAAAGTCATAAATGCCAAGAAGCTATCAAATTGGGTCAAATTCTACAGAAAATCATCTATGCCAGGAAGCTATCAAATTAGGTCAAATTCTTCAGAAAGTCATAAATGCCAAGAAGCTATCAAATTGGGTCAAATTCTACAGAAATCATCTATACCAAGAAGCTATCAAATTGGGTCACATTCTACAGAAAATCATCTATACCAAGAAGCTATCAAATTGGGTCAAATTCTACAGAAAATCATCTGTGCCAAGGAGCTATCAAATTGGGTCAAATTCTTCAGAAAGTCATCTATGCCAGGAAGCTATCAAATTGGATCAAATTCTTCAGAAAGTCATCTATGCCAGGAAGCTATCAAATTGGGTCAAATTCTTCAGAAAGTCATCTATGCCAGGAAGCTATCAGATTGGGTCAAATTCTGCAGGAAGTCATCTATACCAAAAAGCTATCAAATTGGGTCAAATTCTACAGAAAGTCATAAATGCCAAGAAGCTAACAAATTAGGTCAAATTCTTCAGAAAGTCATAAATGCCAAGAAGCTATCAAATTAGGTCAAATTCTTCAGAAAGTCATCTATGCCAAGAAGCTTTCAAATTAGGTCAAATTCTGCAGAAAGTCATCTATATACCAGGAAGCTATCAAATTGGGTCAAATTCTGCAGAGAGCCATCTATGCCAGGAAGCTATCAAATTGGGTCAAATTCTGCAGAGAGCCATCATAGCCAGGAAGCTATCAAATTGGAACAAATTCTGCAGACCTATTTTTGAAAAGTTTTAAAGTTTTTGTTTTTAGTGATTTTATTCACATATGATACTGGGTTTTCAACATTTGAATAAATTTAATATAAGTAAACGCCAGAGTGATTCTATCAGATGATTCAGACATTTCAAGGTTTTTCTAATTTTAATATCCGTGGCCATAGCTGATGATGGTACAACACCATAAGAACAAATCTGAAAGATATTCATGCCAGGATGGGATGCCCTGTGGCCAACTGGCTTTAGGCACTCACCTTTATATATCACTGAAACTCACTTCTGTCATATGGATTTGAGTCCATGGCTTGGCCAATGTAGGTATCTAAGAACGTTTACCTGTAGAGTTTCTTCACTAGCTGATCCCTGGTTCTTCCTCCACCAATAAAGTAGCTGCCATGTATACCTTATCATGTGCTGAATAATGGCATTATAAACCATAAGTACATGATGTCAGGTTGATTCTGTTGAGCAGTTGTTGTGAAACTTGTCAATAGCAACTGTGGATAGACAATGCACAATAGACAAATGACAATTACCTCTCATGGCCAGGATGACAAAATTAATATAAAACAAAACAGCAACAAATAAATTACTTGAAAACTGAAGTGTCAGATGTGGACCTGGGTACTGTTTTATAAGGATAAGGATATGGGCCACAGTCTTGCGTTATTTCTTGCAGTGCTCTTGACAATGCAGTAAGCAGTATAACTGAATAGTGAGACTGTAAAGTCAATGTATGTAAAAAGATAATGATTTTATTATAATCTATTCACTGGTTTGAAAGATAAAATGTACAGTCATACATATCACATAATTATATTGACCTTAACTTTGAAGAAAGGTGCTTGGCTATGGTATGTCTTCTCATGATATATTACTAGTGAAAGATTCATGACAATATTTTTAGTGGATCAAACGTTACACTCCATACAAGGATACAAGTTACAGAAATATATCTCCCTTATCCTTAATCCCTAGGCATTGGGAATAGTTATGCTACAAAACATTCCATCCAGTCTGGCTATATAATTTAGAAAATTTTCACTAAAAATGTTTCAAGAGGTTCAAATTTACATTCCTGACATATTCCTGTGCTTTGACCTTGAGATAGGACATGGCAGCACACCAGCTAATCAGGATCTATACTTTTAAAATATTGCAAAGTTACTGGTCAGACAAGCAAACATTAACATTGGATGACTGTATGAATGGCTGTACATACAAACAATACTTTAACATAATATGCTTGACTGAAAAGAGGTAGATAAAAACAAAAAACAAAAAGCATATAAACAATCTGATAACATACTATGCCTGTCTGAATAGAGGCATACAAAAAAACTATAAAACAAAAAACATATAGAATATCTGATAACATAATATGCCTGTCTGAATAGAGGCATTCAAAAAAAATATACAATAAAAAACATAAACTACACAATAACATAAAATGCCTGACTGAATAGAGGCATACAAAAAAATATACAACAAAAACATAGACTACACAATAACATAAAATGCCTTAACTGAATAGAGGCATACAAAAATATACAACAAAAAACATAGACTACACAATAACATAAAATGCCTGACTGAATAGAGGCATACAAAAAAATATACAACAAACAACATAGACTACACAATAACATAAAATGCCTGACTGAATAGTGGCTAACAAAAATATAAAAACAACATCGGACAAGTCCATATCATAATATGCCTTACTGAATAGAGGTATACAAAAATGAATATAAAACAAGAAACATATTCAAGGCCATAACATGACATGCCTGTCTGAATAGAGGCATACCAAATATAGACATACAACATCATCCTAGTCATGGCCAGCATGTTGAATCTACAACAGATAGCTATATCCACATACCATGGTAAATTAGTGTTGTACACAAAGATAAATCACATACCATGTAACATGATTCTGTGGCTAATCACTGCAAAACATCTGAAAATACAGTGACATAGCAAAAATTCCGCATCCTCCATAAAACTTACTTCTGGAGACCCGTATAAACTTTTTTTTAGAAAACATTTTATGGGAATTTTGCACCCCACCCTCCAATTGCAGGGGTTGCTAGGGCAGTTGCTACACACTGTGAGCACAAACTTTAACAATGAGGTGACATCAGATGGATATAAAGAATCTTGAATGGATACACACATCAAAGTAATTATTATACAATAGAAAAGGTGATCAAAATAATTGTTTCCATGTAGACTTGTCACATAGAATTTAAATAAAAACTCCTAATTTTTCAATAAACATCAAATTATTGGTAATAATAAATAAATAAAATGAATAAACCTGTCAAATATTACCATACAGGTATAAGTAAAGAAACTCTGAATAATAATTTTTAAATAAATCTTTTCTTGACTTCATTGTGCTGCAATACATCTGCTATACCTGTCGCATGACTTTCCCTTAACAATAACCCTAGCATGCTAGGTTTATTTGTTTGTTTGTTTGATTAGGATTTTTAATGTAGCTTTAAACAAATTTCAGTCATATCACTACGATGTCTGCAGTGAGGCAGTTTATAGTGATGTCTAGCACTCGGATATACTGCCGCAGACATGTATGTAGCATGATGTCCCACCCAGTCACATTATCCTGACACCAGGCCGACCAGTCCTAACACTAACCTCTTAATGCTGAGCATCAAGCGAGGCAGCTGTTAGTACCATTTTTGTAAGTCTATTGGTATGACTTGGACGGGGATCGAACCCATGACTTCTTGCTTCCATTGCGGACACTCTAACCACTAGGCCACGGACATTACTACTTAATGCATAATGTGTGGATCTGGGTAAAGATTTATCAAAATATCTCTTGGATTTAAAAATCAACGGTCTGGATAATAAGTAAAGGGGACAATGATTTGCATTATTTCCTTTTGTGACCATGACCTTAAGTGAATGGGGGCATAACTGAATACAGGAGATACTCTTAAGCAAAGATGAATTGAAAAAAAAAGGCAAAAGTTCATTGATCCAAACTGTGACCTTGACAACGAGACAGGGGGCATGGCTATGGTATGTGACATGCCATCTACACATAAGTATCTTCAGACTGCTTCACTGGCTCAAATGTCATACAGAAGATAAAACACACAATTAAATTTCCTCTTGAAATGACCCTGACTTTGGGATTAATATGTATCCAGACAGTATAGCATATATTGACTAAAAATATACAAGCAAGTCCATTTTATCATGACAATATAGCATACATACATGGACTAAAAATATACAAGCAAGTCCATTTTATCATGACAATATAGCATACATACATGGACTAAAAATATACAAGCAAGTCCATTTTATCATGACAATATAGCATACATACATGGACTAAAAATATACAAGCAAGTCCATTTTATCATGACAATATAGCATACATACATGGACTAAAAATATACAAGCAAGTCCATTTTATCATGACAATATAGCATACATACATGGACTAAAAATATATCAGCAAGTCCATTTTATCATGACAATATAGCATACATACATGGACTAAAAATATACAAGCAAGTCCATTTTATCATGACAATATAGCATACATACATGGACTAAAAATATATCAGCAAGTCCATTTTATCATGACAATAGCATACATACATGGACTAAAAATATACAAGCAAGTCCATTTTATCATGACAATAGCATACATACATGGACTAAAAATATACAAGCAAGTCCATTTTATCATGACAATATAGCATACATACATGGACTAAAAAATATATCAGCAAGTCCATGTTTGCAGAATACTGCTTGCATCATTGCACAAATCTATTGTGGGATAGGTTGCATTGAAGGAAGAAACTGAATGGAAGGTGTTAGTTCACACCATTTATATGTAATCTCTAACTGGTTAAAGTTTCTTTAATATATCATGAGTGATTCAAAACTTAAATACTGTGTAACAGAATGTCTGATTTCAGAGAGGAAGGTGGTGAGACTGGTCAAGATATGAATACATGATATATAAATGGTTGAAGTTTGATTTATGTTTTCACTGGTTCAAAAGGAACATCCTCAGCAAGGATGAAAGTTACGTTTGACCTTGAGGCTGGGTATAACTTGTACTGCACACCATCTAGTAATGTTCTGTATCTGGGCAAATTTTCATGAAACCATCTCCAACTCTTGCAATGTTTTTTGGGATAAACAATGACATGTCAAGAGACAGTATCATAACATAATATGATCAAATTACAATTAAAAAACTTATTATTCCTCTTCTTTCTCCCACACATACTTTAAGGAAACTTATTAATCACTGAGATAAGAATAAAAATTGATAGAAACTTTTTAAAGAAAAATCTATACAGATTTCAATTTTTTGCAAAAAGATCTGCAAATCAGGCAAGCCTGTGGATATTTATCCATCTGACACTGCCTATGTCTCTCTAAAAAAACTGCCAATCCTAATAACAAAATAATTATATGGAGACATGGTACTGACTATGTACCTGGGACGGCCCAATCCAGGTACAACACTTTTGACAAAAACAGCTTTTTAATAAGGTAGCTAGTATAAAGTTGATTAATTTTCTGACAGCTCTATCTATCCAAAATACTGTAATAAGTTTAGTCAAACTGCAAACAAAAGAGACCCTTATCTGCACTGACATAATGCACCAGGATGTCTGCTTCTACATTATTTGCTCTACTTATTACTCCGAACAAACTGAATGGACCTAGAGTTCCTGGTGCGTTAGGTTGTGGCAGAATTGGGTATGTACAGTTAGCAGCTGGACTACACCTACAAGCAAATATATGTGGTATATAAGGTCAGCCTGAAAAAGGAAGACTGGTTTCAAAAGACATTTTACTGTGTAACCTATTCATACCCACAAAGCAAGGTAAAATATGGAACCAATCACTGTTTCCTTCTCTGATTATAATTGTTCAGAGAAAAATGTTTTTAATGCAAAACTTTGTTCAATCACTTTTTAAAAAATGTTTTGTCAGATTTGATGACTTTTATCTTAGTCTGAACTGAATGACAATTACTTGCAAGTGATTGAATAAAATTATGCATATTGAATAATGTTGAAAGATAGCTGGGAAATGTAATTTAAGTTATAATATTCCTTGCATATAACATGCAATTGTTAATTTGCTGAGATCTATTAAGACTGAGCCAAAACTTAAATTTGTTAGCCACTTAAACTGATACACATGCAAGAACTAAAATATCTTGGTGCCTGAAATTTCTCAAGTTTTACCTGTAATTTTACCTGTAATTTTCAGAGAACTCCCCAACTGTTGCCTGAAAAATATTCCACTATTCCAAACAAATTATGTTTGCTCTTAATACAACATAAAATGTTCCAACTTCATTCAGTGATGATCACACTGTGTACAGGATTACACTGTGTACAGGATTACAATGTGTACAGGATTACACTTTTTCAAGATAATTGAAGAGAGGTTGTCAAATACTAACAAAGACTTCATAAAATAGTTTCCAGAAATATTACTTCCTTTATTCATTTATAAATCGATAGTATTGCACAATGTATTTTGAGCTGCCATTTTCATACGGACTGAAGAATTAACCAGCCTGATCCAGCAGTATAAGAGACCAATGTTTATGAGAGACAAGGTGTCAACCTGATTTTAGAACCTAGTTACTAATGTTTCTGTTATTACAATTCAGATATGTCCCTGACACATTCATGGATTGTTTTGGTTCCCAGCCTGGTGAACATAAAATAAGTTGGAGCATCTTGTTATGAAGCTGTCTATCCCTCTTATTCATAAATGAAAAAATGACTTGCAACAACAAATATATAATGCTAATATTGCTTACCAAGATGAAAAATTAATAAATTTGCCACTTAGAACGGGATAAAATAATTCCGAATGTCAGGAGTTATGTGACATGAATTCCGTATGGTACTAAGTCAAGATTTGTCTTTGATTTATTAACAACATGACTATAAGACAAAACAAATACATTTCAAGTTAATTTTTAAGGTTGTTTTATGATATGAGCAAGGCATCAATGCTATTCCTTGATTGGCCATCATTTTTATGGAGTTTTTTTTACATGACTTAAACAACATGTATTAATGATTTTCAACATTTAATAAATATTTATACTGTTTTATAACCATTTTCTTGGAAGCAAATGTTGGGACACAATTTCAAACTAATTTCCAACTGCAACTGAAAAAAATAAATTCTCTTTTATCAATGTCAACATGCAAAGTAATAAATATATACCATATGGAATTTAAACACTCTTGATTGTCTCACATACTTCTGAAAGTAATGATGTAAAACTAGGGTTGATAATCTTAAAGCAACTACTAAAACTGATATAGGCAGTCTATGTCATTTTCATTTTTTCAAATACCTGGCACTTGCCTTCTGTTTCCAAATTAAAACTGTTACTCATGTTGTCAAAATTAAAATTACCAACTGTCCCACTACCTAGGGAGCATAAAAAAAATTTCCACACAAAAACAACTGTGCCTCCATAAATTTTACCATTCAATTACTGTAGTTGAGCATCTGAGAATCTGGCCATACTTCTGCTGAATTAGAAGTTTACATGAGTTTTGCTACAACCACTGCAATATATTACCCTCTCTAGATTTTAAAATGAAAGATTTGAAGATATTTTCCTCCAAATGAGCAAACTGATTACAGACCCTGTGATGAGGAGTGGGTCTACTAAAATTTTTGTTGGTCGACTGTTTTCATTGTCAAAACAAGTCCAAATTATCCATATGCCTTTGAGGCAATCGGCTGTACCAAACCAGTGAGCAAATCCAGCCTCTGATACCAGGGTCTGTTGATATTGTTTACATCAATGTCAATCTTTCCATTACAGTACAGAAATGTTGTATTCCAGTTGTGGATGTCTTCATAGACACTTGTCATGTTCAAAAACAAGACATCACTCGTAGACAGATTAAATTTTTCTGAATTTTTCAGCTCTGTTGAAATAAAAGTTGAATTTAGACTGGTTCCATTTACAAGTATGCAGGTAATATTACTGGTATGTCCTGCTAGAAACTGGTCAGATAAAATACCAGCAACAAATGAGAGCACGAAAAATAAAAATGTAGTAGATCGACGGAAAATAATTTGTTTCTTTGTTAACTTTATCGGCTTTTTGCCATGTGTTATCAGCAGTACACTATCTCTCTCAGCAGTTTGAATAACTTCATCTTGGATATCCATTTCGTCTGGTAGTGAGGAGTTTTCTAATTCTTGTGAGGGAACTTCACCATTGCTTTCAACATCTTGAACTGAAATTGACATAATACTGATAACCATCATTTTCTCTGAATGAACAAATATTTAAGAAGATAAAGAAATTTTTTGTTTACCTTTGTAAGCCAACAAAATTGCCCTACACTAGGAAAATATTTGTAAGATGTACCAGGTCATGGCTGTTGCACATAACTGATGTAAAAGATGAAACATAAATTTTCAAGAGGCATTACTCTCTCAAAAATGTCTACACTGAGAAAATTTTAAAGTAAATTATTTTTACGCATGTATACTTTCCTGATCAGATTAATATTACAAAATGAAATGCCACTACCTCCCAAATAGAACCATCTTGCCACTACCTCCCAAATAGAACCATCTTGCCACTACCTCCCAAATACAGCCATCTCAAGAGCGCAAGAGAAAAAATACTGCCTTTCTGTCCATATAGCAACAGGTTGCTCACATTTGCAGAAAAGAGTGAGAGTCGATTCCTTTCTACATCAAATACACTACCTGATCACATTAATGCTTGGAGAATGGGAAGAAGACCAGGAATTGCATGAACATTCAAACTATATTAATCTTACCCTTTATTAATGTTACCCTTTAGGAGCAAGAAGACTGCTATCTTAAAATAATAAACTTCCTCCTAGATGCCAGGTAGCTCAGCCAAAGAATATTTATCTATAATTGTTCCAGGTCAACCCATTGGGGTCCTACACCTGGGTATTGCCTTATCTACAAATATATGTTGGGTGAATCCAGCAAATGCTATAACATCATGGGCAGGTCATAATAACTGTATGTACAGCTACCTATAGCCTTTCGAGACTCAAGTCTCACCTCTCCCACAAACATATACAAAGGAAAGCAAACTGAACATGGCATCCAATGACTACTATTTTCAAAATTAAAACATTCCATTTAAATGCAATGCTCACTGAAAATCGCCCATATTTCACAAGCAGAGATCTTCATTAGATCTTCCTGATCTCCAGAGATCCAAATATGCCCATATAATTACCTACGTACTATGTCAATGGTTGTTGTGTGCTTTCCTGCCTTAACAATGATCATGTACCTTTGATATGTGCCATGGGCATTCTCCATCTGCATCAGATAACACCTAATTACATGAACCAGGTCTATCAGCTTTGCCTCTCTCAATCGGCTAATCAAAGATAGTGGGTTACTGATAATTATATTATTGCCTTCGATGGCAGCTTGTTCTTATAGATGAAACCTGGTTGCATGAGCAGTAAGACATGGCCGTCAGATCAAAACCTATTTTAATTTGGGACAACTGAGTTTATCAGGGAGCAAGTCTCTAAAGATAACAGCTTTAGTGAAGGCAAAGCCATGAGCTCAAACTGGGGCAAATTGAGCCAACCGAAAACCCATGAGGTTCCATTTGGAAAACAATGTGATTGCTGCTAGGATAGGCTAAAATCAGAGAACAGAATGTAAAAAGCTTGTTATTATCTATATAGTCTCTTCAATAATAAATAATAATTGTTGTATAGGGTCTAATCTTTAGAAGCTCTAAGTACTTTACAACATTAGACAACACCTATAACATAAAAGCCATATACATGTATAATGATATGATTACAAAAAACAAACTCCATGAAATTAGAAAACATAAAAATATGCAGAAAATATTTACAGTAGGAAATATTATTAGGTCTTTTAAGTTTGTTCTTGTAGCCAAAATGGGTGAGTTTTAAGAGCACTCATGCATGGGATCACTGTGTCTTTATGTCTAAGTTCAATGGGCAATTCATTCCAAGCTGCTGGGCCTTGGTATGCACAAGAACTTTGCCCATAAGACATGTGAATGTGCTTAAAATCTTGATGCTGCAAATGAAGTTCTTTTCTTCAAGAATTCTTTCTCACGGAGAACAGAAAGAATTTAACTAACAATGGAATGCAGGCTGAGATGGGTCTAATTTCACTGACATTATATCAGTTGGTGAAACTGCACCACTTCACTTGTTTTCCTGCTTCAAGCTGTCTATATATTCTGAAGAAAAGATAATATTTACTTGAACAAAAAAATATCACCATTTACATTAGAAGAAATAGTTCCCAAGCTGATTCAATGCTGTAAAAAAAAAATTAACACTGACAGAAAGATAAAAATAGAGAAGAAAAAAAAGTTCCTAAGCTGATTCAATGCAGTGACAAAATATTAACACTCTGACAGAAAGATTAAAAGAAAAATCACCATTTACATTAGAAAAAAAAAGTTCCTAAGCTGATTCAATGCAGTAACAAAATATTAACACTCTGACAGAAAGATTAAAAAAAGATCACCATTTACATTAGAAAAGCACAGTTGCACCAGCAGCTGTGAGCATTGAATGCAGTGACAAATACAGCTTACCATTGGGATATTCTGGTTCTGAATGCTCCACTCCAGCTCTGTCCTGAGCCTAAAATAGGAAAATATCTAAACTTAATACAATGATTAGTTTATTTTAACAACTAAAATAATAACTAGAAATTAGGTCATGGAAAACAAATGTCCAGCACAGCGAATGAAAACTGACCTATATATATGCAAAACATCCCAGCAGACAGGTGGAAATTAGTAGTAACTTTAAAAGGCATATAAATATCAAAACTGGCTGTGACATATTGATATAACATTTATTACCTTTTTCTCAAGAACTAGATAATAATAATAATAATAATAATAATAATAATAATAATAATAATAATAATAGGAAAAATAATAAACTTTTTTATGAGGTTAACTATTAAATTATCCTCTCTTGAGGCCCTCAGGATAAAAAACTACTAAGAAAAAACAAACATAATAAAAAGTAGGTACACGTGCCGAGAAATTTTAACTTTATAGACTGAACCACATACAAAACCTTTTCTAGAAGACAAATGGCTGTCCTAACTGTTAAGTTATTACAAATATTACTAGATCTATTACAAAACATTAAATTTCTGATAACATTTATTTGCAAAGGATATTATGTAACATGGAACTATCAATTTAACATTCTTGAAGACAGTGCAAACAGCACATAGAGACATGGAACTGTCAATTTAACATTCTTGAAGACAGTGCAAACAGCACATAGTGACATGGAACTATCAATTTAACATTCTTGAAGACAGTGCAAACAGCTCATAGAGACATGGAACTGTCAATTTAACATTCTTTAAGACAGTGCAAACAGCTCATAGAGACATGGAACTGTCAATTTAACATTCTTTAAGACAATGCAAACAGCACATAGTGACCTGGAACTGTCAATTTAACATTCTTGAAGACAGTGCAAACAGCACATAGAGACATGGAACTGTCAATTTAACATTCTTGAAGACAGTGCAAACAGCACATAGAGACATGGAACTGTCAATTTAACATTCTTGAAGACAGTGCAAACAGCACACAGTGACATGGAACTGTCAATTTAACATTCTTGAAGACAGTGCAAACAGCACATAGAGACATGGAACTGTCAATTTAACATTCTTGAAGACAGTGCAAACTGCTCATAGAGACATGGAACTGTCAATTTAACATTCTTGAAGACAGTGCAAACAGCACATAGAGACCTGGAACTGTCAATTTAACATTCTTGAAGACAGTGCAAACAGCTCATAGTGACATAGAACTGTCAATTTAACATTCTTTAAGACAGTGCAAACAGCACACAGTGACGTGGAACTGTCAATTTAACATTCTTGAAGACAGTGCAAACAGCACACAGTGACGTGGAACTGTCAATTTAACATTCTTGAAGACAGTGCAAACAGCACACAGTGACGTGGAACTGTCAATATAACATTCTTTAAGACAGTGCAAACAGCACATACTGACATGGAAATGTCAATTTAACATTCTTTAAGACAGTGCAAACAGCACACAGTGACGTGGAACTGTCAATTTAACATTCTTTAAGACAGTGCAAACAGCACACAGTGACGTGGAACTGTCAATTTAACATTCTTTAAGACAGTGCAAACAGCACATAGTGACCTGGAACTGTCAAGTTAACATTCTTTAAGACAGTGCAAACAGCACATAGTGACGTGGAACTGTCAATTTAACATTCTTGATGACAGTGCAAACAGCACATAGTGACCTGGAACTGTCAATATAACATTCTTGAAGACAGTGCAAACAGCACACAGTGACGTGGAACTGTCAATTTAACATTCTTTAAGACAGTGCAAACAGCTCATAGAGACATGAAACTGTCAATTTAACATTCTTTAAGACAGTGCAAACAGCTCATAGAGACATGGAACTGTCAATTTAACATTCCTGAAGACAGTGCAAACAGCACACGGTGACGTGGAGCTGTCAATTTAACATTCTTTAAGACAGTGCAAACAGCTCATAGTGACATGGAACTGTCAATTTAACATTCTTGAAGACAGTGCAAACAGCACATAGTGACATGGAACTGTCAATTTAACATTCTTGAAGACAGTGCAAACAGCTGATAGTGACATGGAACTGTCAATATAACATTCTTTAAGACAGTGCAAACAGCACACAGTGACATGGAACTGTCAATTGAACATTCTTTACGACAATGCAGATATCAGTATCATGTCCCATCAAGTTACATTATCCTTACACCAAGCTTACCAGATTTGATGGGAGGACAACACAGTGTCCATTACCCTTGGGATCATATGTGCAACACTGCTCTGTACTCATGCTTAAACAATTTTCGTGTATTACAATGCTCGCTTTCTGTATTTTTACCTGTTATTGGTCAATATCAAACACCATACTGTAATGTTACCCATGATACTTGCATCAGTGGTGACATTGATTTAAGTGTGTGTGTGTGATATATGGATTTATAACATAGCTTTAACAATTTTGAAGTCATATCACAATGACATCTTCAGTGTGACAGTTCATAGTGATGTCTAGCACTAAAGTATCATGCCACAGCAGACATGTAGCATTATGTCTGGGCAATAACATTATCCTGACACCAGGCCAACCAGGCGAGGCAGCTGTTAGTACCTTTTTTATAAGTCTCTGATTTGATTCGGCCAGGGTATGAACCCATGATTCTCCACATCTGAGATGGATGCTCTAACCAACAGGTTACTGGAGCAGTTCTGGTAGCTACTAGTATATGTGGGACAGTAGTTTGAGGAATAATACAAGTTGACTAAGTTATTGGCCAAAGGTTTTGGACCAACATATTTGCAGGATGGGGGGATACTTGAGGGATCTTTCTGCAGGATGGCATATGAAGTCATTCCTTAACTAACCAATTGTCTGGAGTTGTGGACCAGAAATACTCCTACTCATTGTGTGGATGCCACAAAATATATGTTGATGGAACATGCATATTTGTTTTGAACTTAAAACTTAATGTCATTACATGAGTGGCATTCTAATGCACCATTATACTTGCTGATGGACAATACATTGATTCTGACTGTTGATAACTTCATACTGATCATATCTGTTACTAATTTCCATCTATCGTATCTGTTGATAAATTCCATTTACTGATCATATCCATTGACAAATAATATAATTTGTGATTATTTGCTGAAATCCATCCTTTGATCGTATCCACACTAGCAGGGTAGGGTTTTCCATTGTTACAGTTTATAACCAGAGGAGTTTTGGTGTAAGAGATTCAATCACCATTGATTCACAGTAATAATAAACACTGCATTGTGTTAAGCTTCCTTTCAAGATCAAATCCCACACCATATCAATCTGATCTTCTGAAACATACAAAAGTTAAAGACACATTGAAAAAAAAGTCATCTCAGGATGCAATATAACCAGGTTCCGAATTCCTTAATATAGATGTAGCGGTCCCCATCTCGAGACACTCCTTTAAAGAAAGCCTACCTCTTTTATCATGCCACCTTAAAAGACCAAAAATGTATATTATAGCCATTACGTACAGCTTATGAGAGTTATCTTTTCTTTAGAGAAGAAGACCACTGTTCTGACAAAAATGTGATCTGTTAATTTGTTCCAAAAGAAAATAAATATATCTACAGTATGGTAGTTTACCTTCTGTGCTTCCTTCTTCCAATCCAGCACTCGAATCTTCAGCAGAAAGGATATGGTCTGAAATGAGGTACTTATCAACATGCCCCACCATGCACCTGTCAAAAACAAAAAGAAACATACACAAATTAAACTTATTGTTTTTAATTTCCTTGACACAAGTTTGTGAATGCATCAGTAATACTAAAAAACCCACATTTAATTATATATAAAAGTCTAAGGGACATATACAACAGGAGTACAATGAAAAGCCATTCATATGCCCCTTCTCTATTAAATGTGCTATTAATAGACAATAGGCATATGATGGGCTGTGAAAGCACAGATAGAGCATCACTAGCCAAATGGTGACACTGACTTGGTCAAGGTATGCATTTTAGAACTTAATGAACTGTGCAAACTATTTTTTCTTTCAGCCTTACAATCTCTGACATTTTTATCCCAAATCAACAGAGTTCTTTAATATCTTAAGAGTAGGTCCTCCACAAACTCAGCTCAAGATGTTAGGTCCAGAACAAAAGTTATTATGCAAAGAAAAGCTATTTTCTTCTTTTTGTCACAGTGAAAAATACTAATACTAAGTTTCATAAAGTTTTACGAGTTTAATGTGCTGCTCATTTTTGGGAGTTGACTGGAAAGCAGATTTCCTTCCGTGACTGATCATCAAGCCTCAAAACATGCCATGGGTGACAAGTGTTTGTGATTTACTCCATCCCTCCCATCAAGGTCACTGTGACAAAGAGAACTTTAAGGAATGCAGGACAATTTTCCAATGCTACTGCTTGACATGACTATCATCACACCTACTTAATAATTCAAGCATACCTAGTGTTGTTCCGATTATCGATTATAATCGATCATCAGTTGGTTGAGACAAACCAATAAGATAATCGATTGTGAAACTCTATAATTGATTGTGTGTAAAGGGAGACTACTTTTTAGGTGTATGCAAAGCACAAAGGTTAGTAAAACTCTCAGTCACTAAAGTTGACCTGAAATTTATTAATCTCTTCACAACTACAAATAAAAAACCTTATGATTCATAATTAGGAACATAAAGTCATTATTACATGGTCATGTTGTTAAATTGTTGAGTTAATAAATTTAAACACATTTTGTTGACTTGTTGCAGTTAAATTGCAACATCTTTTGTAGTATTTATAAACAATGACAAGCATGAAAATCATGTCCTTCTATACTTTAAATTATAAACACATCACATATAAACAAAAGAATTTCAGGAAATTGTAGCAGTATTTCAGTTACATATAACTGATCAGCCATAAAATGTTGTGTTCATTTAACAAAGTTGTAGAATAAAAGTAAAACACGATGTAATATTATTGTCATTTTAAAGTATACATGTCGTTAAAAGAGATTACTCCTGTACATTTATAAACATAATGAACTCTTGATCAAAGATACAACTGTGTAACAAAAATTAAAATTTGCTCTTAGTAACCGATTATAATCAATGATCAGTTGGTTAAGGGGAACCGATTATCGATTATGAATTTCTGACAGATTCCCATCACTAAGCATACCAATGAACCACACTAAATGGTGGAATACTCCCACCGCCATTATTGGTCAATGATATATCAGATTAATAGTATGCTCAGTATGTCATTTTTCAATGGGAGAATGATCTGGCATCCGACATTCCATAAAGTTATGTGCTATGACTCAACAGTCTTAAAAAAAGTGACAAGTAAGAGTGAAAACCAACAAGTTTGGAATAATTAAAAATATTATTTATTTCCCTAAAATACAAATCAAAAACGTAAAAAAACCCAGTAAAAATTTAACAAATTACACTATGGTGTAAGAAATTCAAAGGTCCTAAATGTTCAATCAAATACAAATTTATCGAATAATACAAATTAGTTCCAAATGTATTCTTAATGATGGTCTGTATTGTACTGATGTATCAATAATATAGAATAATCACAATGATATAATCCCAAAATATCTTTAAATGAATTCATAGTAATTACAAAGCAGCTATAAATACCCAAACAGTCTTTAATATGAATTCACAATACTTCAATGACAGCTATTATTCTAAATAATGTGAAATATTTAAAGTACTTTAATGCCAATGTATCATTAAATTATTAAATACATGAATTCCTCTCAATAAAACTGAATAACTTTCAAGAGACAGGTGATACTAATAAGAATGCCTAATTCAACGTAATAGCTGTTTTATATAGATTACTAAAATGCAATAGATAGCACTGTCCATTAGTTCCAGAAGAATCAAATCTCATAAACAACATTCAGATGTTTTATAGTGACCAGTCATAAATTTGGTCAGCTTGTCCATTCAAAATTTATGTCCTTGAGTTAGATCATATCAAAATAGCAAATCAACCTTGAAACTTATGTATTAATCAATATAAGCACTATATACAAGAATGACTCATCTTAAGGTGCAACCATTACATCATTGGGGATAATTAGTATCTAGTATTATTAGTATGTATAGGTATATGTAACAATGATAGTAAGTCAAGCTCTGCGTATGCATACAAAGCCAAATGTCTGAACTAAACATCAGCACCAAATTTATTATGCTACATGATGTGTAGCTTGAAAATCAGCAATGATTCTTAAATAGATTGTGCAAGATGAGAGTGAAGTTACCTCCCTTGAAGGATTATTTAGGCTAAATAAAGAGTTCCTTCAGTCTTAACAAAAACAAATTCCATGCCCACTCCAACAATTTTTCAGGGCATTTCACAAAACTCAAGGACCACAATATAATGCAATGTCAATCATAATTGTGTTGTGTTCAAAACAATTGTTTTTAATTGGTCCTCAGCACTCTAAAACAATTAGCAGTTATCAACTTTTTAGAATTCAGTAAAAATCCCAGCTTTAATGCTGTATCTTACGGTAAGGAAATTTTCAAAGGGAGTTTTGCTGTGTGTACATTACATAAGCATACATAATAAGCCATTTTGGTTTTCACCCTCCCTTTCTGTTCAGGAATGTGAGAAAAATTATCCTGTACAACAAATCAATGTTGGATTGTAAATTGAAAATCTGAATTTTGTGTCAGCCACTTGGCAGACTTGTGTCTGAGCTGAAGCATCTTCTGACGGATTTGTACATTTTATTTACACTTATGCATATTTACAATTCAATTAAATCTGTCTGTAATCATGTATACCAAATTTCATCTATTTATAACAAATGGCTTAAAGTTTCAATGCAGAAATGAAAGGATAGACAGATGAATAGAAACAAGAATGTCATGTTCTCCCCTTTTTAACATAGGCATGGGATAAAAAGGTTATTACTGTAAGAATTAACCAAGTAACAAGTATGGTACCTATGTCTCACTTCTAACACTGGCAAATACAAGTAGTCTGACTAATTTTACCTGCTACCATAAGGTATGTCTTAAGCATCAGTGAGATAGCAACAGGTAGGGCAAGGGCATAATAGGCAAAGAGATTCGTAACAGCTCCATACACCTGGTGTCCACAGCCACCTAAAATGCCACCTGCAACACACTGAAATGTACACAGAAATAATTGTGTTTAGCTCAGGATTTGTAGATTAGATAGATACTGAAAACTCTGACCTCCCACATTACATCCTGTCTGATATAGATACTGAAAACTCTGACCTCCCATATTACATCCTGTCTGATATATTTCTCATGCCATTTTAAAACAAAGAAACATATTTTACAGTTCTGAAACCTTAAAAAAAAATTAAATAATGAACAAGATCTTACAATGATTAACAAGATATTAATGATATCCTGTTTTATTCAGAAAACAAAAATGTTCCATGTGAAGAAATGTGCTTCTTACAAATGGTGAATTGATTATACTGTCATGCCAAAATTGTACTTTAACTAATGAACAATATCTTGCATACCTTTGCACAATATATCTTATGTCTGATAACATGCAGTAACACAAATGACTCATGTGGAGAAAGATATTAATCAAACCAAAGACCAGTCTCCAAGCTCTGAAGTTCTATAACTTATGACTGACTGTAACCAATACTCAAATCCAAGTTAGATTAAAACTCCCAAGCTAATCATTAATATGAACATTATCCATTTAATAAGGGATTTGAGAAACACTCAAATTTGAAGCAATCCACTTTTGTAAATCAAAGCTTTCTGTGCAACTCAAAATAACCTGATCATTACATTATGTCACCAATGTCACTTTTGTAAAATCAATGCTTTCTGTGCAACTCAAAATAACCAGATCATTACATTATGTTACCAATGTCACTTTTCACTTACTGTCCAGTTAGACGAATTCAATTCAAATGCAAAATGCACATATACAGATTTCCGATCATAATGTGGCCGTCCAAGTTCAATGCACTAAGGAATAATCAGTACACAACCAACAACACAGACCATAATTTATCAGATCAGGGTCTATGCTGTTTGCAGTTGGATTCGAGTTGCAAGCAAGTATATACGCTGTGCATACTGTAGGGCTATGAACTTGGGACCGACTGCGACTTATGTCTTATTCAGTAATGAAAAATAAAGCGCTCACACAGTAGTAATAATTCCAAAAACAGTCAAGTGAAAGAAAATGAAAAATTCAATATAAAGTACATAAGACTGGAAATTCCACAATGTATAACCCACTGTAAATCAGCTGTACAGGTTTTTTGTTGTGGAAAACTGAGGTGATCTCAATAATGAGGTCTTACTGGGAACAAATTTACCCACCAACACAACTTTTCCACTGGATACGAGAAGCTTATGATATTCAACTCGCAGACTTTTATGAATTTTTAAATACCCATTCAACTACTATTTTATGACCATGTAATAACTGGATACTTTTTTCTTTATTTTTCTATTTAATGATCCATTTGAGGACAGATATAGAACTACTCAATTGCCAGAAAAATCATACCAATCAATGCATATTTTAGTTATTGAGTTGTCAGTATACTAAACTATTCTTAGATATCTATTACCTAATATATATTACCTGATATCTATTACCTGATATCTATTACCTGATATATGTTCCCTTATAAAAATGCAATCCTAAATCAAGCTTGCGCGAGCTTGTGATAGCTCGTAGCACGCTTCTTATGATCTTAACTGTAGCTCGCAGACTACATGGGAGCTTGCACTGAGCTCACAGGAGCTCGTAGAAGTAATTTGGCTACATTCAAGTAAAGCTGCTCGTACGATCTTGCTAGCAAACCCTGCAGATAAATTAATTATCTATAAAATGGATATGGTGAAAAATTAAATTACTAGAAAATATAACATTTTGTGTATAAAATCATTAATTTGCATATCAAAACAATAATCTTGACTTGTTTTGAAAAAGGTATTGAAATTACACTTCTAATAGTTATTTGCTAGGTTGTCTAGTTGGCCATCCCTGATAAAATAATAATAATAATGACTTTATTAAAAGAAGCTCATTTGGTCAGGCCTTCCCTCTACATGTACATTTGTACATGTATATATATATATATATATATATATATATATATATATATATATATATGATGCACATATTTTTACAAGATGAGGTGTCTTTAGACAACAAATGCTATTAAAACTAGATAAGTGATCTATTGCAACAATAAAATATGTACAAAGCTTTAAGAATAAGTACATACAGGATTCATACAAGAGTAGTAGTGAAAATGTGTAAAATATTATATAATCTATTATATGGTTTATGTCTTCTATTTTGATGTACATGTCTGCATGGTCCAGACTTACTACATGAATGTATATTTATTTATTTTATCAATCATATTCAACAGAATTAAGGGGCACATAAGCAAAAGCAGTGTTCTTGCCATCATTTAATTGGATATACACACACAAGTCTTTGACATTTATAATTGGAATTATTTTTTACTGCACATACTTAGATTTCAAAGGGACTATATTAACAGGATTTTCATCAATCACGCCATTTTCAATTGAAACTTCGGTATTATTTCTCAGTTCCTTTATGACTGCATAATATTGTGCTTGACAAACAATCAATGGTACAATTTCTGTGACACTGTGTATAAACTTAAATATATTTCTCAACATGGCCAAATTTTCTTGATTCATCATTTTCATAGAAAATAACAGTGTACGAATTTCGTTCTGAAACTGCAGAATACTGTAAAAATTGAAACAGAATTCCATCTTTATACATCCTGTAGAAACAAAGCACTTTTTTAGGTTCATTAATGTCTAGGATTGAAGTTAAAAGGTTCAGCTGTTCATCTGAAATTCTGTGTAATACTCGACTGCCTATAACACCATTTATTTTCTCCATAATTTTGAACCAGATTACGGGTGTATGTTTTTTGTGCAAAAAATGTTTTTTTAATTTAAAAATATTTTTAAAAAATTCATTGCAATATTCAGTTTAGTATGGGCACTCTCTTCCATTATGATAGCAATGTATTGCATGAATATAGGAATAGTTCTTCAATATGATTGGTTCATTCTAAATCGAGGCTACCATGCCTGTATTTAATCGCCATGTTGGATTTTACAACAGTTACCGCTGTCACTGTATCTCATCTTTGTAATATGCAACTTCTAATCATGTTAAATAGAAAAGAAGAATAATTCAGAATTTTCTCCATGAAAGACAAGAAACCAGAGCTGGACTGACAATTGTGCCATCCTGTTTTGATTTGCGAAACAATCTGGTAAAGGAGAAAACTCTACGTTTTGCAAATTGTGTAATGTGATTTCGCTACTGGGCATGCAATACAAGTGCACGAAAAACCTAATAAACATCAGTTTGCTGCTTCATCTGGTGTTTATCAGCAGATTACATCAAGGAGTACTGTGAAGTGAATGAAGCATCAGAAACTTTGAAGGAGTTCAACAGTATAATCAAAAGCAAATGTGACACAGCTAGATATTACCTAAATGAAATGTGCTGATTTTAAAGACATTTTACTTCAAAACAGCTTACGAGTTAGATTTATTAAGATATTTAAAAAGTCATGTGATCTTAAGTTTGTAGTCCATTCGTTTATTTTAATTGTATTAGATTCAAAAAACTAATTTTGTTGTTTTTAACAATCATAAAGCATGGAAATTTCATTTTCCATTTCTGACAATTACTTTTAGAGAGGTTGGTTCATTGAGCACTGTGGATAGAGATAGGCATCACCAGCTATGAAATATCATCAACAGCAAGTGCAGAATGCCAGATATTCCCAAAATAAATTGACCATCCATTTAGTACATATGCACAAATATGCTAAAAAATGGCCCCCTTCCCCCTGCCCCCATGCAAACTTATTAAGACATGCCCCACCTGTGTACATACTCTTGATGCCAAACCAAATTTTTTCTAGTGTCTGCTAAAATTCAACAGGTTACATATTAGTCAAATTATTATCAAGGTTTCACACCCATCCACCCTGTTTCTTATGCATACATACATTATCAGTAGAAACGCACACTATACGCAAGCGTATGCATTTTGGTTACCCCCCCTCCATGTGTACGTATTAAAAGGATGGCCCCTAACGTGAATTTTTTAAATAACTTTATGATTTTTTTTCAGTCAGTTGGATTTATTAAATTGTAAACTATCATCTGATATTAATTTTTCTAGTCAGTTTGTTGGTTTTAATTATTGTATTAGATTCTAAAACTTATGTTTTTGTTTTTTATAATTATTGAAATAAATAGAAATCTCACTTTCCATTTATGATAGTTCTTGTTATAATTGCTTTTTTATTGGTTGTTGGTTCATCAAAAATGGCATTGCTTTTATCCATTCCAAGAATTGGAACAATAAAAAGTGATATATCAAAACTAAAGCACCAATGAGGAAAACAAATATATCTTGGCGCATTGAAGAAAAAAACCCCATTAGCTGTAAGATTTTAGTTTTTTTTCATAATTTGTATTGTGTTGCATTTGGTGAGAGTTCAGTGGATTTATTTATATGAAGCTTGATCTTCCCCATTGATCGACCATGGACTGCAAAGTTTGCTGTATAAAGGTCTCAATGTAAGTGTGACTAGCTAACCACAAGCTTATATTGAACTCGTTACAATTCATTGCGAGCTTGCTACTTTGCACGTATGAGCTCGTGCTAAACTTGCAATGAGAATACAAGCTCGTTACGTGCTATCAACCAGCTAGTACAAGCTGGTTCACAGCCCGTGACGAGCTTGTATGCTCATTGTGAGCTTGCGCGTGCTAGGTGGTTGACAGTACCTCACGAGCTTGCGTGGTTATTGCTAGCTGGCACGAGCAAAATTTCAGAGAGCTTGCTATATGCACATGTTGAGCACGTTTAATGCTCGTACGAGTCTGCCACGACTTCGTAATCATTCCAAATCAGACCTCTAAGTGCAATACAGCGAAGTCATGGGCTCGCATGTGCAAAGTTGCAGCGAGCTCATATACTGTCTTGAAATAAGGTCGCGATTTTTATAAGGGTTACCTGATATCTATTACCTGATGTATATTACCTGAATGGCATCTGTTAAGTGTTCCAAGCTAAAAATCAGAAGCAAGTTGCTAGCCAGCATCTCCACTGCACTGTAAAGATTGAAACAATATATAAAGATGTACTTTTACTAAATTTCTAAATTTTCTTAAGTTATGGTCAAAATTATGCTATGGCAGAATTTGTACACCAAGATAAATTTATTTGTAATGGTGGAGATGTATATTGCATCACTTTTTCATGATATATATTAACTGAAAACCCATATAATCGTAAACAAGAGTATAACCATCAACTCGTATGTTCATGTTGTAGTCTTACCCTACTAATGCCTTTGATTTTTTAAACAAAGGAATCAACTACTGTATCATTATGTTTGGACCTTGGTAAAGTTTCATCAAAATATATTTAAGGGTTAAAAAGTGATAGTATGAATATGGTAACAGACCATTGACTTACATTATGCCATATGTAATATGACTTTGATGAATAACTATTTCATACATATTCTCAATTAGTCATTTACTGAATGACTGAATATACCAATGCCAAGTCAAGACAAAAAAACTGATGAGAATCAAATTCATGTACAATGGTTCAATGATTCAAAGACAGGTAGTAATTTATATTGTTATGGCCTCAATGTTGACATATGGTCCAGTCACTACATATAACGTAAAGTTTTATTAATATAGTCCCAGTGGTTCAAAAATTATCCTTCAAACAAAAATGTGTCACAGAATTACATTTTCTCATGCAATGACTTTGAATATGGTTATGGTTAAGAACATCCCATCAGGTCTTGGTCTGGTGTTTGATGGTACAGCAACTTGTGCAGGTTATTTAGTGCTGAGGCAATTGGGGTAAAGAGCCTTGCCAAAGGACACACCATGGCAGCTGACTCAGGCCGGTCCTATGGCAGGATTTGAACATGGAACATTTTAGAACTGAGTCATACAACCATGCCACTCCAGCTACAACACCCCATCAGTCAGTCAGTATTGCTGTCAGTAATGCCTAGGTATAGGCCACCCACAAAAGATTGCCAGAGACTTCTGTCCTCTGCCATCCCCTTGAGCTGACTCCAGGTGTGACACAGCTTAGAGATGTCCACCTCAAGGTCACATTGCCAGGTGTTTCTTCGTCAGCAACTTCACTTGCCTTGAGGGTTCCACCTCAATGCCTGTCTGGTAATGTTGGTTGGCAGCTTATATAGGGTGCATTCCATCCAACCCCACCTTCTCTTCTTGATTTCATCTTCTACTGGAAGCTGAGAGGTTCTCTGTCACAGGCTGGTAATGCAAATAGTGTCTGGCCAGCAGATCTTAGGCAGCTGTTGATGAAGGTCTGAACTCTCTTTATGGTCGACCTGGTGGTTCTCCAGGTCTATGCTCCATACAGTGGGACTGACTTCAAATTGGAGTTGAAAAGTCTGATCTTGGTAGTCAAGGAAATATCTTTGGAGCTCCAGATGTTCTTGAGCTGTGAAGAATTCCACTCCAACAATTGCTCGACTAAGATGCAAAGAGTCGCTATTTGTTCTGTACACAACCTGTTCTGGCGAAAGCCTGCTTGCTTGTCTTGTAACTGTGGGTTGACGACCTTCTTCATCCTCTCCAAGAGGACCCAGTTGAAAACCTTTCCTGGTACAGACAGGAGTGTGATTCCTGTGTAGTTGTAGCAATTGCTGAGGTCACCTTTCATAGGAATCTTGATGAGATATCCCTACTTCTTCCTCCCAGATCTTCTCAAAGAGGGGGTATAGCATTTACACTGAAGCCCCTAGGTCTGCTCTGAGGGCTTCTCCTGAGATGTCATCAGGTCCAGCTGCCTTGCCGTTCTACGGGTCTATCTTTTTTTTCTTTACTTGTCAGTCAGCTTCTTGGTGATATCGTACATGTTTCCACTTCCGGTTGCTTTTTCTGCCTCTACTGCCAGTCCTTCAACACTTCTCTGTGGGCATCAGTGTATTCTTTTTGTACCATTACTTTTGTAGTTCTTGTCCTACTGCTATTATGCTGCTTTCTTTTGTTTCCGCTCCTGGATTTTGCACAATGTTCCAGCTGACATCCATTCCTTCTGCTGGTGCTTCATCAGGCCTAGTACTTCTTTGCATGATGATTTTACTGCCCCCTTAACTTTCCACCATCTGTTGTTCGAATTGTCTTCCTCATCTTTGAAAAGCTGTTGTAGTACTTGGTATTTGATGTTATGCATCAGTCTGTATTCTTCATTAGTTTTTGCATCTTTTCAACAGGCTGATGTTATACTTTGTTTCCATTTTGTTTGTGCCCATCCATTTCTTCTTCAGCTTAAGTTTCAGCCTTGTGACAACTAAGTGATGGTCAGATGCCACATCTGCTCCCATCTTCACCCTCACATCTTACAGAGATCATCTTAACTTCTTGGCTATGCAGATGTGGTCAATCTGATTTTCTTGCACATGGTCTGGTGATATCCATTTGTTCTCGTGGATTCTCTTGTGAAGAAAGATGGTACCCTTGAAGACCAGGTTGTTCAGTGCACAAAGGTCTGAGAATCTCTCTCCATTCTTATTCATCTCCCTCAGGCCATTGATACCCATGAATTGTATGCACCCAGTGTTTTCTGACCCAGCATTGTCATTGAAATCACCCATGAGGATGTTGATGTCTTTGTCTGGGAAGTTCTCAATTATGTTCTGTAGTCTGATGAAAAACCGTTCCTTATCCTTTTCACCATCATTTGTTGGAGCGTAGCACTGTATGACATTCATCTTTATTCTCTAATTCTTGGTCCTAAAGATTGCCATGAGGATTCTGAACCTGCATGGTTCATATGCTATCAGTGCATTATGTGCTTGTTTCAACTGCATCAGCCCCAACCCCTGTGTATGAGGTGCGTCAGTTTCCAAAAAAACTTCTCCATATTAATGGGCTGGTTAAGTGAATGTTATCAAATGCATGGATGGTGAATAAGATGAGCATACAAAAATCATGCGTCTACTGGCCAAAAGAAATGTTAAGGAATTCAAGATAGAACTTTCTTTTTTTTACTGCAAGGAACAGTTGTATGAAACCTGTGCTAACAGACAGAAGGCTGATAGATGACAGGCAGCAGGTATCCCATAATTGCTTCTGATCTCTGACCAGGAAAAGTAATAACATAAATCATCCTACACCTACACATTAAAATCTAATTTATGCACCTTCCACCTGCCCCATCCCAACCCCCTCTTAATTCAGAATTGGCCTCTGAAGTAGTGGCAACCATTAGCAAAACCTTAAATTTTTTCAGAGCATATTTGGAAAAGTATGCCTTGCTTCACACATGTAATAAATAAGTTTAGTAGAACATGCATCAGTCTACCCAAATGAAAAATCCATATAAAATAAATCATTCTCACACATGTGCACTCAATGATGCTTGATGATGTTACTGTAATTTTAACATCATACAATATTTTCTGCAATAATAATATGAAACTGGGCCACTATATAATCTGAAAATTCTAGTTAACAACAAAGAATTAATTGTGAACAAAGCTTTTCAAGCTGTTACTCATGCTGTAAAATTTCTTGGAAAGTACACTCTATATTGCTACATTTCAATAACTGAAGGTAAATCTTGCTTGCAAAGTACACTCTATATTGCTACATTTCAATAACTGAAGGTAAATCTTGCTTGCAAAGTACACTCTATATTGCTACATTTCAATAACTGAAGGTAAATCTTGCTTGCAAAGTACACTCTATATTGCTACATTTCAATAACTGAAGGTAAATCTTGCTTGCAACATTTTTCTGCTCGGAGTTTGAATTTATTTTTAGAAAAACAAAATTATTTCTATAGAAGAATTCTGATCAACTTCTAATATTTCTCTGCCTCAAATCTAAGTAGATAACTGACAATTTATATTAGTGTTGATTTAATAATTTTTTTATAAAACATGCTGTATGATATTATGTCATAAACTCATACATTATATATCATATTATTCAAACAGTTATACACATTTTAAAATCAAATGAATGCAAGTGATTCTATTGATCACACAGAATAAAGAACTTTGCATTACTCAATGATGCTTGCTGCAATGTGATCTTGCTAAGTGCTATACCACATCATGGTGTGAGTGGTCTAAAGCGCTGTCCGTTACGGATCACTGCCATCTCACCTCTGTCTGCGTGGGTTCGAGTCTAAGATTCGGCTAATGTAGTTATGTGAGAAAGCCTGCCAGTAGCTTCTTGTGGGTCGGTGGTTCTTTCCGGAGGTTTTCCGGGTTCTTCCTCCGCCATTAATACTGGCCGCCATGTATAGCCTATATTGTGCTTAAAAATGGCGTTAAACCATAAAAAACAAACAAAACATTATGGTGAATTAATTTTATGATAAGACAGCATGACACAAAATAAATATAAGCATTATGTAGTAAATTGTTTTGTTACCCATCATTAGTGAATGCTAGTGGAAGGACTCCTCTCAGGGTCAGAACAAGTACTGATGCAGTTATTGCAAACAATCCTGAAAGGATAAAAAAAAAGTACATGAGCTTATCTAAAGAACAGTGAACATGCTCCACCAAATTAATATAGCTATGAACAAGAGCTGCTCGTCCAATTGATGGTAAGTCCATTATTTGCATTTGTTATCTACATGCAACTTTCTTCTATGAGTTAAGAAGGCCTAAGTACAATCTGCCTCTTCCTAAGTTTTAAGAACACTTGCCATCAATCGTGTCAATAAATCTTGTTGACACATAACTACTTAATAATCCTTGATTTAAATGATGGACGAAAAGTGGATGCTTTTATTAACTGTTCATAAGCCATTAAGATACCATATATACTTGTACAACTGCAAAATTCATAGACCCTAATCTGATGTCACATAACGGCAGGTTGGGGTCTTTGTCTTGCATGACTTACTGATTACTTCTATAAAAAACTGCATACACAGAGATGTGCTGTCACAGAATGCCTGGGTCTGTGCAGTTTAGTATTGCATATTTCTAATTTAATTTATATTTAATTTAATTCTGTTTTATTTTTTTATGACATGCTTTTTTAATGTAATCTTGTTTATGTGATTTGGCTTTTTTAAAAAATAGAAAATCAGTTTTTTCTGACTCTTTTCGTAAACACATAATGCTGACCTAGTTCCTGACCTTAATTAAAAATTAGTAACAACCAAGTAAACAAGTTCTTTTTTATTTATTTTTATTGTGGGATACGTAAGAGTGAGAGGCTGTATTTTACATGACTTGTAAATAATTTCTACCTTGATTCAGAAATCACTCAGTGAAGTAAACAATTTATTCATATTTTATTCTTAGAGTAAAATGATTAGTTTTTGTCAGGGTCATATTGGGAGTATGTGATGTAAATATGATAATGTGACCCATATATGGGTATCTACTTACTTTTTGTTTGACTGTACAATCTTTGTCGTTACAGAAATAATCTCAAGGCTTCAAACACTTGATGTCAAGGTGTTTGTTTTGTTGTGACCAGTTTGGAGTTACAGTTTAATTTTATTCAAAATTTTTGGATTCTAAAAGATTAATTCTTTTTCCTGGAAATATCTGAGTGCTCATACAAAATTCTTGGACAAAGACATTTTTGAAGTTTTATTTGTAGTGTTATTTCCTGTTATTCTACAAGGAACTGCAGACAACAGTACTATACAAGTTACAGTATATGCCATCACCCTCTATCTTGGATTATATTCATTACTAGAACTTCTAAAATGGATTTTACTTTAATTATTTTTGAATTTGATAATTTTTTCATTTTTACATTCTTTTCACAAAAAAATAAATTATTTGTTAAATTTTACAAAGCTTGTTCTTTTCCCTCTTTCTTTGTTACTGTTTATTCGTGCCTAAACATGTAACATCAAAATGGAGGCTCATCAGAGATAATTTAATTTCGGCTCAAATATTTCTGAAAATGTTAATGAAATTTGAATTTTCCTAGTTTTTGAAATCCTTTTTCTAAAATGTCATCAAAAGTGGAAATCTGTCTTCAAATCCTACCCAGGAATAATTAGATCTTTTCATAAAAGATAAAATGATTCAACTTGCCAGAAAATACAATCTTTCTAAGGCAAAAGCTTCCTTAACAAGCAAAAAATAAAAAAGATCTTGGTCCAGTATTTGGTAGAAAAGAATGAGAAAGACAAATTCCGTTAAAAAACAAAACCAGTTACAATTTGAAAAAGAGGACATTGTGAGAGAGAGACAGGAAAGAAAACATGCAAATGCAGTTACAAGAAAAACAAATCCATTTACAAAGAGAGAGAGAGAGAGAGAGAGAGAGAGAGAGAGAGAGAGAGAGAGAGAGAGAGAGAGAGAATATCAATGTAGAATACAATAACTGGAGCTGACAAGTGAAAAGCACATTCATACTTCAAATACAAACTAAAGTTTTGATCTTGCAAAGAATAATAGGCTAGTGCCCCCTTTCAGAGAAAGAGAAGACAAATATTTCACTCATTTTGAAAAGTTGCTAAAAATTTGAAATGGCCAAGGGAGCATTGGACTCAATTATTACAATGTGTACTCACTGGTAAGGCCAGTGATATCTTCATTTCACTGTCAGTTCACCAAAGTGGTGACTATGATGCAGATAAAGAATGCATTTTAATGGGTTATGAGTTAGTCCCTGCAGCTCATCGGCAGAAATTCAAAAGCTATAAAAAAAAGAAGCTTGTCAAACTCATGTCGAATTAGCTAGAGAAAAAGAGCAGTTATTTGATAGATGGTGCTAGCCAATAAAGTTGAAAAAGATTGTGAAAGTCTCAAATAACTTGTATTACTTGAAGAGTTTAAGAACTGTGTCCATCGTGACATTAAGACTTATCTTGACGAGCACAAGATCGAAACCTTGAAAAATGCTGCTTGAGCTGATGAGTATTTTTTAACTCAAAGTTCCTTTTGTAAATAAAACTTTCATTCAACAGTCTTCTGGCAGAAAAGTATTTCAGCATAAAATAATAATAATAATAATAATAATAATAATAATAATAATAATAATAATAATAATAATAATGAGGACTTTGTATAACACCTAATCTTTAGAAGCTCTAAGCACTTTACAACATATATGATATGACTACAAAAAACAAAACACTATGAAATTAGAAAACATAAATAAAATACTGAAAATATTAAAGGTAGGAAAAACTATTAGGTCTTTAAGTATGTTCCTGTGGTCATCTTTTAGTGGTCATCTACAGACAAAACTAGTGGTCATATTCAGACAAAATTAGTGGTCATGTACATACAAAATAAGTGGCTCTCTACATACTGAATTAGTGATCATCTACAGACAAAATGAACGGCTATCTACAGAAGAAGCAAGGTTACAAAAAAAGTTTTTTATTTTTAAATTTAGCATTATTATTTTCTTTAACTGGAAAAAGCAACAAACTACTAACCACCAATTATCAAGGAAGTCCTAGCTGACAATGCAGCCATGGCTGGTTGATTTCCTCCCAGATTGTTACCAACTCTCACAGAGGCTGCTATGGACACACCATATGGAACCTTCAAATGGAAAAAAAACCCTGTTAAATCTGATTCATTCTTCAAACTTAATGGTATAGTGAATACAGTATTTGTACAGCTGCAGTCCATCACTTTTAAAACTCTCATTATACCACCAGTCCACCACCCCTACCAATAAGGTCTGTATGGAATCCATTATCAGTAAACTATGATATGCTTAAAACGGGATACACTTTTAATGTACATGAAAATCAAAATTATAATGATACACCAGTGCAAAGACACAATAAATATAATTAAGCTAGCGTTAGCTGGATTATCACAAGACACTGATTTTGTTTGATTATCAAAAGTCTTGATATTATATTTACATTTTACTTATTTAACCTCAGTTTTATATCAAGTTTTCAAAACCTGTATTAGCTAAACTTGCTGATCCAAACTGCAATAACAATTAAATTTATGTCCGAAGAAATCAGAGAACTCAAGAAAATGATTTCTATATCTGTCTGTGTGTATACTTGGATGTATAGGGTTTGAAGGCATGGCACATTCCTAGCTTTATAGTTAACCAAAAATATTTCCAGTAAAATTTATATAGAAAAAGATTGCCAAATTTTACATGAATGACCTTGATCTATCACCTTTTTCCACCAAATTCAAAGGAGGAGTCCTTACTAAAATAAAAATTGTCCACTACTTTTGGTGATGGTACATGGTCATAAATTGTAACTTTTGTATAGAACCATTTTTCTTTATTCAATCACAATGGCCTTGACATTTGACCTTTGATCCCAAACATGAAATGCTTCTTCCTTACTACAAGTGAAAGCCATCCACAAAGCTTTGAAACTGTAGATGGTAGAAAATTCAAGTTGCTGAGTGGAATATTAAATTCAGTCACAGAGATGGACATACGGTCAGTGTACATCATAACGTAGTATGTTCTGCCTTATAGCATTTGTATAAAATGGTACAATCTTAAATCCAAGGTCAAGCTCTTCCTCTACAAACAGCAATCTTTAAAGAAGCCCCAACACTTTGGATGGCACATTATCTCCCAGACATTGCAAAGCAAAGGGTTGTGTCCCTTAAAAAGTTTTTTAAGACATGTTGGATGAAGAATATGGAAGCAGGACATTACTCCCCTGTTAATTACCCCCCTATCAATTACCCCTTCAGTATATTACCTACCCCCCCCCCTCCCTGCCATTAGTATCATTTAGAAATACAGATACATGAATTCTGTTGCAGAATGCTAGACAGGAATAGATGTACAAGGACATTTTATCATTTTTCTCAGAGCAAATACCGAAAATACATGCTCTTGGATTCCAGGAAAGATATTAAGATGATTCAGAATTTTCAATGTCAGTTAGAATGGTAGCTGCTTTGGCTTTTGTGCCACTCTCTTACACTGTGCAGGCTTTTGAAGAACTTCAAGAACTTACAGAAGGTGATGACATGAATCAATTTTTAAATTATTTTGAGATTACAACATTGGCAGAAAAAGACATTGAAGCCAAGCTGATCCTGTCTTTGTTCCTAAGTTTGGAGTGTACACAGCCATGTTCAAAATGAATTACTTCATACTATTAACAGTGTTCAAGGTTGGCATAAAAAAAATGCAAGCTGCCATTGCTGCTGACCATCCAAACATTTGGCGCTTTTTGACAATCCTTCAAAGAGAGCAATCATTCCTGAACGTGATAATTTCTCAGCAGCTTGGAGGACATCCAGTGGAACCAACTCAAAAGAAATATCATGACTGCAATGCTCGGATTATGAACATTGTTAATAACTTTTCTAATAGAGAGCACTTTGAATACTTGCAAGTTGCAAGGGATCGCACAAAACATTTAGCTGTAATGATATAAATATATTTTATGGTACTATAACATTATGATATGATGATTTTAATATCGAACATTCCAGTATCGTATTTTCGCGTATATAAGACTCGTCTTATAAAATTTTTTTACGTACCCTACACCCAGGGTGCGTCTTATATTAATGGGCATCTTATCTAAGTATTTTTTAACACGAATGAACGGTACAGTGTGTGATATTAAAGGACGATTATTGCGCTTCGGCATCATGACAATTTTATAAATTTTAAAAATGCAAAGCAAACTGATCACTCATTTATATATAGCAAGAGACTGTTCCCATGTTTATATATGCTAACCGCATACATCGGGCGTTTATTGGTCTATGTATGGTACTAATCCCACCCGCTGAAGACTTGGCCTAGCGCATCAATGAAGCTGCCTTTACATCCAGTGTTTTTTGTTCTAGAATCTAGATACCAGGTACTAAACCCATCCACTATTGGCCCAGCAGGAGATAAGAATAAACGATAACCATTGCGGTCCTGCCTCAGACAATTCTTTGATCTCAACTAAAAATGGTGATGAAGCCTTGTTTACATCTGATGGGTGATGGAACATTGGACAAATTTTCATGTATGATAAAGGAAAGGTAACCACTGGAGATAAATTGCTCAGTTCGGCAGATGGCTAGGCCGCGTGCATCTTATATTTGTGGGCGTCTTATTTAAAATATATTTTACAAATTGTCAATACCTGTGTCTTATATATGGGTACGTCTTATAATTAGGCACGTTTTAAATGCACGAAAATACGGTATACGTTTTCAAAGCTTAGATTCATTTGCTAAAATAAAAATTTGCAATTTGAAATTTATTTTAATTTATTATCTAGTCTTATGGTATAACAATTATATGTTATATAGTAATAGATGGGAGGGGGTAATAAAAGGAGGGGGGGTAATATTCTGAGGGGGTAATTGATAGAGGGATAATGGCAGGGGGGTTAGTTGCAGGGGAGTAATTAACAGGGTAATAGACCCAAGAATAAAGCCTAATATTCTATTTCAAAAAGACCTTAGGTGCACATAGAAAACAACTACAGAAAGGTGACATCCAACCATTACAATTGATGGATCTGAGGACTAGGCCCAGACTGCAAGATACACTATTTAAAGTGGTTGAGTTACATGGCCTATAAACATCACCATGGTATATATAGGCAATGGTATAAGATGGTTAAGGAGACTCAAATTCTCGTTAACAGTTAAAAACAGTTAAGTGCTAATCACTTTGTTGATTCATATCAATTAAACTTTCTACTGTCTTACATGAATATGCATATGATAAATTTTAATTTTTATAGATATTAAGTCTGAAGACAGACTTATATCCTTTATCTATGCTTTCAAATAAGGTAGTACCCTTGTTCCTAGCTCCTCAGCATCAACATAAAACACCATGTTGTTGTTGTTGTAGGGTTCAGCATCATATAGGCTTTACATGGTAGCCAGTATAAATGGTGGCGGAAAACCCCAGGAAAACCCTGGAAAGAACCACCAACTCACAAGAAGCTACTGGCAGACTTTCTCACATGCCCATATTGGTCAAATACAAGACTTGAACCCATGCAGAGGTAAGATGACAGTGAACACAAACACACAAACACATTAACTAAAAGTAATTTTTTTTTAGTTCTTGTATGTTTTTTAATTGCATTTTGATTAAGTTACTGTTGCTGTAAGAATACAAATTGCAAATAGCTTCTTGACAATTTGGACTTGTATCATTGTATACAATTTACTGATATCCAATAATAATACATGTTCATACCATCTTAATCATTTTGGCAATGTAACACACTTTAACAGCTACAAAGAAGTATGCTCTAAATGCAGATGAACTAGCACACTTTAATATTATCCTTTCAGTCATCTCTCTCTCTCTCTCTCTCTCTCTCTCTCTCTCTCTCTCTCTCTCTCTCTCTCTCTCTCATTATAAGTACTTTTATTTCTATTGTAACTGGATTCTTGAGATACAAGCAGAATAAGACAAAAAGATGTATGTTTATATTGTAAGTTAGTACTGTTTGATTGGCAAATATCGCATGTTCCATAGACCTTGTTCAGGTACAATCCCTTCCTTTATCTTGTACCATAATAATATGGTAACTATTTACTGAACATATAAATTTTCATACTCTGAACTGTGTATGAATATTAAATGAAATACAGTACTATTTATCTGCCATGATTCTGCAACTATTAATAACCTTGATGGGTGCCAATGCATTATTTAAAACTCAATGTTAAAGACTGCATCATCAGTCTGTATACAACAGCCTGATTAATTAGTTCACTGATTAGTTTATTTATTAATTCATTGAAATTCAGAATTAGTCCTTGCTCATCTTTACATCACAATGACCTTTCCATACTTAAAAAAGGGAAAGAAAATTGAATGCTCCAGAAATGATATCCATCTGAACATGCTGTGCATGAATCGTTATAAAATGACACTGCAACCCAACTGTCCATACTAAACCAAATTAAGTGTATTTCAATCAGTCCTCATTCCCATTCCAATCAGCCCTCTATCTTTAATATGGAACAGCAATAACGAAGTTAGCGATTTTTTTTCTTCAAAAGCTGCTTCAGGAAGTCCAGCTGGATCTTAAAGCTGACTTTCAAACTGCTTTCAAGATCCAATCTATAACTACTAATGATGCAAGAATTGTCTGTAAGTCAGGAAAACTAAATAATTACTAATGACTGAAAGAATGGATAACTAATATAAACAATAACTGATGCCAATACTTACCATAAACAGCATGTATGCTACATTCATTGTGATTGTGTGTCCTGCCAACTGTACAACTCCAAGGAGACCTAGGAAAATAGTGTAAAATTTAAGTACCTTTTATTAAAATAAATTAAGTTTTTCAGTGGCCAGAATTGTAAACAACTGTCATTACATTTCCACATGGCCTGCTCACTTGAGGAAAATGGAGGAATGAAAATATAGCTACAAATTTCTAACTGCACTTCTCTGTGTACCTCAAGTTTTACCCTTTCAAAAAATCTATAATTGATTGGTCAATGTTATGTTTGACATAACATTCAGCTGATTAGATCACTAGAATCTAAAGCTAATTTTATGCCTTGATTTAAGCTCTGCTGGTGAAATTCAGGACTCATGTCACAAAATGCAGGGACCTTGCGAAGGAAAAAGGATGTGAAAATAAAGTTTTCTTTTTTTTTAATGGAAAATTACACGCTACCTGCTACTACAATGAGTACTTCAAAACTCCACCATTCTAAGCACTTCATGGCCATTCCAGGTACTGCTAAACCAAAGAACTGTCCCCAATCTTCAAGACACTCCCATGAGAATCCTGAAGAGAATAAACAGGAAATAAGCATCTCAAGTGATACTGATGTTGCTCATGCACTGCATATTCTGTCCATTAAAGAGATCATCACAACCAAGCAGGTGATTGTCATAGCAGCAATATTTGCTATCAGTGAACTATTAACAATAAATGTGTATTTATATGGTTTAATGGTACATCAGCACAATACTGACTATATGGTGTTTATTAAAAGGTAAGTTCTTAAAATGTACCAAAAGTTGCATAGAAACACCTAGGAAAAAAACCAATTCCAAAATAAATGTAAACATGTGGTACTATGCAATACATAACAATATGTATATGGATACTGTTCTGTATTTTTGATCTGACATATTTGTTTTAATTTAATATTGTTTGTCAGTTTTAAGTTCTTTTCTTTTTTCCATTACATGCTATTGTAATGTAAATTTATTCACTAGAAATGATGTTTTTTCAGAAAATCGGTTGACCAAATTTATTTTGGTAAACAAGTAATGTTGACCAAGATCCTGACCTTAATTCGAGGTTAGTGAAACCCAGAAATACAAGTTTTAAATTTATTTTTATAATGATTGGTTGCTGTCAAGGTCAAGATGAGACTAGTGAAGATATAAACAAATTTTTTATTCTTAAAGTAAAATGATTGGTTTTCATCAGGGTCATGGTAGGACTACTTGATTTAAGTGATTATGTGACTCCTCCCCCCCCACCATCTTTTTGATTTTGCTATTTGGGGATTTTCTATTAACTGTGTATTAGAATATGATTTAACCTTTGTTTTAGTGAAATATAGTTTAGTTCTGGACTTTTACAGATGGCATTAAGTCATTTCGTTTGTTGTAGCCAAGTTTTTGAATCAATGTTAACAATTCTTCAGTTCATTTGGACTTGAAAGGAATAATTCATATCTCTGGAAATATTTTATGTCATCATACATACCGGTAATTCTTGGATAAAGACAGTTGATCAAAATCTTATTTGGATCTCCAACACCGAAGTGTTAAATATTGTGATTCTACAAGGAACTAGTGATAAATGCAAAACAGACTTAAGCATACATCATCCTCCATCTTGGATTTCCAACAGGGACTCAAGCTTGATATTATTAGAACATTTCATTACTAGAACTTTTGTAATTTAATCCGTGAATTATTCTTGGATTATTTTTGAATTTGATTCTTAAATTTAAAAAAAACCTTGTTTTTCACTCTTTCGTTGTTACTGTTTATTAGAGCCTAAACTCGTAACAATACATATTCAGTAAAAGTACATAAAATAAAAGATTATGATACAAAAAATATAAAATCCTTAAACTAGAAGTCAACATTTCTTATATAACTCGATTCTCTCAAGAAATTCATATTTTCTCACAAGTATACATCATTATGAAATTTCTTAAAAGAATTCACATAAAAAAACAAAAATTTAAAAACAGTCTGTCTGTGTAGAAGACAATGTGCTGATTGGAATCATGAAATTAATGATGCCACTGAAAAAGTTATAATCCTGGCTCGATATGCTTATATACAGGCAAAACCATAACATATTGGCTGTCCATAGATAATGGTAATTTTTGTTTTATTGTCTTAGATGAAGAAACTCTATATAAAAGAAGTTTACATTTTTTTTTAAAATCTCTTATTTGAAACAGCTGAATGGTAAAATGATATAAGTGTTGGTCAATGTAATTACAATATAGCTAAACCAAGCAGTGTCTAATGGTCATATTTGCAACATCAGATAAAAGCATTACAGGTGTTGGGTAATATTATATATGATTCCTATGCTAATGATGAGTTTGATGGATTGAATTGATCCCAAGATTTAAATCTGCTACAAAGTTGAAAAGTACATCTGTCATTATGACAAGTGTTATACCAGCTCTGCCACTTAATGCAAACAAGTAGCTAAGAACAGATTTCATGATGGCAATTAATTGTCATGTCATACCAATACCCATGCTTATAACTAGCTTCCTGATGGCAATTAATTGGCATGTCATACCAATACCCATGCTTATAACTAGATTCCTGATGGCAATTAATTGGCATGTTGTACCACTAGTAGCACTTACCAATTTCCTGATGGCAATTAACTGGCATTTCATACCAATACCCAAGCTTAACTAGCCAGCTTAACTAGATTTCCTGATGGTAGTTAATTGGCACGTCATATGCAAACCAGTGCTTCCAGCCAGATTTCCTGATAATTAATTGGCAAATCACCACTAGTACTTACAGCTGGCTTTTTTCAACCGCTACAAGCTTCTACAGATTTTCTGATAGTAATTAACCAGCAAGACATATGACTCCATTAACTGGCAAGACATATTATATGCCATGTCATCACACTACCTGCACTAGTCTAACAGATTTCCAATCATAATATTTTGGCATGTCATATCACTACCAGTGCTTCCAACCCAATTTCCTCATGGCAATTAATTGACATGACATTTAACTACCTACCCATGCTTGCAGATGGATTTTCAGAAGTAATTAACTTGCAATTCATATTACTACCAGTGCTTACAGCCAGATTTTCTGATGGCAATTAACTAGTATGTTATGTCACTACCAGTGCTTATAGCCAGATTTTCTGATGGCAATTAACAAACATGTTATGTCACTACCAGTGCTTACAACCAGATTTTCTGATGGCAATTAACAAACATGTTCTGTCACTACCAGTGCTTACAGCCAGATTTTCTGATGGCAATTAACAAACATGTTATGTCACTACCAGTGTTTACAGCCAGATTATGTGATGGTAATTAACTAGCATGTCATATCACTACCAGTGCTAACAGCATATTTTCTGATGGTAATTAACTAGCATGTTAAATCATTACTAGTGACTGCAGCCAGATTTCCTGATGGTAATTAACTGGCATGTCATACCACTATCAATGCTTACAACCAATGTTTGTGATAGTAATTAACTGGCATGTCATACCACTATCAATGCTTACAGCCAGATTTCCTGATGGTAATTAACTGGCATGTCATATCACTATCAATGCTTACAACCAATGTTTGTGATAGTAATTAACTGGCATGTCATATCACTATCAATGCTTACAACCAATGTTTGTGATAGTAATTAACTGGCATGTCATATCACTACCCATGTCATAGCACTACTAGTTGTTAAAGTCAGATTTCCTATTGGCAATTAATTGGCATGTCATATTATCACCCATACTTAATGCCAGAGTTCCTGATACTAATTAATTAACATGTCATATTACTTACCAGTGCTTACAATTAGACTTCCTGATGCCAATTAACTGGCACGTCATATCACTACTAATGCCTACAGCCACATTTTCATAATGTAATTAACTGGCATGTGATAGCACTAAAAATACTTACAAATTTCCTGAAGGCAATAAATTGGCATGTCATTATAGATTTCCTAAAGGTAATTAATTTCAATAGATGGAAATAGTGATTTTCACTGTTAATTATAACAGAAAATACTTTCACCGAACAGAACAAGATTACAAATGAACACTCATCAAGCTCTTTATGAAAAGAAGGCACTCAATTTTAGTACTGAGATGAGGCCCTACCAACTACATGATTACTAATGTTGTAAGATTACAAATCAAAGTTTCCATGACACTTTTTTTATATACATGTATTGTTTTAGTGCACATTTACAATCTATGTAAGAAATATCTATGCACATTTCATGCAATTATTGCCATGCTGGTTTGGCTTTTCTTTATTGATGTAGATCCCCCATGAAATAAAAACAAGTTTTCCTGGTAAAATACACTTCACAAATGATACTTACACATCCATAATACTTGTAGAGAACATTACCACTTGCCCTCCCAGACTAAAATGTTGATCTAAACAAATATCAAGAACAAAAAAGCCAGAATCTCTTAATGAATTCATTAAAAACTAAATGGCATGTGAATAAAAGGTTTACAGTATCACAAGCTACTCACCAGTCCAAGTGACTTTGTATACCTTCCATCGAATTATGTAGATTACATGGAAAATCACCACACTCCACATAGATATGCAGACAGCTACTGAAGCACCCCTGTTCAAGTAAAAAATATATACAAAATGTTTAAGCTGGCACAAGATAGTTTACCTGCCTTTCACTGGCCAATAAGTCAAACAGAAATGGTCAATAAAATGAGCTACACGAAATCTTTCTGTCAAATTTGGGCATATTTTATTTTAGCACTTTTTGTTAACAGACATTTTTTTTTTTAAATTCTTAGTAAAGGCAGCCATATTTAACAGTGAATCAAAATTAACTTTAACAATGTGATGGTAATTGATACTAATGTCTTCTTAGTAGATCCATGATTAGCAGAAAACAAAATACAGATATTATATAAAGTCATATTTTTCTGTATCCCCCTTTAATGCCCTCTGCAATATGTATTACATGCATACCTGTAAGTTCATAACAGCTTGTCTTTATAAATGCTAAATCCTGATAAATGTATAAAAAGAGTCTACTAATTCAAGAAAAATTACCTCTACTCATATCTTAATATATTATTACATTGCAAGAAAGAGCTTTGTGACAGTAAAGCACAAAGTCAAGGCTAGCCAGACCCACAACCAGTTTTCCCTATTTCTACTGAGTGCTTTTCACGAAGCTGTTAAGAAGTTTTTCTACTTTTAGTAATGGCAGTATATATTAATAATGAATCTATTTATTTATGTGAAAATTTAAAAAAACAATGATGGCAAATGCTTTAATTAAATTATGTTACGAAAACTTAAAACCCACTCATGGCAAATACTTTGGCAGATTTTGTCGAATTCTATTCTGAAGCTATAGCAGTTTCAAAAAGTCATTTCATAGTATTATATTCTTAATAACAAAAATCATAGCTGATGACAGAAACCCAACAGCTGTAGAAATCTGATAAACCCTGGCAATATAAAACTCAAGTCAAATTCTGCACAGTATTTTAAAAAAAAAAGTGTTTGTGATTTTGATTCGCAGCATAGATTTAAAAAAATTTAAGTCATAATGACAGCCATATATGAAACCAGATCTGCATACTTTGTGCAATTAGAAAGTTACTGATGCCAAAATGCTATAGAATTTGTTTGAATTCTGCTCAGGAAATTTTAAAAGAAGGCCATTTTAAGGTTATTGCTACTGTAAGTAAATACAGAATAATTGCTGGCAGAGTCAGTTCCAGGACAACTCATCCACAAAGAACTTGTCCCTGAAGAATACAACAAAAAAATAAAATATCCTTGGAAAATCCATCCCTATTTAAGGTGATAACAAATAACTCAAAAATTTTGGGTGCTATGATCATGAATATAAACCCTTTTGTGTTTAAATAAACTATGAAGATTCAATTTTTACTGTCTACAATATATTTAAATCTCAAAAGAGTGAATCATTAATATTTTTGTGTGTCAATAACATACATATACAGTGTGACCCTGCTTTTGCATGCTCTGTTATCACGTGAATTCAGATATAACATGGTTGTGGTGTGGCTCTTGAAATTTCATATATAAGTATTTTTCTCGTACATGAGAAAACATTTTATCGTTTCATAAAAAGTTTATCATTTTGTGGAAGAGATCACATATGAATAATACAAGATGATTGTGGCATGAAACCTGAAATTTTATATGTATTTTTCTCATACAATAAAAAATAGCTTTTTCTTCCTAAAAGTACAAAAATATCATGTAAAATGATTATGCTTATGAATGCTACCTGCAGCAGATTAAAATGTAAACAAACTTTTACTGACTTGGGAGATACTTAAAAGTAAATGGGCTTCATCATTTATTACATGATAGTGAATTTTTTTCCACTGCATTCAGACCTACATGACATGTGACAAAATTAATGAATGTTTTAAATCTGTGTATGTGATGAGATTTGCGGGTGAGTACTCGGTGCTGATACTCATGCTATACGATTATATATTAAATAGTATACATGTATAAGTACCATTAAATCATTTTACTACTAATAATGATGTAATAGACAGAGCCTCATCAGTCTCATACTAATGATGATGTAATAGAGAGCATCATTAGACTCATACTACTGATGATGATATAATAGACAGAGCATCATAAAAATCATACTACTGATGATGTAATAGAGAGCACCATCAGACTCATACTACTGATGATGATGTAATAGACAGAGCATCATCAAAATCATACTACTGATGATGTAATAGACAGAGCATCATAAAAATCATACTACTGATGATGTAATAGACAGAGCATCATAAAAATCATACTACTGATGATGTAATAGACAGAGCATCATCAAAATCATACTACTGATGATGTAATAGACAGAGCATCATAAAAATCATACTACTGATGATGATGTAACAGACAGAGCATCATAAAAATCATACTACTGATGATGTAATAGACAGAGTATCATCAAACTCATACTACTGATTATGTAATAGAGGGCATCATCAGACTCATACTACTGATGATGATATAATAGACAGAGCATCATAAAAATCATACTACTGATGATGTAAAAGAGAGCACCATCAGACTCATACTACTGATGATGATGTAATAGACAGAGCATCATCAAAATCATACTACTGATGATGTAATAGACAGAGCATCATAAAAATCATACTACTGATGATGATGTAACAGACAGAGCATCATAAAAATCATACTACTGATGATGTAATAGACAGAGCATCATCAAAATCATACTACTGATGATGTAATAGACAGAGCATCATAAAAATCATACTACTGATGATGATGTAACAGACAGAGCATCATAAAAATCATACTACTGATGATGATGTAACAGACAGAGCATCATAAAAATCATACTACTGATGATGTAATAGACAGAGCATCATCAAACTCATACTACTGATTATGTAATAGAGAGCATCATCAGACTCATACTACTAATGATGATGTAATAGACAAAGCATCATAAGATTCATACTACTGATGATGTAATAGACAGAGTATCATCAAACTCATACTACTGATTATGTAATAGAGGGCATCATCAGACTCATACTACTAATGATGATGTAATAGACAGAGTAAAGCTGTACAGATTAATCATCTGTACTCATAATCGGGCCGATTATTAGAACAATCGGTATAATTGGTATTGGCAGAAATAATTGGTGCCGATGTAAACAAATTTAAAAAATAACAAATTTCCAAAATATAAATTCAATCATAACATTCATCTTGACAAGATTGAATTTTAAATCAGAATTAAATACAGTCCTACCCATTTATATCAACATCACTTTTATCGACATGCCGCCTATGTCGACAAAAAAACAAAGTCCCAGTCCTTTGGTCTACTATTACATGTACTACCAAATTGTTATGCTTATGTCGATGTTGAGATAAAAGATAAACATACATGTCGACAGAAGCTCTTGGTCCCGTTTTGAACAAATCCTTTGTTTTCTACTCATTTATAGTTAGATGATCTTGCTGCCAGGCTTTAATGTCGTGGTCGGATAAAAAACAACCACCCTAGGCTTTTGTTTGGGCCTATAAAGCTGGCCTCTTGTAGCAACTTAAAAGAAGTGAAATCTAATCAATTCAAGCATTTTCCAAAGAATGCACAGAGGTATAGCTAGGATCTCAAAACTAGGAGTTCAAGAGTACCACCAGTAAACGTTGCAGTCCCCTACCAGAAGCAAATTGGGCATACCTGAAACGGCTATATTTCCAGGCGAGTAGAAACAGCGGTTGCAACTGAGTTTAATTTTCAAACTTCTTTACAGCACTGACATGTAGTCCTTGTTTGTCCATTAGAGTATGAGTGATTTTTCAGATCAAGATAAGGAATTATTCCAAGCATTAAGTTAGGCATCATACATAGTGTTCCACGTGAAATCTCATTTCTACCAACTTCTAACACTGTTGAATTTCATAACAATATTCGCCAAGTAGCCGTTTAACCCTTGTTAAAATTTGCAAACAGCATTCTGTCTAACTCTCAACATGTCTTGATTTTGAGGTCACAAGCACTACTTAGATTGCTACACTTGGAAATGAAAACAATAATGAAGGCGGAAGTTATTCATTTGATGTACTCTTCTTATACACAAGTACATCAATGGGTCATTCTACCTCCGAAATCAGTCATTGTAAATATCAGAACATTTTCTCACCACTCTGCAGCTAGTCATGTCTTTGATCTTGCCGTCTATCTTGTGGGTCATGTTCTTTTGATGTACTCTTATAATGAAAACATGTACATCTGTGGGTCCTTCAGGTACTGAATTTTCTGATTGTAAACAGCTAAAATGATCAACACATTTATCCACTCAGCAGGTGGTCGAAGCAGAACTAGCAAGCCCTTAAATTTGCTGTCCAGCAAATTGATGCATACTGAGGATTCCTCTATACGTTATTGTCTGAATCCCAGGTATAAAAAATGTGTCCAAATACGCGTGATTACGCTTTTCCAAGACTTTTGAAAGTGATCAGTGATTAAAACAAGTTTATTTTCCTGTTAAAGTTTTGTTTTTAACTTTATTTACATTGACGATGGCTACCAACAGCAGTGTAAAACACAAATTACATTTACAGTCTCTGGAAACTAAATATCTGGCTCTTAAGGAAGTTGAGGGCTGAACATCTCGCAAAGAGGTCTGTGAACTTTTTTCGCTAAGAAATAACACCCATTCAGTAAGGATAAAAGCTGCTGAGTATATAAAGAAAGAGTATGTTGAAGGTAACTGTGCTCCCCAAAGGAAGAAGCAACAGACTGCTACATTTGAAGACATAGAGGAATCATCCAAATGGTTCAATGAAGCATTTGCGAAAAAATTTGGTGTGGAGAACTTCGCTGCAACAAGTGGTTGGTTCAGTCACTTTAATGTTCGTCATAACATCAGATACAAAAGTATTTGTGGAGAATACATGTATTGTTGAAGCTTTTCATTTCCCTGTGAATAGCACTATCCCCTTGGTAGCCTCAATAAGATGGGAAGAGACTGACCAAAATCAAGGCCAATTTAAGTACATGTACATGAAGCATGTAAATAACAACTATCCAACCATGTGCTAATGTCGACATTGAATATCGTACCGTTTTTCGTATCAGGATGTGATCGATGCAATATTTTATTGTGGATTTTATTACACAAAGGTAACCAGAATGTAATTGTCAATATACAAGTGTATTTAACACTGATTCTGTCTTCATGTACTCAAAATTTCCATTTTTTTCTCAAAGTGTAAATGCTACTCACTAACAACGGGTCACCCTTTGCAGACGAATATTAACTTTTTTTTAAAAAATCAATGATAGTACTTTTTAACAGTCTAATAATTGTCGGGTCACCGAAAGTTACTTTTTTTAACATGCCTATGTCTTAGGACATAGAAAAAATTATTATTTGATGTCTAAAGATTTACATCCATTACAGCAGTCAACAAAAAGACCTAAAAAACGGTAAAGTTTACACACTGGTCCGCAGATTAGCCGAACCCCCCACCCTTATTCCAGGCCTTTATTTTTTCCTAAATGATTCAGTTTATACATGAGTATATACTGTGATAATGAAATAATCTGTCTCATAATCAGTATCGGCAATTTTAATAATCGGCTATACGCGGTATCAGCAAAATCGGCAAAATGTGACATCGGTACAGCTTTAAGACATAGTCATCAAACTCATACTACTGATGATGATGTAATAGACCGCATCATCAGACTCATATTATTGATGATGTAATAGACAGAGCATACATAAAAATCATACTACGGATGATGTACAAGAGAGCATCATCAGATTCATGCTACTGATGATGATGTAATAGATGGAGCATCATCAGATTCATAGTACTGATGATGATGTAATAGACAGAGCATCATCAAACTCATACTACTGATGATGTAATAGACAAGGCATCATCAGATTCATACTACTGATGATGACATAATAGACAGCATCATCAGACTCATACTACTGATAATGATGTAATAGACAAGGCATCATCAGATTCATACTACTGATGATGTAATAGACAAAGCATCATCAGACTCATACTACTGATGATATAATAGAGCAAAGTCAGACTCATACTACTGATGACAATGCAATAGACAGAGCATCATAAAAATCATACTACTGATGATGATGTAACAGACAAGGCATCATCAGATTCATACTACTGATGACAATGTAATAGACAGAGCATCATCAAACTCAAACTACTGATGATGTAATAGACAGAGCATCATCAGATTCATACTACTGATGACAATGTAATAGAGAGAGTATCATCAAACTCATACTACTGATGACGTAATAGACAGAGCATCATCAGATTCATACTACTGATGACAATGTAATAGACAGAGCATCATAAAAATCATACTACTGATGATGTAATATAGAGCATCTGCACTCATACTACTGATGATGTAATAGAGCATCATCAGATTCATACTACTGATGATGATGTAATAGACAGAGCATCATCAAACTCATACTACTGATGATGATGTAATAGATAGAGAATCATCTGACTAATGACAATGTCATTGGTATGGCAACTTCAGAGACTACTTACTGTTGTTTTTGTTGTCAGTTTATTGCCAATTTCAGCACACAACTGGCCATACATGGTGACCAGCATAAATGATGGAGAAGGAACCCAGAAGAAAACCCTTTAAGAATCACCAACACATGTGAAACTACTAGCAAGCGTTTTCACATACAAAACTGGCCAAGCCTGAGACTTGGTGAGATGGCAGTGGTTGGTAAAGGCGAGCACTTTTGACCACTCAAAAACCCAAGGAACCAGACTACTCATGACATCACAGGTATGGTAAAATCAAAGATTCTGATCACTGACAAGGTCATAGACTTGGTGACATCAGAGATTTCAATTAATGATGACGATGCCATAGATAGGGCAACACCAAAGACTCTGATCACACAAGGTCATAGACTTGGTGACATCAGAGATTTAAATTAATGATGACGATGCCATAGATAGGGCAACACCAAAGACTCTGATCACTGACAATGTCATAGACTTGGTGACATCAGAGATTTAAATTAATGATGACGATGCCATAGATAGGGCAACACCAAAGACTCTGATCACACAAGGTCATAGACTTGGTGACATCAGAGATTTAAATTAATGATGACGATGCCATAGATAGGGCAACACCAAAGACTCTGATCACACAAGGTCATAGACTTGGTGACATCAGAGATTTAAATTAATGATGATGATGCCATAGATAGGACAACACCAAAGACTCTGATCACTGACAAGGTCATAGACTTGGTGACATCAGAGATTTAAATTAATGATGACGATGCCACAGATAGGACAACATCAATGATAATGATTTCCTGGGTGAGGCAATATCAGAAACTCACATTACTGACAATGGTGTCCCAGATTACTAATGATTAAACACAAATGCTCCAGTTAGCAACAATCATAATTGAGCATAACGTATAGGTAATGAATAATTTTGACATCCATCTGTTCCTCATTTGATAAGTTTTTATCTTTGATTAAAATAAATGACATTTACTGCACCAAATATATTTGGTGAAAATAACAAATCTGAGCATTTTGAGGTTCTCTTTATTTTGATTTTTGTATGATTCTTATCACTTAAGCCTCTAATATAATAAACTAGTGCTTATATGTTGTTCTAACTTGTCTCATAGCATTTCATTCAATATACACATAAAAATTTCATCAATTGTTTGCTCAATACCATGAAAGCACAAAAAGTTGTATAAATTAAAATCCATATATAAAAAACAATTACTGTATATACCTGCTTATAAATTTTGTACAAGCTCATACAACATTGATATTGAACTGCCACTGTAAAATGCATATGCAGATTAATGCTGTCAAATTTTATAAAACATTTACCAGGTACCTGTCGATCCTAATGATTGGTTACCTAGATAACCAATCAAAGGGAAATTGTATTTCAGATCACCTGTCTTGAGAGACCATATTCTCAATGCACAAATTTAATGATTATATAGCATAGTAAAAGTAGCACAGTTTTATTACAAGATGTGCGAGTTGATGGATGGACAGATAGATGGATAGATAACAAACGTAATTAACATGAAGCTCTCATGTCATGATGCTGGGCCTTAATACATTTAACTGCATATTAATGATATCTTTTATGTTCTGTTGTATCAACTAAAACTCTGATTTTTCTTTTTCACAATTTTGAATAGTGAAATTGTATTATTCTGCTATGCAATATGAACCCTGAATGGCAATGGCATAGACCCAGACCTGCCATCAATAATGGTACAGACCCAGAGCTGCCATCAATAATGGTACAGACCCAGAGCTGCCATCAATAATGGTACAGACCCAGAGCTGCCATCAATAATGCAGTAGTGTTGCACATAGCATCTCAAGTGCAAGGACACTGTGTATCCCTGTCCTTCAAATTTGGGAACAGAGAAAGAATTCAAAGGGACAAAGAAAAATGCTAGTTACAGGTGGTACTTTAAGAACAAGTAGTGGAAAAATAAAATACAAGATAATGACATTTGCTTTGACAGCTCAACCACCTTAACCATTTTCATGCATGATCATCATTTACTTGGACAATTCCATCATTTCAATTCATGTTTATCAAATGCTCCAGTAATCGGTAAGAACGTTACTTGATTAAATACCATTAGAGCTAACTAGGATATAGAGACTGAATAGTATGATAGAGAGAAATGTAAAAAATAGGATATAGAGACTGAATAGTAAGATAGAGAGAAATGTAAAAAATAGGATATAGAGACTGAATAGTAAGATAGAGAGAAATGTAAAAAATAGGATATAGAGACTGAATAGTAAGATAGAGAGAAATGTAAAAAATAGGATATAGAGACTGAATAGTAAGATAGAGAGAAATGTAAAAAATAGGATATAGAGACTGAATAGTATGATAGAGAGAAATGTAAAAAATAGGATATAGAGACTGAATAGTAAGATAGAGAGAAATGTAAAAAATAGGATATATAGACTGAATAGTAAGATAGAGAGAAATGTAAAAAATAGGATATAGAGATTGAATAGTAAGATAGAGAGAAATGTAAAAAATAGGATATAGAGACTGAATAGTAAGATAGAGAGAAATGCAAAAAATAGGATATATAGACTGAATAGTAAGATAGAGAGAAATGTAAAAAATAGGATATAGAGACTGAATAGTAAGATAGAGAGAAATGTAAAAAATAGGATATAGAGACTGAATAGTAAGATAGAGAGAAATGTAAAAAATAGGATATATAGACTGAATAGTAAGATAGAGAGAAATGTAAAAAATAGGATATATAGACTGAATAGTAAGATAGAGAGAAATGTAAAAAATAGGATATAGAGACTGAATAGTAAGATAGAGAGAAATGTAAAAAACTTGGATATAGAGACTGAATAGAAAATAGAAGTACAAAAACAACAAATCATACTTATTTTGCTATTGATGATTGCAAAGTTATAACATTCAATTATATGTTCAGTTTCTATTGACCTTGGAACAAATAAAAGCACTTAACATTGAAATTGGTGGTATATTATCTAGCTGATATTGTGATAATTTTCTTGTCTAATACAATAATTTAAAATCATGACCCAATATTTAGGCACTTAACTTAATATCAGAATAAAACAATGATTTTGCTTTTTTCCAAAAATGAATTATAGTTTCTTGATGAATTCGTCTAAAGTATAAAATCATGAATGTCCCTTTTTGACATCAAAGACTGCAAGACAGTGGACATTAATATATGGCATACCATATAAAACTGCATAAAAGTCAGATTGCAAACTACATTGATCCAGATCTGGCATTGCATATTGGACCAGCAGATCTGGGTCTATGCAGTCTGTATGGAGCAATCAGTAGAACAAATAACACAGACCCTAATCTGTGGTGTATATGTCAGTATGATAGGGTCTATGATGTTTGAAGATATACCAGACCATAGCTGCCAACTCCAGAGTACAAAAATTCTGACTACTTGTGACAAAAATACTGATTTTCAGGAACAAATACTGATTTTTTAAATTTTAATGCAAATGTAACTATTTACAACATATACAACCATCAATAAAGTAGGACAGTGCCTTACATAATTATTTAATGTCAAAGATGCACGTGTTGCACACTTGTACCTTTTGGAATTGCACCATGTTCCATTCGGGTGCCCATTCAGAAGGTGCAAGAGTGCAAGACACTAAAATACAAGCTGTTTATAGGAGCCCTATCCACACCTTGTTTCTTTTTCAATCATTGATTCCAATGTACTAATTTTCATTGATTATCTCAATTCTGAGATTTACTTATTGGTCTGTTTTCGTTCAAGCATAAGAGTTATCCTTGTGATTTTAATGTCTGGAAAACGTGCAAAATAAATCGCCAGCAACAATAGTAACTGAAAAAGGAAGGTTTATTCTAAATGAAATTTAATACATACGATTGATGTACATTAAGGTTCTCTCTGGCATTTATCTACGTCGTAAGGGCATGCTGAGCTGTGTGTGATGAAGCAGGAAGCTGATGTTTATTAACTTTTTCGTGCTCTTGCATTTCATCGGTTACACAATAACGAAATCACGTTACACAATTTGCAAAATGTCAAGTTTTCTCCTTTTCTATGTTTTTACAAATCTTTAAAAGACAGCACAAATGTCCTTCCAGTTATTTCCTTCCATTTTTCCTGGAGAAAATTCTGATTATTCTGCTTTCCTATTTAACATGATTATAAGCTGAATATTACGAAGATGAGATACAGCAACAGCGGTAACTATTGTGAAATCCAATATGGCGGATAACGACAGGCATGGTAGCCTCGATTTCGAATGAAACAATCGTATTGTAGAACTGTATTTGTATATACATCATTACATGTGATATATTCTATCAAAATAGAACCGAGTGCCCGTTCTAAACTGACAATTCCAATGAAATTTATTATTATTTGTTTTATTATAAAACAAAACAAATAATAATAATAAATTTCATTGGAATTGTCAAGCATAATTATTATTTGTTTTATTATAAAACAAACCGCTCCGGTGGCCTAGTGGTTAGAGCGTCCGCCCCGGAGGCGGGAGGTCGTCGGTTCGATCCCTGGCCGAGTCATACCAAAGACTTACAAAAATGGTACTAACAGCTGCCTCGCTTGACGCTCAGCATTAAGAGGTTAGTGTTAGGACTGGTCGGCCTGGTGTCAGGATAATGTGACTGGGTGAGACATCATGCTACATGTCTGCGGCATGATGTCTCAGTACTAGACATCACTATAAACTGCCTCACTGCAGACATCGTAGCGATATGACTGAAAAATTGTTAAAGCTACGTTAAAAATTCTAATCAAACAAAATATTATAAAACATATTTTTTGCCAAAAAAAATGTACACCTGTATTCAGGTCCAAAATACAGAAAAAAAGGGACACTTGGCAGCTATGCCAGACTTATAAGCATGTATAAATGATCATAAATGGATACAATAACAGGAAAACTTGTGTAGAAATTTTTATCAATTGTTTGCTTAAATATGTGTGGCAATCACACTTGAGAAGTAAAGACTCAGGAAATCTGTTCTGGACATCTCTGTCAGCAGCTAATGCTAGGCAACATAATTGGCAGAGACTGTACATACTAACAATATAAAATTACTTACATGATTCCAAGTTTCAGTCCAATAATAAGTGTGGCATGGGCAACAGCATTCACGACATTGGCAAGCAGACCTATAATGATGCTTGGTAAAACAATACTCTGTAAGTAAATGAAAACTATAATTATAGCATTAACATTCTATAGTCACAAATTTTTTAACACATCTAGTCTAGTTTACAATAATTCTGAACAACTAATAAAAGATCTTATCAATCTTCCATGACTATCCCAATTCTGTGCACATCTACAATGGGGCACACCAAAGATGTCCTGGAACAGAATACTTAAACACTAGTATATGTGGCATCCCATGGCTCCCTTTTCGCTTTTAAGAAGTTTACTTTTCCCACTGTCAACCAAAATGCCATATTAACATTAATAAAAACTAACATAGAGCTAGCACAAAAATTATTTCCACCACCTCCCTCACATGATCAAGGATCATCTTAAGTTTCTCACACATGCAACTGGGCCGAATCTGAGCCATCCTAGGACTCTGGGCTGACCCTTGTAAATATCCAAAATGTGCTCTAATTTAGGCAAACCTTCAACCATCCTAACTTAAAAAAGTAAAATGAGAGCAGATCCAAAACCACTACAAGATCGTACCTAATCTGCCGCAAGGAGCTAGTATCTGAAACTAACTATATCCTTGTGAGACTGTCCAGAGCCTATCCTTGAGTGCTAGTATTAAAGACCAACCATATCCTTGTAAAACTGGCCCTAGCCTGTCCTAAAGTGTTAATGTCGAAGGCTAACTATATCCTTGCCCAAAAGTGCTAGTATCTAAAACCAACTATATGCTTGTGAAACTAGCCTCAGCCTGCCCTAAAAAGCTGGTGTCCAAAACTAACAATATCCATGCAAGACCAACCCTAGTCTGCCCTAAAGTCCTCGTATCCAAGAATATATCCTTGTGAAACTGGCCCTGACCTGCCCTAAAATGTTAATATCTGTAACAGAATTGTTACCGAGAGGAGGGTGGATTAAATGAACAATACAAACACAATTTGTGAAAGAAAATATAAATTTATGTAATAAATTATAAATGAAAAAAATACAAATGTAACAACACAATAATTCATGCACTCAACCCACAATTACACTCACAACCATTCACAATACATGAACAAATTAAATATTAATACAAAAGGAATCTCAGATGTAAAGGGATCTCTTGGATTATACACAGATCCAAGAATCCTTTACGAAAGTTAAATAAATGCAAGTATGATTTACGAAAAAAATAAACACAAACGACAAACTATCTATCGCACGATGGATTGCGATAACTAGCACGATCATATACTTGTATTCAATCAAGTTGCTAGCTTTTATTGATATCTATGTGATCACTTGAAATATTATTGCGATCTGACATAAGCATGCAAATACAACAATGTATTAAATTATATTACAATTTCAATACACCTATGTGTCTCCCCTGTATAACCGCACGATTCAGCAACAGTTGAATCGTCTCCCAGTTTCCCCGAAAACCTAGGGTTGACCAATACTATTATCGGACGTTACCCTTCACGGATCCACCACAGTTATACGTTCAGACAGCATACAACATCTACCAGAACCAACGGTTCCTCACTCCCCTAGATGTCGACCTGGACGTTTTACAACTCCAAGACAGCTCCGACACTCGGACTTCTAGCTTTCCGGATATTTACACGTTACACAGATGTTGACGAACAGACAGTTCGACACACAGACAGATACTTCAATTCCGTTTGCACAAATTAACGGCACAAGCACATTCAGATATTTATACAGAGATGTTCCAGAACAAACAATAGATGTCCCACAACAAATCAGACGATATCAAAGACGTTTATCAAAAGATGGTATCAGATGTGTTAACAGCTACGGTATCAGAAATGGTATCAACTACGTTAGCAGCTACGGTATCAGAGACGGTATCAACGATGTTATTAGATGCGCTATCAGTGATGTACTTCTACGGTATCAACGACGGAATCAGCTATAATAAACAAAACCAGACTAATAATAGTTGTCTCAAAAATAATCTAAGCTGTAGATTACGATATTTCATTTAAAGTCTAAAAGTGACTAGTAATTCCAAATATTCCACGTTCATTGCAATAAAGCATCATTATACGAAATGATAATCTGAATAAAATTCACAATAAAACGAAATGTAAATTTAACACTCACCCCTTTGGCTGGAGATTGCAAGACGAGGTTATCTATCCTTCGATTAGATATTTTGGTTCCCGTAAATAATTATGAGAAATACTTCGCCTTATATACTCTCAATAGGTGAACATAAATCACATCGAGCTTGCCGTGCACCACGTAAAACGAGTATTTCGGATTTCATGTAAATTACAAATTGGCACATGCAAATCGTTACACGCCACTTAATCAACCCAGGTAATGCGTGTACGACGAAATCAAGAAAATGGTGAGTTTCGTTTGCAATTCAAGAACAACAAAAATCAGTTCAATTTTCGCCTAATTCTGTGACAATATCTAAGGCTAACTATACGCTTGTGAGACCTGCCCTAAAGTGTTAGTATCTAAGAAAAAACATTTTTTTAGACTGGCCCTATCCTGCCATAAGGTGCTGATATTCAAGACAATATCCTCACCCTAAAATGCTAGTATCCAAAAATAAATACATCAATGTGAAACTGGCCTTGCCTGACCTAAAAAGCTACAATCCAAAAGTAACTATATCCTCGTGAAACTGGTTTAGCCTGCCCTAAATTGCTAGTATCTATAAGAAATATTGATGCATCTCACTGCTGTACAGTGAAGGGTGCCAAATTCAAAGAAACTAGGGGCACTAGGTGGCAGTGGTCTAAGGTGCTAGCCTTTACAGGTCACTTGCACATCCCACCTCTGTCTTTGTAAGTCTGAGTCTATGCTTGACCAACATGGATATGTGAGAAAATGTGACACTAGCTTCTGTGGCTTTCATTAAATCTTTCCACCTTATTCCCAAAATACTGGCCATCATGTATAACTTATCATGTGCTGAGCAAAAATGTTAAATCCCACAAAATTAAACAAAACCAATCTAATAAATGGATGGGAATTAGCTTAAATTTGAAGAGCAATTTGTCCGTTCATCAGAACTAATTAATAACTAGTATTAATCTTCTGAAGGTGTTTTCTGCAATTTTCATGAAAAACTTGGAAACATAGTTGTGTCCTGAATTCCAGAACTTGACCACTCTCACACGTTTCTAATAAACAATGAATGTCTGGTACTTAACAACTTACAACTAATCAATGCATGTTTCTAAAATGGTCTATTTTTATCTAATAAAACATGCTGGACTATGATGCTGTGAAAAATGTTAAAAGTCAAATGTGCAAAAAGAAAATATTCCCATGATGATTATGATTAATACCAAATATACTCACATATGACTCAGATTCAGCTGTAAACTGTGCTAACATATCTTGGTCTATGCAGTTTGGAAAGAGTAATCAAGAGAACATAGACTCCATCAAAATGAGTAATCAAGAGAACATAGACTCCATCAAGAATGAGTAATCAAGAGAACATAGACTCCATCAAGAATGAGTAATCAAGAGAACATAGACTCCATCAAGAATGAGTAATCAAGAGAACATAGACTCCATCAAGAATGAGTAATCAAGAGAACATAGACTCCATTAAGAATGAGTAATCAAGAGAACATAGACTCCATCAAGAATGAGTAATCAAGAGAACATAAACTCCATCAAGAATGAGTAATCAAGAGAACATAGACTCCATCAAGAATGAGTAATCAGTTTGTAGTTGGATCAAGCGAGTTGGAGTTTATATTGTAATTAAATATTGATCACATGACATAACAAATGTAAAAAAGAAATTTTCAGTCTGCCTATTCATGAAAATATACTCATCGTATTGTACAGACTAATATTACATGTTTACTGCATCTATTATTCCAACAGGATAATATTTAAAACTTGGGAAATGGAAAAACTTGAAATAAAACCTTAACACACAATTTTTATGTAATGAACCTTAATACCAAGGTCAAAAGTACAAGCAAGATAATACAAATATAATTAAGTGATACATCTGAATCAAAACTTTAATAAAGATGTTGACTCCACTACTGGAACCAAAATATTGACTTCCACATCACTTCCTGATAATAAAGCTGCCCACTGGAGCAATTAATTAAAATTCCTTACAGTGAAACCACCTGATAATTAAAGAAAATACATCCAATTTTAATAATACATACTCAAATGAAATTTATAACCAACATTAAAAATAGGAATGGATTGACATCATATTGTCCCTTGACAATTGATGTCATAAGCTATACAGCAGCAAAGAACCTCAATATGATGAGGAAACACATTTCTGTAATGCACACCTAGAGGCAAAACAAGACTGAATAGTTGCTAAGTAACGATGCTAGTGTTACTACCTGGCACTGTAGATACTTGGTCAACACAAAGGAAAGAACGCTTGCCTGAAGAAAAAATAAAACATAATTACATGCTTCATACCTGCATCAATAGAAGTATACTGTCATACATTCAAATCAACTTTATACTGAGGTATGTTAAGAGCATGATGAGATATTTGGCACACTAGGGTGTGTTCTAAAGCATGTGTCTGACACTTGTACTGGATACTAAAAGGCTGCTCATAAAAATCAACTGAATGCACACAGATTACACATTATAATTTTAAACCCAAATTTTTTTATATGGGCAGGGAATCAACATACCAAAAAAAAATCAGTTCCAAAAAAGACCCTGGTTCACAAAACTACCAAACAAATAAAGGCATTTAAAAATGAAAAACAACAATATCATTGATTCTTATCAGCCAAGAAAATAGAAATTAAATGAAGAAACAAAATATGATGTGGCAATAATGTTCCAACACACACTTATTATACTTAATAGGATCCATGCCTGTATCTAAGTTATATACCGGAATGTGTTATTCTTAGAGGAAGTATAATGAGTAATTTTTATTTACACATAAAGTCCCATTGAATTCTCGCCTCACTGGCAGTCAATGAAACAAACAGAATGATTCCCACTTTAGTGAATCATATAAATCGAATTGTCCAATTAATCCAATTAAAACAACAAGCAAAATACAATCTTAACCAGAGTGATAACATCACAACCAGGGCAATCAAAAAGTAATGAAACAGAATGCACTGCTTGACAAGTTTGCTGGGCAAGTAGAATTTGTACCTTTTTAATTCTATTGATTGTATAGTGTTTTGTGTCAACAACAACAAAAAAAAAACAACTGTCAATCTTGGAAATCCCCAAGCTCATGAGAATTGCAGAATATGGTTAGGACTGTGTCAAGCTTTAACATGCTGCTGCCAGGTTTTTCTTTTAATCTCACTTTTAAAGACATTATTACTACATAAGGTAACATAGCATGGTAAGGCAAGATGTTAAAGTCTTAACGTGTTTTTGTCTGGATGTAAGAAAAGAACACCTCCAAAACATTTTGGATGAAGAAACAAAAAATAATATGCACCCATTAAAGTTTAAAATATGTTTGCTTACTAAAAATATAACACTATATTTAGCACTAATCTAACATAAACAAGCTATTAAAGGTAAACTTTATTTAATTGCCTATTAAAAACTAAATTTGTAAAAACTCTTACAAAGCTATTTTTATACACTAGTTTGAAGAAACAAAATAACAAGTTACACACACACACACACACATGTAGTTAATCATGGTGGAATATGACATTATGAGGTAATGAATACTAAAGGTGTATGGAGTTCGAGACATAATATTCGTTTCAACATGATAAACTGACATGCAACTAATGAATATATGTAGAAAAGATGAGTGCAATCAAACCTACGGGAAGACCGGCTATAAAAACTTTGGCATAGAGACCAGAATTTCTGAAAAAGAAATTGTACAAAGTATTACTCAAAGATTCATACATGGGGTAGTGGCTTTTAAATGGTTTAATACTCGTTTTAAATTTACATTAGAATCAATATAATGCTTTTTCTAATAAAGCTGTTGACTTTTCCGAATAAATTACCTTTACTGTCAAGAGAACCAACCTCACAAAATTGATTAGAAACATGACTCAAGGAGGTTCTGAAACCCATCATGTGTACCTCTAAAAACATTGTGTATTATGTCAATGCTTTTGGTATATGAATGTGGATATACTTGTGTGTTATTGCTGATTCACAAAAAAATGATATCTTCATTCTGTATCAAGTATGGAGATTTAATTTATTAAATAAAACTGTTGATGTTAGAACTTTTTTTATTTTAAACTTTTCAGTTAGTAGTTATTGATGCCATGATTTCATTGCAAATGAAAGAAATTTCCACTCATTCCTAAGCCAACTTCGGAGTGACATTTTGGAAATTTAACATTCATTATAATTCCATAATGAACCATATCTGTGAAACAAAGCTTTCAATGCAGTATATACTCCATTCACTTTGCTTCTCTTACTGTTATTATCCACATTTGCTAATTGCTAGGATAAAATACTGATTAATATTAGATACTTTAATTATGTTATGATAATAATCATAGCAGTGTTAAACCGGTAAATGGAGATGAGGTGACCGGACACACTATAGTGACTGTTAGTTCTTATGCAGGCATGATTTGGATGTGTATAAATTTTTTCTTTATTCATTCCACTCCTTGATTTGATTTCATTCAAAATATACAATTATGGTAATAATACAAGGCAGGTTTACTTTTAATTGAAATGAAAGACTAAACTAAAACATAAATTTCATGTAAAAACTTATTTATTCAGCATTTATTTTTTAAATTACTATCGCCAGTAAGAATCAGTGACATTTTCATGTATCAAAATATTGCTGAATATTGATATTTACAGGGTATTGAGACTCTTTGCATACAAAACTTAAAATATATGACAAATATGATTAAATGTTGCAAATTTCATGATGTTGAATCAAAGCTTTTACAACTGCCACTTTCAACAAATAATGTCCAAATTTTTAAAATATTTTCAAGCAGACAAATATAGGATCCACATTTGATCCCATGATTTATGCAGGTTTACACATCTTCAGGGTCAAAATTATTAGAAGAGAGGTGTGCTTAGATGATAAGACTGATGGTTTCAACTGACTGGTTACAATGTATTTTCCCTGCTACATGAATACTATATTAAATTTAAATGATAACCCGTGCATGCATATTTGCTGTCCTGAAACTTTGATCTTGGCATCCATGACCTGCCAAATTTAATGTGGTTTTTGCATGATTGTGCTAAGAAATTTCTCAGGATGGCTGAATGTACAGATTTACAAATCGATGACTTGCAGATGGACAGGCTCAAGTCAAAATATACTCAACAGTAACCATCATGGCTTGCTTACAGTAATTGGTCATAAGTGAGAAGACACATAACATGATGTTGTGGCATAATTTGTTGCAATTTAAAATCGTGGTACCATGAAAATCATGAAGAAAATTATACAATTTATAGTATTTCATAATAATCCATCTGTTTTTATGACTGACTGTAGCTAATTAGTTGTCTTTCATCAGCCCATATGATGTGACTTCCAAATATCACTGATGACAATGGGAAAAAATATTAGTTTTAATTTCAGTCAGCCTTTTTGAAAGTTTTGTTTAATTGTTTTCCATTTATTTTCAAAAATGTTTCTGCCTGGTGACTTGACGGCCAAGGAATAGTCTGAATATTGTTTGCAGCTGTCCATCAACTTGCTCTCTTTGATATATGCACTAGACAATTATCTTCTTAAATAATCCACCATGATTTATAGTAATGTATCGCTCTGAATTTTTTATACCTTCAATAGATATAATTTTGTTGTCCCAATTTAAAGTTATAAAAAAACCTTCCTAAGACCTTGCTGAGATGATTTTACATGGAGAATAACAGCTGTACATTCTCAAATTCCCGTTTTGATTCCTCTCTGAGTTTTCGCCACAAAAATGGTCTTACCTTTGGTCTAATATAACAAGTCAAATAGGTGAAAATGATATTTAACAAATTTCACTTAATGGTCCAGTTTCATTGTTCACTGCACCATAAAATATGGCATTGGTAATTGTTTTTCTTTTTAGATATAGTGGTCTTTCCTAAACAGCATATAGCATATTCAAACCTTAATTTCCTCTATGTGAAACAGGTACTGGTATTGTATTATTCAATTCCAAAATCAGGGGCCTCGAGTGGCCAAGTGGTCTAAAGTGTTCACCGTTACAGATCACTGCCATTTCACCTGTGTCTGTATAGGTTCGAGTCTTAAGCTCAGCAAATGTGGGTATGTGAGAAACCTTGAAGGTGGCTTCTTGTCTGGTTGGTGGTTCTTCCCAGTCTCTTTCTCTGATACTGGCCACCACGTATATCCTATCTTGTGCTGAAAAATGGCAATAAACCCTACAACAAGAACAATAACAATTTCAAAATCTGGTCAGTTAAAATCTGTCAACAAAGTACAGGACCTTGCACCACTTTTTTTTTGGGGGGGGGGGCACCACTTTGACCCATACTTTCCCCAAATCTTTTCAAATTTTTCTAATCACAGGCCTGAATATATCTGTTACATCAGATATATTTGTGTCAGTAAATATTCTGATCATGTGACAGCTTTTTGCTGTATGGCACCAAGGCAGTACACAAGATAAAACTTTTAAAGGTACATCAACATGAAATAGAAACGCACCTACCAAATGGCATCCAATTAAGCATGGGAGTTACTGACCTCAGCTGGTTACAAGCTACATTCCATGTCAAGTTAAAATTATCAAGGGCCATAACTCTATTCAAAATAAAAGCAAATATTCAGCTAAGAGACAATAATTACATCAAAATATGTTGAATTGTTCCTGCACTATGCTGGCTACAAGGATCTATTGTACAGTTGTGATGAGTCAAAAATAAAAGAAAAAGAGCCAACTCCATTCAAACTGGATCTTAATGATGAAATCTTAAAACAGGATATCTAATGGTAATAGGCAATCCGCTCGTCAGATGGCATCCAGTATGTGGAATAGTTAGGCTGGTTACAAGAAGTGTAAAGGTACAGTTGGACTGACAGATGACTGAAAGGAAAATGTGATTTATTGTAGGGTTTTCACACTCTAATGCAGGGCCTACAAAACAGGCACTTTCTTTCCAGAAATGTTATTCTTACAGTGGGACCCCGCTATAACACGGTAGTTGGGAGCCATAGAATCCGACCGGGCTATGAACCGAACCGTGTTATAAGCAACCATGTACAATACCAACACATTTTCGGATTTAATTGGGGGGGGGGGTACATAAAGACGGGTGCGAAAATGCATGGCACAATTACCATTTTTAATCAATATATATTAAATGAGAAAAACATTTGCTGTGGTAACAGAAATTGCAGATATAATATATTACTTTATTCAGAGAACCATGCATTGGTACATACACGTGTCTAATTTATGTATACATGTATAATCTATTGCATGAAAAGAGTATCAACACTGTGTACTCACCAGCGAATCTTGTAACATACACTGAATCCATAATACAAATATTTCCATCGAAAATATCCACACACGGATGTAAAATATTCAATAATTTTGTCACAGATCATTATGTGACTGAATTCAATGAAAAGAAAAAAAAAACAAAAATTACGTAACGGGTGTACATAATGAATGATGAAATAGTACATGTCCATAGATTAAATAATGGAAGCTAAAGTGTATTCTTATAATAACTACATGTACATCTCGGGATCTTTCTGTCTCTGAATTCAATCATTGTAAATTTCAGCACATTTTCCCACCCAATCTGCTAGTCAAAGTCCTTTGAACTTGCCGCCCAGTTATTGCGTCATGTTCTTTTGATGTACTCTAATAAATACAGCAGGCAGAACTGGCAGTATTTTAACCACTGAATTATGTCACAGTTTAGCTCGGCAGTTCACTTTGATGATAAACAATGTACTTAAATTAATTGATTTATACATTCTGGTGAGAATCTTTTATCAACCTCCGCATTGGCTGTTGCTTAGTTGTGTATGAAATTAAGAGAACATATATCGGAGATTATTTGAGCAATGATTGTATTCGGAATGCATTCAAGACAAACACAAAGTAGACACGATGGCTTCATTACTCAGGTATCAGTAATTATAATATTGACACTTATGAGCTGTAATTTTTCAACAATAAACAAAGATCAAAGTTCTCAGTAGGCCCAGCAATTGGTTCGTATTACCGACGTTTATTTTGGCACAAAACTAGAAGAAATTTGATAATACATTTTCTACACGTTCTTTTTCGCACTGTTTAGACGAATATGAGAATGATAATAAACTCTTAATTTTTTTTTTCATACTTAAATTTTTTTTTTTTTTTTTGGTCTTTGAGAAAAATACCTGTAATAAATTACCCGAAATTTCGGGAGCCATGCCACGACCGGGTTATATCCGAATTCGGGTTATAGCGGGGCAGGTTATAGCAGGGTCCCACTGTATTAAGCTGCATCTTGTAATGGTCCTTGGTACACAAAATTACAAGGTTTATTGCTCGATAATACATGTTAATTGTAAGATAAGGGAAATTCACTTACTTTGCAATGACGGGGTTTTGGCCTATCACATTAAGCAGGTGCTCTGTATTAAGAAGAAGACCAAAACAAGGAAGGCAACACATCATAAGAATCAACACACCTGCAAATGATTAAACAAACATCCATGCATTTCAGTGCTAACTGGCTCATCTAAAGACAATAAAATCAGATCCAAAACATAGTTAAAATTATCAAGATAATCTATAAAAAAGAAAATAAGAAAATTATCCTGCTAAATAGGTCATACAAATTATCTGCCAAATAGATGATTCAGATTATCAACCCAATAGATAATACAGATTATCTACCAAATAGATGATACAGATTATCAACCCAATAGATAAGACAGATTATCTACCAAATAGATGATTGTAACAGAATTGTTACCGAGAGGAGGGTGGATTAAATGAACAATACAAACACAATTTGTGAAAGAAAATATAAATTTATGTAATAAATTATAAATGAAAAAAATACAGATGTAACAACACAATAACTCATGCACTCAACCCACAATTATACTCACAACCATTCACAATACATGAACAAATTAAATAACAATACAAAAGGAATCTCAGATGTAAAGGGATCTCTTGGATTATACACAGATCCAAGAATCCTTTACGAAAGTTAAATAAATGCAAGAATGATTTACGAAAAAAAATAAACACAAACGACAAACTATCTATCGCACGATGGATTGCGATAACTAGCACGATCATATACTTGTATTGAATCAAGTTGCTAGCTTTTATTGATATCTATGTGATCACTTGAAATATTATTGCGATCTGACATAAGCATGCAAATACAACAATGTATTAAATTATATTATAATTTCAATACACCTATGTGTCTCCCCTGTATAACCGCACGATTCAGCAACAGTTGAATCGTCTCCCAGTTTCCCCGAGAACCGAGGGTTGACCAATACTATTATCGGACGTTTCCCTACACGGATCCACCACAGTTATACGTTCAGACAGCATACAACATCTACCAGAACCAACGGTTCCTCACTCCCCTAGATGTCAACCCGGACGTTTTACAACTCAAAGACAGCTCCGACACTCGGACTTCTAGCTTTCCGGATATTTACACGTTACACAGATTTTGACGAACAGACAGTTCGACACACAGACAGATACTTCAATTCCGTTTGCACAAATTAACGGCACAAGCACATTCAGATATTTATACAGAGATGTTCCAGAACAAACAATAGATGTCCCACAACAAATCAAACGATATCAAAGACGTTTATCAAAAGATGGTATCAGATGTGTTAACAGCTACGGTATCAACGATGTTATTAGCAGCTACGGTATCAACGATGTTATTAGCAGCTACGGTATCAACGATGTTATTAGCAGCTACGGTACCAGAAACAATGTAACAACTATGTTAGCAGCTACGGTATCAGAGACGGTATCAACGATGTTATTAGATGCGCTATCAGTGATGAACTTCTACGGTATCAACGACGGAATCAGCTGGAATCAGACTGAATCAGCTATAATAAACAAAACCAGACTAATAATAGTTGTCTCAAAAATAATCTAAGCTGTAGATTACGATATTTCATTTAAAGTCTAAAAGTGACTAGTAATTCCAAATATTCCACGTTCATTGCAATAAAGGCATCATTATACGAAATGATAATCTGAATAAAATTCACAATAAAACGAAATGTAATTTTAACACTCACCCCTTTGGCTGGAGATTTGCAAGACGAGGTAATCTATCCTTCGATTAGATATTTGGGTTCCCGTAAATAATAATGAGAAATCCTTAGCCTTATATACTCTCTATAGGTGAACATAAATCACATCGAGCTTATTGTGCACCACGTGAAACTAAAGTTCCGGATTCCATGTAAATTAACATCAAGCCCATGCAAATCGCTACACGCCGCTTACCCTGGAGAAAAGCACTTAATCACCCCAGGTAATGCGTGTACGACGAAATCAAGAAAATGGTGAGTTTCGTTTACAATTCAAGAACAACAAAAATCAGTTCAATTTTCGCCTAATTCTGTGACAATACCTCCCCCCTAAGAATAAAAATGTACACATTTTTAAAACTAACACAGAATAGAAGAAAAATAACTATTGATGATATCTTACAACATTTACACTGGTTATACTACAAACTGGATTTTATTACTTGGGCAAATTCATACAAATTTCCCATCATGCCCTACTCAAGTAGTCTGCGCCTATATTTTCAACTCCCCTTATTGACATTGTCGCTCTGTCTCTTGATATACAGCTTGAGCATGTTCGCATGGAATGTTTTTACATTACCGTCCATGTCAATTTTATAGTCCATGTCACCTTTTACTTCTTTAACTTCATATGGACCTTTCCACTGGACTAATAACTTATTCGAACTCGTTGGAAGAAGCAATAGCACCTGATCTCCCACAAGAAATTTCCTATTACGCGCTCTGCGGTTGTAATACTTGGCATATCTGCGCCCGGATTTAATCAATTCGTCACGTGCCATCTGGCATGTACTCTCAAGTTTATTTCTTAGATCTAACACGTACTGGTAAGTCGTTTTTATTTCCTCGTTCGCGACATCACCAGTCCATAGTTCGCGTAGTATCCGCATCGGGCCTCGAACTGTTCTACCATACAACAGTTCAAAGGGTGAGAACCCTAAACTTTCCTGCGGTACTTCCCGGTACGCGAACAGAACAGCGTTTAAATAACGGTCCCAGTCTTGCGGACGTTCCGCGCACATCTTTCTCAGCATGCTTTTCAGGGTACCATTAAACTTCTCTACCAGTCCATTGCACATCGGATGGTATGGGGTAGTGTTTAGCTGTTTGATGGATAACAGTCTACTTATTTCACCCATGAGGTCAGAGGTGAATTGGGCACCACAATCAGTGAGGATTTCCTCTGGCACCCCTACCCTACTGAAGATATCAACTAATGCTTCAGCTACCCTTTCCGTTTCAATAGTTGGTAACGCTACGGCTTCGGGGTATCTGGTTGCGTAATCAACCAGAGTAAGTATGTACCGATTCTTTCTTTCGGTAACCGGGTGTATTGGTCCTACAATATCTACTGCCACTCTTTTAAACGGTGTATCTATTAATGGCATCTGTCCCAAGGGCACCCTTGTGACCCTTCCCTTACAGACGGTTTTCTGACATACGTCGCACGACCTACAGAACCGTGTGACATCGCCATTAACACCTGGCCAGTAGAATTCAGCGACTACCCTGCTAGTGGTCTTAGCCTTACCTAGGTGTCCTGCCATGCTTGACTCATGCGCCACCCTAAGTACTTGAGATCTATATCTCTGGGGTACGACCACTTGCCAATACTTCTTACCCTCCCGAGCGCTAAACTCCCTATGAATTAATCCGTTCTTGCGTACGAATCTAGAGCTACCCCCACGCTTGCAATGTTTAATCGCGCCGGACGTGATTTTCTCAACAATTGTTCTGATGGATTCATCACGTTCTTGCTCTTGTTTGAAATCATCGCGGGATATTCCTGAGATCGATTCAGGGACTATTAATTTATGAAACGCGGTTTTCTCTCGCCGTGTTTGCGCTCGCGTTTCGACTGCCTGGGCCAAAGGTATTTTAAAATCGGCCATGGTTGGAAGACGGGAACCTTCAACATTACCGATCGTCAGATCGTAAATAGGATTGTCCATACAAAGGGCATCAACAGTTCCCGTTAAGAAAGGTGTTTTTACTGTGATCCTTGCTACGGGAATGCGACCCATCGTCTGATCAAGTAACATACATGGGGATTCCCACCCGAGCATTTGGTTATCCTGCACGAGACTACGTTTGATCACTACGCCCGTACAACCAGTGTCACGCAATACCACGACTTCTCGACCGTTGACAAACCCTCTCGCGGTTGGTACACGCGCTTCAGGAAATAAACACGTGCCAAGCGAATGAATACAAGGTTCTACCTGTACGATGTTATCAGTTATACCTTTACTTTGTATAGCCACTGCTACCTTATGTATAAGTGCCTTTCTTTTAGGACAGTCTTTTTGAACATGACCCAATGCATTACACAAGAAACACCGCACACGCTGAAAAACTGGATTCCCAACTGACCTTTTTACCTCAGCTGATTTTACAGGCTCCCTAGGCATAGGTCTTACAGACTGGTTTCCAGACTTAAAATCTTTTAAAACCACGTTCTGGGTTCCCCCATGAGCTTCGGCAAATAAATCGGCTTGCTTAGCCATATCTTTTACGTTCGTGAAGACTTTCTCCTTCAGAAATTGATCTAATTCTCGCCCAACTGTATTAAATAATTGATCTCTGAGCAAGAAATCAGTCAACCCTTCAAACGTCTTCACCGCTTTGCCGCATTCAATCCACCGCTCAAAATAGTTCGCAATTCTGACGGTGAACTGACCAAAGGTTTCTCCCTTATCGGGCTTGCTATACCTGAACTTTTTACGGAAACCCTGTTCAGTAAGCTCGTACCTTTTGAGAAGTGCTTCCTTTAGGACGTCGTACTTAAACACATCGTCCCTAGGAAGTCGAGAGTATACATCCAGTGCTTTACCTTTTAATAAAGCACTCAGATGCAGCGCCCAGTCATTTTGACTCCACTTCTGGTTTTCGGCATACCGCTCAAACCGATGAAGATAACTATCCATGTTATCTTTTTCATCGTCAAAGGGAGGTAATTTTGGGCCCCTTAATTTGCTAAAGGCAGAATCGTGTTCTCTTCCAGATGTCGCTAATTCTACCTTACGCTCATGATCCCGTTGCTTTGCTGATTCTTCTAACTCGAACATTTCTAGTTTTGCTCGTTTTTCTAACTCTAACATTTCTACTTTAGCTAGTTTATCTAACTCTATTCGCCTTCCCTCCGCTTCCCTTTCCCATTCTATCCTGTCTTTTTCGGCCTGCTTCTCTAATTCTATCTTTTCCCTTTCGGCCTGCTTCTCTAATTCTATCTTTTCCCTTTCGAATTCTATCTTTTCCCTTTCAAAGGCCCATTTCCTATCATCAGATTCCCTTTCTAATTCCCTTGACCTAACCCTTTCTTCCCTTTCCCGGGCTTGTTCTTCTTGAATGAATTTCCTTAGACTTTCACCTTCATACCCAAATTCTTTGCCTAAGGCAACCAAGTCCTTAAGGGATGACATGACAATTGTAATATGAATATAGATATATAACCAAACCAATAATGTAAACACGTTTATACTGGACACACGGACCTAGGTAAACTAGACAAAAATAAACTCCAACTAGAGTATTATCTTAACAGAAGGTCACGCTCAAATATAAACATTAAATGTATACCTTCACAAAAATGATTGACAGTTCACTCAATCCAACGATCCCACTTCTGACACCATTGTAACAGAATTGTTACCGAGAGGAGGGTGGATTAAATGAACAATACAAACACAATTTGTGAAAGAAAATATAAATTTATGTAATAAATTATAAATGAAAAAAATACAGATGTAACAACACAATAACTCATGCACTCAACCCACAATTATACTCACAACCATTCACAATACATGAACAAATTAAATAACAATACAAAAGGAATCTCAGATGTAAAGGGATCTCTTGGATTATACACAGATCCAAGAATCCTTTACGAAAGTTAAATAAATGCAAGAATGATTTACGAAAAAAAATAAACACAAACGACAAACTATCTATCGCACGATGGATTGCGATAACTAGCACGATCATATACTTGTATTGAATCAAGTTGCTAGCTTTTATTGATATCTATGTGATCACTTGAAATATTATTGCGATCTGACATAAGCATGCAAATACAACAATGTATTAAATTATATTATAATTTCAATACACCTATGTGTCTCCCCTGTATAACCGCACGATTCAGCAACAGTTGAATCGTCTCCCAGTTTCCCCGAGAACCGAGGGTTGACCAATACTATTATCGGACGTTTCCCTACACGGATCCACCACAGTTATACGTTCAGACAGCATACAACATCTACCAGAACCAACGGTTCCTCACTCCCCTAGATGTCAACCCGGACGTTTTACAACTCAAAGACAGCTCCGACACTCGGACTTCTAGCTTTCCGGATATTTACACGTTACACAGATTTTGACGAACAGACAGTTCGACACACAGACAGATACTTCAATTCCGTTTGCACAAATTAACGGCACAAGCACATTCAGATATTTATACAGAGATGTTCCAGAACAAACAATAGATGTCCCACAACAAATCAAACGATATCAAAGACGTTTATCAAAAGATGGTATCAGATGTGTTAACAGCTACGGTATCAACGATGTTATTAGCAGCTACGGTATCAACGATGTTATTAGCAGCTACGGTATCAACGATGTTATTAGCAGCTACGGTACCAGAAACAATGTAACAACTATGTTAGCAGCTACGGTATCAGAGACGGTATCAACGATGTTATTAGATGCGCTATCAGTGATGAACTTCTACGGTATCAACGACGGAATCAGCTGGAATCAGACTGAATCAGCTATAATAAACAAAACCAGACTAATAATAGTTGTCTCAAAAATAATCTAAGCTGTAGATTACGATATTTCATTTAAAGTCTAAAAGTGACTAGTAATTCCAAATATTCCACGTTCATTGCAATAAAGGCATCATTATACGAAATGATAATCTGAATAAAATTCACAATAAAACGAAATGTAATTTTAACACTCACCCCTTTGGCTGGAGATTTGCAAGACGAGGTAATCTATCCTTCGATTAGATATTTGGGTTCCCGTAAATAATAATGAGAAATCCTTAGCCTTATATACTCTCTATAGGTGAACATAAATCACATCGAGCTTATTGTGCACCACGTGAAACTAAAGTTCCGGATTCCATGTAAATTAACATCAAGCCCATGCAAATCGCTACACGCCGCTTACCCTGGAGAAAAGCACTTAATCACCCCAGGTAATGCGTGTACGACGAAATCAAGAAAATGGTGAGTTTCGTTTACAATTCAAGAACAACAAAAATCAGTTCAATTTTCGCCTAATTCTGTGACAATGATACAGATTATCTACCAAATAGATAATACAGATAATACAGATTATCTACCAAACAGATGATACAGATTATCAACCCAATAGATAATACAATTATCTGCCAAATAGATGATACAGATTATCAACCCAATAGATAATACAGATTATCTGCCAAATAGATGATACAGATTATCAACCCAAAAGATAATACAGATTATCTGCCAAATAGATGATACAGATTATCAACCCAATAGATAATACAGATTATCTGCCAAATAGACGATACAGATTATCAACCCAATATCTAATACAGATTATCTGCCAAAAAGATGATACAGATTATCAACCTAATAGATAATACAGATTATCTGCCAAATAGATGATACAGATTATTATCTGCTATATAGATCAAACAGATTATCATCTAAACAGATCACACATATTATCAGCTGTTCTGTGATTATTGATGTCATTTTTACAATAAAACTACCTCATTTTTTCCTTACCCAAAATATTTCAAATATGAAAGATCAGATTATGTAAGAATATAATTATGAAATTGGTAAGCAGAAATCAATAAAATTGGAACAGGCCCTATTTAGAGCTTGGTGTGTTTTAAAAACATTTTCAAAATTAAATATAGAAATTAACATCAGAACTAATTTGCACAATAATACAATTCTCTCAACTGCATTACATTTAATGAGAACAGACCTCATAAATATTCTAATTTAAGTGCTGATCTAAAGATTCCTTTTGTAAATTGTTAAATGTTAAAGCCATCCTTAAATTTACCATTTCTGAACCAATCTGAAAGAAAGAGTGAAAAATCTTCAAAGTAATAAATTTACACATCTCTGCTTAAGAGGATAACTGAGAGACATATTGTCTGTTTTTTATGTTCTCTAAGTAAACGATTTTCAGATTAAATGTTGTATCAGTAAGAAAATGCCAAAGTTAATAAGAATTACACATCAGGTTGATTAAATAATATTAGAGACAATAGTTTCTCAGAACTATTTTAATATCTCTGTAAACCATGTTCATCAACAGAATATTCAATCAACAACATTCTAAGAAAAAAAAACATGATTTCAAGTTTTCATGGCACCACATACATATAGTTTCTCATTCTGTAGATCCTATGAAAGCAATATCAATAATATATATATATATATATATATATATATATATATATATATATATATATATATATATATATATATATATATATATATATATATATATATGTGCCCAAATGGAATCTATCACGTGGAAAAACCTGGATGAACAAAGCAACATCGAAACTGCTTTGGCTCACCTTTCTTTCAAGACCTGCTTCATTATCACATAGGTGACAGCAGGCAGAATCAGTCAAATATATGCCATATCAAAGGAACATAATTACTGCATGCAGTCCTGAAAAGATGGGCCAGTTTCACTTATTACAGTTCTCTCTTTCATTGCCAAGAACAAGCTCCATCCATGGGCAACCAGACCTTGGTAATGAAATCACTGGTTACTCTGGACACTTCCATTCAGAAGGTAAGAGCCTTCAAGTGGTGTGTTTAAAGGAAACAAAAAGCAACTGAATCAAGGGAGATCAAGCTTATTTTAACCTCTGAAAGAGGATCAGGATTATACAACAGTACTGACCCTCTCATCTTGAATTAAGCTGATTATTTGTGTATCAAGAAAACACTCCAGACGAATTTGTTATACATTTTGGCCCACACGGTTAGATGGAAATTGGAAGCTCAGTATTTCCACCTGTTGCAAACAGGACCACCAATGGCCAGTCCCATCAGGTGCAATCTGAACGAAAACCAAGGGATGGAGAGACTATTCCGTCAAAGTCAGCTGTTTGTCCTGGGACAAAGAATCTGCTATTACATTTGGGTGTCCTATATATGACAAACTTGGATTTGAATTTGTTGTAAAAAAAACACCATTTTAGAAAGTCTCAAACCAGTATACAAGGTCTGAGGCTTGGTTAATCCCATGCCATTTTTGATAAGTCACCACTGTAGAGTTGTCGGATAGAATGAGTTATAGGCTTAAAAAATCCGGCATATCAAGAATATTGGTGTTGGTACTGTGGAGACCACATTCCACTGGCTTTCCAGAAGAACAGCAAGGTGGTGGTGTTTTCTTGTTTTAATGTTTGTAGCTGAATGGGCTTTGGACAGAAGAGGAAGTATTTAAAAGAGATGCAGAGTCCTTCAGAAACAACTTGCCAAGTCCTGCAATCCTCATGATAAATCTTGTCCCATTCATCAGCAAAGAACAGAAGCCTTCCTCCTATCGGGATCTATAAGAAGGACTGTGTGGAGACATTGTCATTTTTACGAGATGAAGGTTGCCATGCAGAGAACTTTGATTGCTGATTCTCCATCTGATAAAAGTGGATTTCAACATGATAAACGGTGATAACGATGACTTGTCAAGGTTTGTATTTGAGTTCCTTGGTTTCTTTTGTTGATTTCCTGAAATATCCCTGTAACGATGTTGCAATTTAGAGATGGTGAAAATCATCTCCTTCATGCTTGATTGCGTACTTTGTCAAGTTGTTCATTAAAAAGTAGGTTAGAGACTAACAGTTGTGATCATAGCTTGGCCTTAAGATCATTTTAAAGGAAAGTGGAGGAGAAGATTGCATCTCATTCCACAAGCTGTAAATTTTCAGCTGCTGTAATGGCACTGGGCAAGGTATGCTGAGCCATTTTAAAGACCAACTCCCATGCATGTACTTTAGAATTTGGAGTATGAGATGATGCACTATGTTCTGTTTGTTGGAAGACGGCCATCGATACAAAGTCCAACAGACCAATTTGTAATTTAAAGTGTCACTGAAAGATGATCGATTCATACAAATCAAGTATGGTTTTGTCTGTGATGTTATGGTCAACTGTTGGGGTTTCAGATAAAAAAAAGGTGTCAATGAAAAGTTGAAGGAAGGCATCTTGGTGACAATAAGAGATGGCTGATGCTGGGATCTTGCAACTGATGTAAACTGATCAAAATGCATTCTGCAAGACTGTGAAAATAATTTGAAGTTGGATTCTTCCTTTCTTGAAAAAAGATCAATGCTTTAGCTCTTGTCCAGTTAATTGACAAGGTAGGATAAGGTAGGAGGTGAATGGCTGAAATCAAACAGTAAAATGCAGAAAACATCTTCAATGAAAGTTTTGAATGCTGAGTCTTCCTGCAACATAGTGAGATTGAGAAGTGAAGAATGGACCTAAGGGCAAGCATCATCATCCCTGCTACACGAGGCTGACAACACTCTGTTTGAATGAGATGGAGTTGGCAAAGAGTCAAGGTCTGCCACTGACAAAACGTATGGAGCACACACATGTAGATACAATCATTTCCAATAGATAAAAGACTCCCTTCTATTGACGGGTTGAGAAAAATGAAAGGTGGCATATGTCAGAAACCAAGGTACAAAGCTCAGCATTGTAAATGGAGAGTGCAGTGAGGCTGTAATTGCCTGTACCCACCAGGTTTGACACACTGGATGACATAATGATTTCCAGAACTTACTGTGTTGAGGTCTGAAGATCCCTTGTAGTAGACCTAGGCTAGTCACAATGAAAATTGGCCATGATGTTGGGAGAAAGTCATCTTAGTCAACATCATGGCATGATCCACATAACTGGTCCGTGTGTCAGTGTTACGAAAAAGATGCTTTGTTTTGTTCATTCCCTTTTTAAAATCATCAAGAATTGTAGAGTGGAACCCTTAAGAGACAAGGCCTAAATAGTCAGCAGTAGAGAGATCTGTGGAGATGATACAGGTGCCAGGGCTTTCTCTGATCATGCTGATTTTTAGCAGTTTATAACTGAAGAGTTATAAGATGATTTATCTCGCTTATCCACCAAACAATTCTAGAACAGACGATGTAAACATGAATGCTTATAGTGTCAACATTTTTGGTTTTCTGTTTATGTGTTTTCCCAGCTTTGTAAGACAGATAGAGCAGAACAAATGGTACCTCAGCACCTATCACATACTATTTAAACAGAAAGTCGGTGAAAAGGTATTCTTAGTAGCATAATCTAGTTTATAGCAGATGAAACTGCCAAAATAATTCACCATATTACCTGTATGAGGTTAAAGGACAACCCGTACAGGTAAATTAAATCCAATGAAGATTGGCATCCCTACACTACATGTATTTGGAAAGAAAAATTACATGTATGAAACCAGTATGTGGAATTTATAAATACATTATACCATACCCATATTAAGAGTTTTCACTAGGTCTCAGGGACTTACACATGAACATAATAATAATAATAATAATAATAATAATAATAATAATAAGGACTTTGTATAGCGCCTAATCTTTAGAAGCTCTAAGCACTTTACGACATCTACAATCATGATATGATTAAAAAAAAAAACACCATGAAATTAGAAACATACAAAATGGTGAAAATATTTCAAACCAGAAAAATATTATTAGGTCTTTAAGTTTGTTCTTTCAGTCAAAAAAGGTGAGTTTTAAGAGCATTCTTGAAAAGGATCACTGTGTCTTAGTGTCTAATTTCACTCACCAATTTCTTCCACTTTGCTGGGCTTTGGTATGCAAAAGATTGTTGTCTATATGACTTCGTTTTCATAGTGGGAATAATGAGTATATGATTGTCAGATGAGAAGCATATGTATCCTGCTGGTGTGGTGAGCACATGGGTGAGGCCCTACAGGTATGTTGGACTGGTTCCATCCGTGAAACGTAGCACAGAGAACTAATTTTGTGTTTGATTCAGGATCAAATGGATAGCCAGTGTAGGATACAGATCAGCATGGAGGTGTGCTCTGATCGTGGTACTCTAAGGATGATCTGAGTAGCTGTGTTTTGAACTTTTAAAGTTTCTGGAGTAGATACTGAGACAAACCAGACAGAATTGCGTTACAATAGTCCAGTCTTGAAAGTACTAACGAACACACAAGTGTTTTAGTGGCATCAACTGAAAGGTATCTGCAAATGGAGCTGATGCATCTCAGCTCAAGATATGCAGCCTTGCATACGTTCATGACATGCTGGTGTAATGGCATTAAACCCTACAACAACAACACTAAAACATAATATGTCCAATTTATGACAAGCATACAAAATCCTAACTGTTGAACTTATCTAGAGTGTTGATGGTCACACACAAAAAAATGATGCCAAAGTGATAATTATGTGGAGTCCATACCAAATATATGAATATATAAACTCACTTCTCTGTAAAATAATGCCAACTTTTGTCTTATTTGCACTGCCATATGTCTGAAAAAGAGAAAGAAAGGTCATTACAGAAACATGTGCATATAAAATGTGCAGTGTGCTACACAGACATGTACAACATTTTTCCTCCTGCAAAATGTAAATGTCAGTGACCCAGTAGTTTAGAACATCAGTTAAAAACAGGTAGCTTTTACAGGTAGATTTTACAGGTAGCTGTGTGTTTGAACTTGTGTAGAGATCTAGCTTTTATCAATGCCTTATTGAAACAGAAGGTCTTATTATAAACAAAAATTAACAACAACGACATCCAGTTCTCACTGACCTGCCTGGTATCAGGTGAAACAAAGAGTGACACCATTGTCCAACATCCTAGAACAAGCTGTGCAGTTAGCAGTGTCATACAGCTTTGCTTATCTTCAAAGAACAATCAAGGCAGGAACAAATAGTTATTGCTGGATGACTAGTGACAGCATTTCTTTGGAAGGAGCTAGGTTCAGAGACACTGCCAGGATTTTATCTAAAGGGGGCAGTTCAAACAGATATCTTGATCAAATATCTTATGCTGTGATTTCATTTCTTTGCTTATTTTAGTTTATTTTATCCATTACTGCGCTAAATAGTTTCATAGCACATGATCCCATTTGAGTTCAATTGTTTGAGAAATGAAATGAAAACTGCTCTCTACTTTTAAATTGTCTGTATTTTAATAAGGCCTTATATTCTGACTTTTCTACATTTAATTTCAAAATACCACCTTTATTGGCATGACTTATGACAAGCACTTTAAGGTTACAATAAAAACTGCATACTTTGCAGAGTACATTCACATTGGCCCACATTTAAACTAATTTCCAGGAGTTCTTGCACATCACTGCTCTCCAAATGTGTAAATTCTGCACAATCACATGCCCTGGCAGCATCTCTGTAGGTTGTGTTACAAAAATGACTGAACTATCAAAATGGAACTACAATTAGTTCAGATCTATTGTTATCATATGTAGCTCACACACTCAAAATCCTGTAATTACAGAATGATAATTAGGCTTAAGAGGTTAGTGTTAGGACTGGTTGGCCAGGTGTCAGAATAATGTGACTGGGTGGGACATAATGCTACAAGTCTGAGGCATGATGCCCTTGTGCTGGACATCACTATTAACCTGCAGACATTGTCGCAATATGATACAAATTGTTAAGTTATGCTAAAAATCCAAATCACAGACAATCACACCTCTACTGCAGATGGTACAAAAGCCACATACACAGAGCTTCTACTCAAGAACATTTCTTCTTACATAGTCCAGAGGCAAACGAGACCTATGATACAGATGTGACAATTACATGATTATTATTCATGAATTCATTGATATATTGATTCATACAGTCCTAATCAATGGTTATAGGCTTTCACTAAGATTACAGTATGTCCACCGTAGTGATGGCAATGTTCCTACATGACACAACAAAAAAATATATAGTAAGGTTGATCTTTGGTTTTACAGCATTTTGCTTCATATAGATATAGCACCTGTAACACACATCAACGGTTGTTAAAGTTGGACATTCAGTAAGATATTCGACAAAGTCGGATTTTTTATGCCAAAAAATTAAGTCTTTCAGCAAATTGAGATAAACTTTTTCTGTGGATTGTAATTCTGTTTTGCTTAAAACAATGTGCTTAGTCAGAATGAAAAAAAGAACTATAGTAGGTTGAAAGTGATCAAAATTAACATAAATAATCTAAACCAATCTGGGTTTTTTTCCAACATATTTTCTTGAAGGATTTTCACTGGTTTACAACCAAACTTAAGGAGTTTCCAGGTCAGGAAATATGATTTATGACTAAAAGAGTTTTTCCGAGTTTTAAGGGGAACCCTGTCAATGGAAAGTATCATCAACATGCATAGTTATAGTCAGTAGAGACGGCATCATGGAATGTCTGTGTGGCATGGCCAGTTTGGCTTGGTTCACAATGAATTTCATATGAATGGTCAGTCTGGTCAATTAGTTGACTGGCTCACCAGTTGAAAATGACAGACTTCTTTCTGATCAATGTAAACTTACATATCTTGTTTGTACAGCTGGACTGGTTGGTCAGCATTTGGAACAACATACCAAAGAAGTTAAATACCTTATAGTCTAGGGTGTGGTCAGTCTGGACAAATTCTTGCTATGAAGTGTTGGCTGAACATCTTATACTGCTTTATCAAAATGGGTTTGTGATCATACCAAACTATATTACATGTATGTGCCAATGAGTTCTTGTATGCATAGAAACATCATGTCAATCCTTCATGACCTAAAATCATTTACACTTCTTGGAATTGGTTGTCATCTCTGTAATGACGAAGAGGAACAGACAATAAACTGAAATAATGTAAATAGTGACAAAGTGCAATAGCTGATAAGTACAGTGCCTGAAACTTCCTCTGGTGAAACTGACTGTTAGAGATTAAAATCACATGTACAGTGACAAATGGTATGATAATTAATTCTAAAAATAAATTCACACAAATGCTGTATTCGCTATATAAAACAACACTTTGAGATGTTATACCCCAGAAAATAAATAAAGATGATTTGAAAACTAAAGTATAATATTAAATCATATAAAACCTTTATGTTTCCAAAAACATGATCCCCTTTGTTACCTGAGGAAAAAGTGTATCACAGGCTAATGTCAGGCCAAACATCACTGCATTTCCACACACATTAATCACCTGCAATCAAGAATTAAAAATATCACCAGAGAGACTTCAGTGGTTGTGATTCTCTTTAAATTAGAAATAATGAAATCCACTGAATCTTGAAATCAGTCAAAAAATCAAGGCAACATTTATTCACTAAGGCTGTTCCAGTACAGCATTTCCCACCACCCCAGGATGGCACTTTAAAATTACATTCTGTAGGTGGTTGTGTTTCAAACTAATTTGATTCTGACATTGGAAGGTTGGTTAGGAAAATTACTTCTGTTGTGGGTTGTGATAACAAAATGAGAAACCGCTGTTGGAGTTGTCTGGAAAAACACAAATACATATTTAAAATCGCATCTAACACCCTTCTATCGGTCTAACATGAGTAAACCATTGGGTCAGAAAATAATACCAGTACAGGCAAGCTCCTAATTTGTATGAATTCACGTTCTTTTAAAGGAGTGATATGCGTTCCACAAATTATCTCAATCTAGCGTACATAAAAATTGTGCTTTACGCAATGCGCAAGTTTTATTCAACTTTTAACTTTAAAAGTGCATTTCATGACGAAATTTGAGCTGCCAGTAGTAGTCTCGCAGCATTTGATGCAACATCCAGATTAAGGAAGACAACCTGGATACTTACAAGATATGATATAGTGTAAGTGGGCAAAAATGATGCAACATCAATTGCACAGGCATTAGTGGGCTTTATAAGTTTACCAAAACATTTATTGGAAAGCATAATAACAAGGAATCATAGCATCTGACCAAAAATTTAAAGCAATACAAGATTTAATTATTGTTCTCATCAAATGCAGCATGCCTGAGAACAAATAAAAATAGCAAAAACATAGTGATCACTGTAGTAAACACACAGTTTAGTACTGATACAAATTCATGATTTTTCTGTATTAGAACAGAAATCCATATTACAAAATGCACATTAAATTAGTAGGTATTATCGGATTGATCAATGACATCTACAAATAATAAGTTATCAAGACAATTTGTGATTTCACTATATCACAGAGACATACATGGCTGAGACAAACAAAAGGACAAAAGATTGATTAAAATGAATAAATACAAAAAAACATATGCAGTAGATTATATGATCAATAAGAATTCAGTAGAGTACCTCCAGTCAACTGTCATTTAAATTAATTCTGTCCCCAACCCAATATTAAAATCCCTTCTACCACCCACTAATACATAGCCAGAAATTATGTTTAAGAAAATATCTGCAGGGGGCAGTGTTTTTATATTAAAAATATCTGATGGTGGATCATAATTTTTTTAGACTGCTTATGTTGTGGGTTGGTTGAATTTGAAAGCACCCACCCCCCACCCCCGGTGTATTTATTTTACTGGAACAGACCTAATGACATTTTACCATAGCGATTTCCTCATCGACTTTAATGGATATACAGTGGTCTCTCAAAATAATGCATGATCTATGGATTCTCATGACAATGCATGATATGAGGAACCAATAAAGAGGACGATGTTACAGGTAAGGTTGTCTAATACTGAGATGCAATGCTAGCAATGCCATGTTATAATGAGTAAGACAAAATTAACTTCTTCCCTATTGTGGGATCCATAATAGGGGGTGTGCAGTCATATTGAATATACAAAACTCGCAAATTTGGTCTAGTTCAATACTGACATAATTTTGATAAAACATTGCAATGGAAGTGTTTCTTTTTTAAAATAAAAAGTAGTGAAATTTCACCACATAAAATACTTTCTAACTGACAATGGCATATTGAATTCTATGCCTGTACCTTTAGTCATCTACGTCTGTTTCCCTGAAAAGCTGCAGAATGGGTAATTGGAAGTTACATTTATGTGAATCTTCATCGCTTTAATGCATTAACTTCTATATGTAAACAGATAAGTACATTGCTGACAATGATGACCAAATGACTTTGACCTCCAACAACAAATGTTTAAAGCATGACTGATTAATACCTGGTGAAAATCTTTAATTTGCAGTCAGTCACATGGACATAATTTGACTTCAGGAATGAGTAAAATGAATGGGAAAACTGATGAGACAATTGCTCTTTGCAGAGTATATGAGGATCATGTTTTGCAGTGGAACAACAAACCACAAACCTTACTTACCATATGAACATGCACCAAAATGGACAAATTGCTCATTAAGAGAGTGGCAAGAAAAAGACTTTGCATTCACTCTATTTCAATAAATTAATTGTAATCTATAATCCTTTCTTAAATCAAAATATTACAATAATAATAATATATTTCAAAATAATATTGTAATATACGACAATGATTTTTAATTCAATAACCACCCCTAATACACAATTGTTATATCAGGGACATTATTCGGATATACATTACAGAAAGGGATTGTGTATAGACTATATATTTAAATGTATCTACTGCTAATTTTCTTCAATAATATTTTTTCACTTTGTATGTGCCAGTATGTCAAAATATCAGGTTGAAAACTCACTCTCACACCATAAAGTGGTGAGTAAAAACTCCCTGCATTCAAATTAACTTTCCAATCACAAAATCAATCAAGCAAGTCATGAACTATTTTGCATAAGAACGTATGTTTTGCATACCCTATAATATGATAATTTATACTGCAAGTTTAAATTAAAAGTCTTACTAAATTGCCAAATTTCTAAGACCTGAACTCTAAGAAAGATTGCTATGTGCAATAAATTCAGATATTTACAGTGACAGCTAGTGCAGCACTGTCCAGTATTTCCTTTCCAAGATGACCACTGAATGTCAGGCTGACCATCAGAATGCCTTGGTTCAGAATCAAAGCTGTCACCTACAAAATACAGAGATCTGGATAAGAAGTATATAATACACTTATCTATTAACTTTATCAAGCTCGTACAAATACACTTATCTATTAACTTTATGAATAGTGTACAAATATGCTTATCTCTTAAATTTATGAAGATTGTACAATACACTTATCTATTAACTTTATCAAGATTGTACAAATACACTTATCTATTAACTTTAAGAAGATTGTATAAATACATTTATTTATTAACTTTATGAAGATTGTACAAATATACTTATCTATTAACTTTAAGAAGATTGTACAAATACATTTATTTATTAACTTTAAGAAGATTGTACAAATATACTTAACTATTAACTTTAAGAAAATTATACAAATACACTTATCTATTAACTTTAAGAAGATTGTACAAATACACTTATCTATTAACTTTAAGAAGATTGTACAAATAAACTTATCTATTAACATTATGAAGAGTGTTTGTTTTTTATGGTTTAACGCCATTTTTCAACACAATATAGGTTATACATGGCGGCCAGTATTAATGGTGGAGGAAGAACCCGGAAAGAACCACTGACCCACGAGAAGCTATTGGCAAGCTTTCTCACATAACTACATTAACAGAATATTAGACTCGAACCCACGCCGACAGAGGTGCCATGGCAGTGATCCGTAACGGACAGCGCTTTAGACCACTCGGCCACTTGAGGCTGTTACGTGCCTAGGCTCGAATAAACAGTAACATAGAAAGAGTGAAAATAATAATCTTGTAAAACTTAATAAACAATTTATTGAGTACAAATATTTTCCAGAAAAGAAAAATAAACTTACGGTTTTAAGAATCAATTCCAAAATTAATCCAAAAATAATTCAAAATATTATCCACTAGAGAAATGGCAAAAGTCCTGGTAATAAAATGTCCAAATAATTCTAAGTTTGAATTCCAGCGAAGTATCCAATATGGAAGATGATGTCACTTGATGAAATCAGTTCTTGTTAATAAAATTTCTATGAGTACAATTCTTTTCCAGATAAATAACAAAATAATTCCTCTTGATCCAAACGAATTGACATAATTTCCAGTACAAGGTAATTGATAATATCTCAAAAAGACACAACTTAATATTCTAAAATCCCAACTTCTACTGAATAGCTCGCTCCAAAACATAGTTTATACACCTGTTTTTACGTAAACAAGAAAGGGGTCACGATCTTCCAGAATCTCTCAGAACAATTTTACATTCAAGAAATCACGTAAACAGCATATGACCCAACTAAAATAGAAAGATGTTTATACAAAACTTTTGTCCTTGGAACCAACCAATCATTTTAAAAGCTTGTTTAGAACTCTGAAATCAGGTCAGAAATAAGGTCAACACCTGGAGTTTACTCTGTAAAGTACAGGTCAGCCCCCCCAAATTTAAATCTAACAAACAAGCAATACAAATAAATATAAATGACTTATATTAAATATATGTAACAGGGAACCCTTATAAAGATTGTACACTTATCTATTAACTTTAAGATGACTGTACATGTTTACTTTGATATGTCCTTGCTCAAAGTGAAATGTATAAGAATATAAATAGCATGTTACTAAAAGTTAGCATAATTTGTTATAATTTCATGCAGCCTTAAAAAAACGTTTTCTAGTTAAATTGCAATGCTCTGCATGTATGGTAAAATTACAACATGATTGCTGGCTCTAGTGACATAGCCATACCATTTCAGCTTTCTCTTTTTGACAGTTGTGAGAAGATCATCATAATGGCCTACTTTGTGCCTGATGGCATTATGCACTTCTTCATTTGTGATGGGTCCATGAGAGAGACGCATCTCTTTTCAAGTGCCTGAATTCTTCATTGTAATTGAGTTGTCAGGGTCCAGGCCACATATGAATACAAAAAGACTGAGATGAATAGTGCTCTCAATAATCTGATTTTAGTTTTCAGATATATTCTTGTCTCTCCTGATGGGTCTTGGCTTTAAAATAGCTGCTGTTATTTGTGCTGCTCATGACAAAATTTCTGCTCTTGATCCCTCTTCGGTGATTATGGAACCAAGATATTTCAACTGGCCCACTGTTTCTAGTTCCTGTTCTCTGACTTCAATCTTGGCGGAGATTTGTTTCCCACTATTTATCATCAGCTTTGTCTTATCGGCACTTATCTCCATGTCAAATCTGAAAGATGTTTCATCCAGGTTCTTCACTAAGGTGGCAAGCTCATCTTCACTGCCTGCCAGCCCATCAATGTGGTCTGCAAAGCAGAGGTTGGTAATGTTATGCCCTCCAATGCTGACTGTCCCACAGTGGTTTTCCAGGGCTTCGCTCATGATGAGCCGTAAGTTGATGTTGAAAATCATGGGCGACAGGAGACAGCCTTGACATACCCCAACTGTTGTCTTGAACCAGTCCCCCCACATAACCTTGAGCAATTACTACACTGGTAGCCTTGGCGTACAGCTGCTTGATGGTACTGGTCAACTTTTGACCCATGTTGTACACATACTTCTTATTTGTGGCCCACAATGCCTCATGCCACACTCTGTCAAAAGCAAATTTGAAATCTATGAACACATGATAGACGTCTTGTTGATGTTGTGATTGACTTTTCACAAATGTGATTGAATATTTGTTCTTTTGTGCTTCTTCTACTCCGGAACCCTGCCTTTTCTTCAGCGATTATTTATACTGCTTGTGGTTTCAGTCTGTTCAAGATGATCTTCAGCATCACCTTACTAGCATGGCTGATCAAACTGATAGTTCTGTAATTTTGGCACAGCTGGAGATTGCCTTTTGTGGGGAGATTTATAATCAGTGACTGGGTCCATTGTGTTGGCCATTCACCTATCTGCCAAATCTTGTTGCAGATTTTTGTTAGTACGGTAGGTCTATCACTGATTCCCACCCACCCCCATTCTTGTTAAGTTCAGTTGGAATGTTGTCTACTGCAACTGCCTTCCCATTCTTCAGTGCTAATATTACTGACTCCACCTCTTCTTTGAGAATGCAGAGATCATCATCATTTGTGGAGTTTGGAACTTCAAGCACCTCTGGGTCTCCTGTGGATGGATCGGTGAAAAGCTCTTTACAATACTATGTCCATCTTTCTGCAATGTCACTTGCTTCTGTGAGGCATTTTCCATTTTCGTCTTGAATGGTACTGACTCTTCGTTGTTTCTGTCTGGTGAGGTCTTTTACACTTTGGAATGGCTTTTTTTTTTTTTTTTTTTTAATCAGACTACTCTCTATTTCTGTGCACTTTTGTCCAATCCAATCTTCTTTTGCAATCTTCAATTTTTTTTCTAATATTGTGGTTTATTTCTTGGTACTCAAAAACAGGCAATGGCAAATCAGGATCATTGTACTTACTAGGTATCCAAGCTAACATCATAATTCTTGCTCTGTTATTACAATATACAATCAACCTCTACATTTAATTTCATTATACCTAGAAATGTCCAAGTTAACAGTGTCAATCCTGATCTACTGACACAATATATAATGGAAGATTCGGGTACTTGTCAATCCAGGCTAACAGTGTTGATTATGATCTGATGGCACAAAGACTTACTAATGAATCCAAGCTACTATAGTCTGTGTCTACATCCCCGTTTGTTTGTACCCCCCCTGCCGATTTCAGTAACGAAAGATAAACAAGATAAAAAGTCAATAAATCTTACTCAATTCATTCACTGATTTATAATTTCTAACCCGATTGCGACCAGGGTGTCCATAACACCTTTATTGTCTGCGCGTCCGATGCTTAACGGAAGTTTTCATTACAACTATGGCCATTTCCGAGATCAATTTCCAGTTCCTGGACAAGTCCATTTTCAGCAAAGGGGTGGATGCATAAATACGCATGTATGTACATAGAAGGTAGAGTCTATAGATTGCAAAGGGATATAACTCTTAACCTTACAGTAACTGATGGAAGTATCAGGGTGTCCATAACACCTTTATTGTCTGCGCGTCCGATGCTTAACGGAAGTTTTCATTACAACTATGGCCATTTCCGAGATCAATTTCCAGTTCCTGGACAAGTCCATTTTCAGCAAAGGGGTGGATGCATAAATACGCATGTATGTACATAGAAGGCAGAGTCTATAGATTGCAAAGGGATATAACTCTTAACCTTACAGTAACTGATGGAAGTATCAGGGGGTAACCAAATAGGAGCAATGACATCACTCTATTTGCGCAAAAATAACTTGCCCAAATTGTGTGCAATATTGTGTCGTGTTAGTATGAAAACTTCTGTTAAGCATCAGACGCGCAGACGATAAAGGTGTTATGGACACCCTGGTGGCAATAGGGTTAGAAATTATAAATCAATGAATGAATTTTGTAAGATTTATTGACTTTTTATCTTGTTTATGGTTTTCGTTAATGAAATCGGCAGGGGGGAACAAACAAACTTACTGTCTGCACTCATTCTACACAGGCACAATATATGAAAGATCAAAATACAAAAGTGTAGACCTTGGTCTGCTGAAATAATACACAATGACATATCATGGTTTACATATGAATCTAAGTTAACAGTATAGATCATTATCTGCTGGTTGTTGTTGTTGTTTGGGGTTTAACACTATTTACCGAAGAAATCACCAGTAAGAACCAATGACACATAAGAAAATGATGACAAGCTATCTCACATAGTTTTCTTCCCTCAAATGTATATCGCTTAATTGCATTGATCGCTTAAGTGCATAGCAAAAGTATGGTCCCGTTTTCCTTCATTAATATACATTAATTCCACTTAAATGCGTTTCTTGCAACCGGTCTCGAGGCTATGCATATAAGCGGAGCTGACTGTACACACACTGACTAAGCAGGAGACTCAAACCAACATGGACAGAAATGAGATGACAGTAATTGTTAAAGAAGACGAGTGTTTAATTAAGATGGCTCAGCCACCTGGGGCCCCTCTTGATTTGCTGACACAAATAACAATACACGATGACAGATCAAGGTCTACAATTGTTCTATATATGAATCCAAGCTAACAGTATAGATCCTGGTCAGCTGGCACAATATGTGATTGTAGCTCTGGGTCCACACCCATTCTACTTATGACTTAAAAAATAATACTGATGATCTTAAGCTGCTGGCAGACTACACTCTAGTGAATTTGGGTCCCCACTCATTTTACATATAAATCCAAGATAGCTGTACATCCCGATTTACTGGCACAATATGTCATGGAAGATTAGGACCTACATTTAGGTTGCTCATGGATTTAAGCTAACAGTGTACATCTTCATGTATTGGCATAATTTATAATGGCAGTTCATGTTCTATACTTTTTATACCTATTGATTTAAGCTAACAGTGTAGATTCTGATATGTGATGATAGATCAGGTTTTCTTTACTCTTACATCTTACAGTTGGGTACATGTTACATATGGATAAAAATGACAGTTTACCCATTACATAGCAATTTATAACAAAAGTACTAGAGAGGTCATGTATATCTATTTTCTACAAGTGCTTATTTTCATATATGCATTTCTTATTCATGTACTATAGCAACAAGTTACATTCCAGTTAATAAAACTTTTCCATCTAAAGAACTAGACATTTCAATCACCTGACAATGTACAGCCTATATTATTCAATGGGTACCAATGTATGTGGATTTCATGCATTACAGCCACTAGCATTGGATGGGTATTTTATCTGGTTGGATTTCATACTTTAGAGTCCCTATTATTCATTGGGTACCAATTTACATGGACTTCATACTGTATCATCTCTTTTATTCAGAGGATACCAATTTCAGTGGGGCCCCCGAGTGGCCGAGTGGTCTAAAGCGCTCACTGTTATGGATCACTGCAATCCTACTTCTGTCTGCATCAATTCAAGTCTTGGATTATGCCAATGTGGGTATGTGAGAAAGCTTGACAGTAGCTTCTCACTGGTCGTGGTTCTTTCCGGGGCTTTTCCTGGATTCTTCCTCCACCAATAATACTAGCCGCCATGTATAACCTGTCATGTGCTGAAAACAACCAATTTCAGTGGATTTCACACTGCAGTCACTATTATACAGTGGGAACAAATTTTAGTATATTTCAAGCTTGATACGAACCACGAGATGAAAATCCAACAAACAATGGTCCTTCTTTCATTAGAATATGACCATGAATTTAAGTACTTGTGGAAAGCTGTTATTATATTAATGAAATCATAAACATAGTCAAATTCACAAGAATTGTATTTATTTTTTAGTTCTATATCAAATACAAGAATGATCAGGAGTAAAAAAAATAGGATTCATAAACATTCTGAAACTATCCAGATTTGTCACAAATATACATGGATTATTCAAGGGCATGTGTGAAAAATTTCAACCTATTTTTAAAAAAAAGCAAAAGAAAAATTATCTGAATGCATGAACAAAGTACATCATTTTTACAAAAAACATTTGTTTACCTAACTCTTATCTCCTCTATACTCAGTCAAATCTCACACATACCCTTTTTTCAAAAGGAGGAGGAACTACCACGCTCCCCCACTCCTGCTAATTTTCAGTCCAACCGCAAAGAACATGGACCATGATATGCAATCACAAAATGTGCCAACAGTTCAGGATCTACACTGTTTTTTTTCACTGATTATTGCAAACGAAAAAGAGAACATATGCAGATCTATAAGTCCATTATGCACTGGCAGATCTAGGTCAATGCAGTTGGTAGTTGAACTCAACTCATATAGTATAAATTGTATAACTATGGAAACTCTCTGTATGCTTTAGGGAGATTTCTATTCTTTATCAATTATTGGAGGCCATATTTTATAATTTAAATCTGGAGTCTCCTTGGCCAGCACAGAGGAAATTTATGTAAAGGGAACTAACTGGTAAAATTGTTGTATTTTGAGCAAACTCACAATTGGCCATGACAGCTTTAGTATCTCCTTTAATTCACCCCAGGATCCTGCTGGGAAAATTCGTCTGAAGAATGAAGGGTGTATATTTCTGGAGTCAGTCTCATGTTCATCCATTTTTACCTAAATCAGTTACAAAAAAAAAAGAGACATCATGAAATGCTTAATTTTTGTGACTTTCTGAGTTTTAAATAAAAATTTTCATATCCACTAAAAATAATTGGCTGATTTTTCATTGGGCAAAAAATTTATTTTATAGACAGCCATAACATTTTAAAATCTTCTAGATGTTAAAGAGATATACATGTCTGGTATTACTGCATCAAAACAAAATATAACTCTCTGTACACAAGCAATTCTTAGTTACCATGTACAGTCCTACCAGTTTATGCCGACATCCTCAGGCCTGAGGAAATATTGTCGATGTCACTGAATTTATTTCTTCTTGAATTACAAACTAATTTCACCATTTTTTTTTTTGTTTCGTCGTACATGCGTTACCTGGGTGAATAAGTGTTTTTTTTCATGGTAAGCGACGTGTAACGATTTGCATGTGCCTGACTAAGAATCACTTGAAGTCAGGAACATTAGAATCACGGGGTGCACAGGGATTTTGCCATGAATTCTGCTCATCTATTTGAGGATATATCAGGCAGAATAATTCTGATTAAATTACGAGTCCAGAAGTATCTTATCACAGGAGAGATAGCTCGTCATTCTTTCTCCAGCCAAAGGGGTGAGTATTAAATTTATATTTCGTTTTATTGTGAATTTTATTCAGTTTATCATTTCATTTAATGATGCCTTTATTACAATGCAGATTTAAAACGTGGAATATTTGGAATTACTAGTCACTATTAGACTTTAAATGCAATAGCGTAATCTAAGTTTTAGATTGTTTTAGAAACAACTATTATTAGTTTGGTTTCTTTATTGTAGCTGATTTGCAGCGGAACATCTCTGAATTGTAGCTGAACGTCTCTGAATGTCTCTGAATTGTAGCTGAATGTGATTGATTTTGCCGTGATTATGCTGTTTAATTGTGCAATCAAATTGAGGTATCTGACTGTCTGTCTGTCGGACTGTCTGTCCGTCTACATCTATCGTGATGTGTAAATATCCGGAAATCTAGAAGTCTTAATGTCCGAGTGTTGGAGCTGTCTAGAGGTGTAAACGCCCGGGGTAGCATCTAGGTATTTGGGACCGATGGTTCTAGTAGATGCTGTATGCTGTCTGTACGTATAACTGTGGTGGATCCGTAAAGGGCAAGTGATCGATAAAAGTATTGAGTCAACCCTAGGTATTCAGAGAAGCTGGGCGGTGATTCAATAGTTGGTGAATCGTACGGTTGTACAGGGTCGAGACACGTGTGTGTTGCAATTGTAGTACAATTGAATACATTGTTATATTTACACATAGTTACTTCGAATCACAGTAGTATTTCAGGGGATTACATGAATCTCAATAAAAGTTAGCAACTTGATTAAATACATGTATATGTTTGTGCTAGTTGTCGCAATCCATACATGCGATAGTATAGTTTGATGTTTGTATTGGTTATCGCAATTTATACTTGCGTTAATATAACTTTTGTAAAGGTTCCTTGGATCTGTGTATAGTCCAGGAGATTCCTTGGATCTGTGTTTATTTTGTATTAATATTTAATTTATTTTTGAATTGTGAATGGTTGTGGAATGTGATTGTGGGTTGAATGCATGAGTTATTGTGTTGATACATCATTATTTTTCATTAATAATTTATTTCATAAATTTACATTATCTTTCACATATTGTGTTTGTGTTGTTCATTTAATCCACCATCCACTCGGTAACAATTCTGTTACAATGGTGTCAGAAGTGGGATCGCTGGATTAGGTGAACTGTCAATCATTTTTGTGAAAGTATACATTTAATGTTTATATTTGAGCGTGACCTTCTTGACAAGATAATACTCAAGTAGGGGTTTATTTTGTTTAAGTTTATCTAGGTCCGTGTTTCCAGTATAAACATATTTAAAGCATTGGTTTGGTTACCTTCATCAGGAAGATAAGGTCAGCCTGTGGTATATATATCTATATTCATATTACAATTGTAATGTTATCCCTTAAGGACTTGGTTGCCTTAGGCAAAGAATTTGGTTATGAAGGTGAAAGTTTAAGGAAATTTATTCACGAAGAACAAGCCCGGGAAAGGGAAGAAAGGGTAAGAGCAAGGGAATTAGAAAGGGAATCCGATGAAAGGAAACGGGAATTAGAAAGGGAATCCGATGAAAGGAAATGGGCCATTGAGAAGGAAAAGATAGAATTTGAGAAGGAAAGGATAGAATTTGAGAAGCAGGCCGAAAAGGACAGGATAGGATGGGGAATGGAAGCGGAGGATAGGCGAATAGAGTTAGATAAACGAGCAAAAGTAGAAATGTTAGAGTTAGAAAAACGAGCAAAAGTAGAAATGTTAGAGTTAGAAGAAACAGCAAAACAACGGGATGATGAGTGTAAGGTAGAATTAGTAACAGCTGGAAAAGGAGAACACGATTCTGCCTCTAGCAAATTACGGGGCCCCAAACTACCTCCCTTTGACGATGAAAAAGATAACATGGATAGCTATCTTCATCGGTTTGAGCGGTATGCCGAAAACCAGAAGTGGAATCAAAATGACTGGGCACTGCATCTTAGTGCTCTATTAAAAGGTAAAGCGCTGGATGTATACTCACGACTTCCTAGGGACGATGTGTTTAAGTACGACGTCCTAAAGGAAGCACTTTTTAAAAGGTATGAGCTCACTGAACAGGGTTTTCGTAAAAAGTTCAGGTATAGCAAGCCCGATAAGGGAGAAACCTTTGGTCAGTTCACCGTTAGAATTGCGAACTATTTTCAGTGGTGGATTGAATGCGGCAAACCGGTGAAAATGTTTGAAGGGTTGACTGATTTTTTGCTCAGAGATCAATTATTTAATACAGTTGGGCGAGAATTAGATCAATTTCTGAAAGGGAAAGTCTTCACAAACGTAAAAGATATGGCTAAGCAAGCCGATTTCTTTGCCGAAGCTCATGGGGGAACCCAGAACGTGGTTTCAAAAGATTTTAAGTCTGGAAACCAGTCTGCGAGACCGATGCCTAGGGAGCTTGTGAAATCAGCTGAGGCAAATAGGTCAGTTAGGAATCCAGGTATTCAGCGTGTGCAATGTTACTTGTGTAATGCATGGGGTCATGTTCAAAAAGACTGTCCTAAAAGAAAGGGACTTGTACATAAGGTAGCAGTACAAAGTAAAGGTATATCGGATAATATCGTACAGGTAGAACCATGTATTCATTTGCTTGGCACGTGTCTATTTCCCGAAGTGCGTGTACCAACCGCGAGAGGGTTAGTCAACGGTCGAGAAGTCGTAGTATTACGTGACACTGGTTGCACGGGCGTAGTGATCAAATGTAGTCTCGTGCAGGATAATCAAATGCTCGGGTGGGAGTCCCCATGTATGTTACTTGATCAGAGAATCGGTCGCATTCCCGTAGCAAGGATCATGGTAAAAACACCTTTTCTCACTGGAACTGTTGATGCCCTTTGTATGGAAAACCCTATTTATGATCTGACGATCGGTAATGTTGAAGGTTCCCGTCTTCCAACCATGGCCGATTTTAAAATACCTTTGGTCCAGGCAATCGAAATGCGAGCGCAAACACGGCGAGAGAAAACCGCGTTTCATAAATTAATAGTCCCTGAATCGATCTCAGGAATTTCGCGTGATGAGTTCAAACGAGAGCAAGAACGTGATGAATCCATTAAAACAATTGTTGAGAAAATCGTGTTCGGCGCGATTAAACACTGCAAGGGTGGGGGTAGCTCGAGATTCGTATGCAAGAACGGATTAATTCATAGGGAGTTTAGCGCTCGGGAGGGTAAGAAGTATTGGCAACTGGTCGTACCCCAGAGATATAGATCTCAAGGACTTAGGGTGGCGCATGAGTCGAGCATGGCGGGACACCTAGGTAAGGCTAAGACCACTAGCAGAGTAGTCGCTGAATTCCACTGGCCCGGTGTTAATGGCGATGTCACACGGTTCTGTAGGTCGTGCGACGTATGTCAGAAAACCGTATGTAAGGGAAGGGTCACAAGGGTGCCCTTAGGACAGATGCCATTAATAGATACACCGTTTAAAAGAGTGGCAGTAGATATTGTAGGACCAATACACCCAGTTACCGAAAGGAAGAATCGGTATATTCTTACTCTGGTTAACTACGTGACCAGATACCCCGAAGCTGTAGCGTTACCAACTATTGAAACGGAAAGGGTAGCTGAAGCATTAGTTGATATCTTCAGTAGGGTAGGGGTGCCAGAAGAAATCCTCACTGATTGTGGTGCCCAATTCACCTCTGACCTCATGGGTGAAATAAGTAGGCTGTTATCAATCAAACAGCTAAACACTACCCCATATCATCCGATGTGCAATGGACTGGTAGAGAAGTTTAATGGTACCCTGAAAAGCATGCTGAGAAAGATGTGCGCGGAATGTCCGCAAGACTGGGACCGTTATTTGAACGCTGTTCTGTTCGCGTACCGTGAAGTATCGCAGGAAAGTTTAGGGTTTTCACCCTTCGAACTGTTGTACGGTGGAACAGTTTGAGGCCCGATGCGGATACTACATGAACTATGGACTGGTGATGTCGCGAACGAGGAAATAAAAACAACTTACCAGTACGTGTTAGATCTGCGAAATAAACTTGAGAGTACATGCCAGATGGCACGTGACGAATTAATTAAATCGGGGCGCAGATATGCCAAGTATTATAACTGCATAGCGCGAAATAGGAAATTTCTTGTAGGAGATCAGGTTCTATCTTCTTCCAACTAGCTCAAATAAGTTATTAGTCCAGTGGAAAGGTCCTTATGAAGTTAAAGAGGTAAAAGGCGACATGGACTATAAAATTGACATGGACGGTAATTTAAAGACATTCCATGCTAACATGCTTAAGTTGTATATCAAGAGACAGAGCGACAATGTTGAAAAGGGGGTCTTAAATGTCGTTTGTACGGCAGTCGTAGACGATGATGAAGCAGATTCGAATATCGAGAGTTCCCTTGAATGTCCCTTGGGAGTTGCGGGGGAAGGGATAGATAAAGTCGATGTGAGTGTGGAGTTGACGAAAGACCAGCGTCAACAGATTAATGCGCTCTTGGCTAAACACTCTCATGTATTTACAGACAGACCAGGTTTTACAACTTTGTTGGACCTCAAAATTAAACTGAATATGTCTGACCCTATTCGAATCAAGGGCTATCCGGTGCCATACAACGCACGTGAAGCTGTGGACAGAGAGGTGGGTAAAATATTGGATCTGGGGGTGATTGAACCCTCCAACTCGCCATATTCTTCTCCAGTAGTGCTAGTCAGGAAAAAGGACGGGACAAACCGATTCTGTATCAATTTTCGGCAGTTGAATAAAATCACTGTGTTCGATGCAGAACCAACGCCAGATATGAAGAGTCTATTTGCAAAGTTGTCGGGAAACCAATGGATTTCCAAATTAGATCTGGCCAAGGGATATTGGCAGCTTCCCATTGTCCCAGAATCCCGAGCATTGACAGCATTTGCGACCCAGAAAGGACTGTATCAATTCAAAGTGATGCCATTCGGGTTAGTTGGAGCCAGTGCCACCTGTTGTCGTTTGATGCGAAAGTTGCTTAAAAGTTTAGCAAACGTTGATAGCTTTGTAGATGACATATTCATGTACACGAATACTTGGAGTGAGCACGTGTCCGTCCTGGGGGAACTCTTCCATAGACTCCGCAGAGCGAACCTCACAGTGACACTCACTAAATACAGTATTGGTTATACAGATTTAGATTGTTTGGGTCATAGGGTCAGTGGTATGGGTCAGTTAAAACCTCACCCCAAGCAAGTTGAAGCAATTAGAGACGCACCAAAGCCAACCAACAAAACGCAGGTAAGATCATTTCTAGGTCTAGTAGGTTTTTATAGAAAGTTTATACCGAACTTTGCAGCCATTGCTAGCCCACTGTCTGATTTGACCAAGAAGGGGCAACCAAACAAAGTTGAATGGGGATCGCCACAAGATAAAGCATTTTGTGCTCTGAAAGAGAAACTTGTTAGTGCACCTATATTAAAATTGCCAGATGTCAGCAAACCCTTTATTTTAAGAACAGATGCTTCTGAAACTGGGTTGGGGGCAGTTTTACTGCAAGAGCAAGACGACAGTAAGTTACCCGTAGCTTACTCGAGTAGGAAATTGCTACCCAGGGAGAAAAATTATTCCGTTATAGAAAAGGAATGTTTGGCCATAGTATGGGGAATTGGGAAGTATCACGCATATCTATTTGGGAGAGATTTCGTTCTCGAGACTGATCACCAACCCCTACTGTATTTAAACAAGGCCAAGGTCGCTAACACTCGGTTGATGCATTGGGTGCTGACACTACAACCTTATCGCTTCCATGTAGAAACAATAAGGGGAGTTGAAAATATAGGGGCAGACTACTTGAGTAGGGCATGATGGGAAATTTGTATGAATTTACCCAGTATTAAAATCCAGATTGTGGTATAACCAGTGTAAATGTTGTAAGATATCATCAGTAGTTATTTTTCTTCTATTCTGTGTTAGTTTTAAAAATGTGTACATTTTTATTCTTAGAGGGGAGGTATTGTCACAGAATTAGGCGATGTCGGATGTCTAGATAAATGTTGGGGGGGAAGGCTGAAGAAAGATAAAAGTTAAAATTCGTCAGCATAGGGTGACCCATCATCAGTGAATAGCATTTACAGTCTGAGAAAACAATGGAAATTTTGATTACATGAAGACAGAATCAGTGTGAAATACATTTGCATATTGACAAATTACATTTTTATTACCTTTGTGTAGTAAAATCCAAATTAAAATATTTCATCGATCACATCCTGATACGAAAAACATTACGATATTCAACGTTGGCATTAGCACATGGTTGGATAGTTGTCATTTACATGCTTCATGTACATGTACTTAAATTGGCATAGTTTTTAGTCAGTCTGTTCCCATCTTATTGAGGCTAACAAGAGGGGATGGGGCTGTTCACAGGGAAGTAAAAAACTGTCAACAGTACATGTATTCTCCACAAATACTTTTGTATCCGAAGTTATGACGAACATTAAAGCATACAAAAAGTGTGAGTTCCCTGTGAGTTGTTCTTTGTGATACAGTCATCTAGAGTAGAAAGTGATCATTACATCATGCTGTAACACACGCTGAGTCAGCAAGAGTGAGTACCTATTTCTAGCCACTGTCTTTATACTATATTCTAAATCACTTTTTACAGAATAAATTGTTTAATAATATGTTACATATTGCATTTTACCTACCTATACAATTTTTAAAAAAATCATTTTGCAGTTTTTATACAATATATTACAAATACTTACATTATATTTGGAACATTGACATTTTATTTTACACTGTACTAAGAAAAATATTGCCAAGATCATCATTAAGCAGTCATAAAATCAGCTGTGTCATGTACAGATACACTTTCATTTGATCTCTTTGAACACATTACCATTTTATCAGTGTTAACTTTCTCTTTTACATTTCTGCCACGGGCATTTCCCATCAGCGCTAAGCATGACTGTTTACTATTTATATACACTAAATGTTGCAGCATATACTGAAGTAGCCATGCAATGTTTCTCTTTATCTGTGTGTGTTGCTACAATGACTGAAAAACACGTTGATTAAAACTCGACTAAGTGACAGTTTGGTAAACAATTTTTTTCCGTTTTCTGCATGACATGTCATGCTATGGCACGTACAAAATTGCTTGAAGTTGGACCCGCATTACATGAGACTATAGATATTTTTATATCATGAAAAGCGAAACTTGTTCTGCCGAGATTGTGTTCATAAATGCGTAACAAACTTCTAGGTCCCACCTCAACACGTTATTTATTCAATCATCTTAAGTGAAGAAGAGTTATGCTATATACATGCACTGCAATGAAGCACACTTTAAGATCTTGTGGAATCTAAATCCATCATACGAAACGTTTTAAATTTTAAAAAATAAGACACATAGTTATTTTATCTCATAAGAAAAATAAACAGCTGTATTATTTCAGATAAAAAGTAAAGGGTTATTACCACAAATGGTAATGGAAGATTGAGGTCTGCAGTCAGATCTCAATCTCTCATTTGTTCCTCGAAAATAGAGCTCACTGCCGAAGAAACGGTTTGATCCGGCAAATCTTTAAACAGTTAAATCACCCTTTACTGCAATTATAAAATCAAACTCTACACTTCTATATTTTTACTGTGGAAGTACCAATTCAAAATTGTAAATCTGAATATTTTTTGTTAGTTAACATAGACTCTAGCCGTAATACTAATACTTAGGTGGCAGGGTCCAGTTTCGTAAATTGGCCCCTAGCAAATTTCTTAACTTAAGGGTATGGTGTGAGTTTTTGAGCTACTATTGTGTAATAATTAAAGATATGGATAAATTTGTGAACTAGGTGTTTCGTGTTGTTCTTGAAATTGATGTCAGACGTACACTTTCCATAGTTAATCTGCAGTATGTTGATTGTGAAATACCAATAGTCGGCTAGGAAGAAGAGCTAGCCTCCCAGAGCAGTAGACACGTGGGTTCAAGGCAAGTAGAATATCTCAAAAACGGCATGGATGACAACTATTATGAACTGCATCAAGCTATTTAGTAGACAATGTTTTTCAAAATTTTCATCTAGGAAAAGGCCTTGCGTTTGCACTGTGAGCACCACATGCTGTCAAAAATGGCCTTCGGATGTGAAAAATGCATGTATAAAATAAGGGTTGGGGTACATAAATATTTTATTCTAAGAACTTCAGTAGACTTGTCAGGTCATGTGTGTGATATGATTATGTTGCACTACATAATACCTATCCAGAAATATGTACCTTTTTGACCTCACTCGCGTATTATATTTTTAATGATTTTTTTATATTAGGCAGGTGCATGCGACATTAAATTTGTACATAAAAACTGGATCCTGCCCCCTTATGTGTCTACATCCCAATTGATATTGCTGGGCTTCAACTCGGAATAACGCAACAATTCGGAATCCTGAGAAGTTGTTGCGCGTTTTCTCGGGAAATTGCATGACCTTGCAAACCGATATAATTAGACAGAGCTGCTGGCTTAGCATGAGTTTGATTGGAGTGTTAAGATTGGAGGATATTGACAGAAATATTTTTGAATCGTTTTTACACGGAAAAATACGTAAACAACAATACCACAAATAAATCTGTGACGAAGGTGTTTGTCAATAATGTATTCAATCTTCTGAATGGGAAAGTTCAAGATGTTGTGGGTTTCTGCAATAGATCATCAGCGAAATTGGCGAAGTTAAAGCATAAAGTAATTATATTTTCCCCTCGATTTCATTGGTTTAAAGTGAAATCTAAGACAGGTTGTGACATTCACTTGTGAGCAATGTCATCCAAGTACAAATATAGTATAAACTAGTCCTACAATGTAAGCCCCGACGCTGATATTTATGTTTGCTCGCGTCTGGAGCATTAAAATCAAGATCAACATGTGATACGTCTTACGGGTAGGACTAAGTATAAACTGACTTATAGACAATTCGTCTCTCTCTCTCTCTCTCTCTCTCTCTCTCTCTCTCTCTCTGCAGTTGCCTCTCTTCTGTCTGTATCTGTATTAGCTGCTCACTCTTTGCATTGTTATGTCCTTCTCTTTTTCTCACTGCAATTGCATTTCTCGTTCTTGCTTTCTTTCATTTTTCTTTCGTTCTTTCGTTCTTTCTAAGACTGAATAATAAACTACAATATATTTATAATGGATTCCAGCGTAAATTTACAAGCGAAAGGTAGTCAGGACATAGTAACAATTCGTATTGGAGGAATGCAAGCAAGACCTGGACTGTGTCCCCTATGTGGCAAAATGAGTCATGACCGTATTTTGCACATTTCGATGAATTGTTCCTTAACCTCAAACGACAGAAACCACTTGATGGAAAGTTTATTTTCGTATATGCCTCCAGTGATTTACCGTGATTTCTGTGATCAGATCGATGATGTTATACTGATTACACTACTTGGTGGTTTAAATGATATATCAGAACGTTTAGAATTTGATGCATGGATAAATATGATCAGACTATCTACCAAGTATTTCATTAAGATAAAGGATATTATATATTCGATTCAATAGAGAACTCACTCGTGATTATAAGGAAAGAAATAATTGTAATGGATTGCAAAGTTATTAGGAATCTAACTATTTTTGTTGTGAGGATACATTTTCAAATATTCTATCATATATCTATATCTATCTAGTTTAGTAATGATTTTAATTGATTTATTAGTTTGCTATTGAAAATAATTAAATAAGTAACGAATCCGCTATTTTTTTTTATTCTATGTATATAAATGCATTTCTTTTTTGTCATAAAATCTTCAGAAATTGGAGGAATAAAAAAATATCATCATCATCATCATCATCATCTCTCTCTCTTCTCTCTCTCTCTCTCTCTCTCTCTCTCTCTCTCTCTCTCTCTCTCTCTCTCTCTTGAGAAAGAAAATAATTGCCTGAAAGGGATAAAGTGATTGTTGTTGATCAACGTAGGGCTCTTGTGCGTGCCTACAAACATATAGGTATTCTGAAATTTGTTTTAAACTTGAGACGTAAGATAAAGACAAAAAGTACGAAATTTGGGCGACTAAGTAAAATACTTTGACTGTTGCCAGAACCTAAGGAATTAAGTCCAAGTAAAAGAGCCGATGCAGAGGTGTACAAAGAACTATATTGAATAAGGGCCATTTTCTGCCCCCCCCCCCCCCCTTTAATGGTGAAAAAAAATTCTTGTAAATAGCACAACTCTGTGTCTCATTATATTATTAGATGTATAAATCACCATATTATGCATTAAATATGCATATAAATTTCTTTTTCATACCTAAATACAACCTTTGAACATGGTCTGGTATGGGAAATTTACGAGAAATTACTACATTTGAGCAACTTTAACCTAGAAATAAAATATCAGCGCAGGCTTGATCAGACAAGGTATTTACACTGCTTGGTTCATTTTTATTCAAAATGTTAAGTTATAAAATTTATTTACATGTTCACGTTTGCGCTAATCATTAAAAATTAAAAAGTTCGTGAATTTGGCTGGCTAAGTATCTTCGTCGTTGTTGTAGCTGTTGCACCGTAGCTGCCGAAGTATCGCTACGCGTGAACAATTAGACCCGCCTTTCTAGAGTGCGCTGTATTATTTCATTCATTGTTATATTTTTAAAAGATCCGGGAATAATAACGATTCCGATAATTTAAAAACAATATTATCCATTTTTTTATCTCTTTCTTCATCTTTTTATAAATTGCCTAGAGAACGGGATTTTTTAAAAAGGCGCTGAAGGGGCATTGGAAACTATATGTAAACAAAGACTACGCGGAGAAAACATTCAATGAAATTATATTTTGACGTTGCCAATATTTGGCAAAGAAAAATACTTTTAAAAATAGGGTAAGTATATTATTTATTTTATACAATGATAACACTGTTTTTTCTTCTGTTTAATCGCGATACTGATTGATAACGTTATGTTTTTAACTGTTAATTCACTATTACAATGTAGTTCGGTAAATGTAATCTAAATGAATCAGTCAATTTTCTGCTGGAACTAACGTTTACAACCGGCGTAGTTTTTCATTAAATTTTGCTGAGTCATTTTTCATATAGTAGCAGTAGTAATTTTGTAAAATTAAACTATTAACTATGCAAACAACAACTAATAGTCTGCAATTATATAGATCAGATGGGGAAACAAATTGTCATCTGCATGATATATAGCCGCGAAAACGTAAGTTTCAATAGCTCAAACGGTATAGTGGTTGTTCCACGTTCCACGTTCAAAACTCAATATTTTCTTAAATGTTTTTGTAAAGAAATAATATCCACAATATCAACAGCTGTGAATTTACAGCTTGAAATAAAAATTTTAACAGCTCATTTTTCAAAACCACCATAAAAAAATATATATAGTTTTGTTTTTGCCTTTTATAGATCAATTTGATATAGTTTTAGAAATAAAATTTTAATTACAAAGCTTTATAACATAAAATCAAAATGAATTCATATTGCAAAATTTAAAACTGAGTGAATAGTTCTTGATAAAGCGGTATCTATGATAAGTAATAGGAAAGTATGAATACTTTTCATATTCTTTTATTATAGTGTTTTGACACCCCGTAACCATGGCAACGGACACGTGAACACAAAACTGATGTCAGAAATAAATGTTAACCACCTCATATGTATAGTATACATAATATAAGGACATTTGGAGAGAGGGCAGAAATTGGCCCTTATTCAATATAGTCCTTTATATCTGATCCCAAGAAGACGGAATCTTGTCAGACAAAAACTCCTTGTATGCAATTCAGTTTTGTCTAAAACAAAGGCGTTAAAGCAGTCACGTTCTTTAAAATAACGCCTTGTTCTATATCAGATTATTTATGGTTTGAATATTCAAAATCTCTGATGTCGAAATGGAATTAATTAACAATGCATTTGCTTTACATTAGTGAGATACACACGTTACCTAAACAGTACGCGTGAGCGGACACCTCGCTTTCATCGGCTAAAAATATTGTTTCTATATGTGAGACTGTATATAAGTTCAAGCCATTTTAATTGCACACAAAAGTGTACATTTAAGTTGTTTGAACTTTAAAATAAATCCGTGTTTTACACTACGACACATACGTTACCATTCTACGTTACAAAACATTTTAAAAAATACATATTTTCTTTTTAAATTTCGTGAAAGCACTTAATTAAGTATAAAAATGTTATTCATTTCATCTTCTTATTAAATATAAAATAAGTCATAATGATTATATCAGAAATGATCATGTGAATAATGATTTTCAGCTGTCACATACCAGAGAAATAACTACAATGAAGAATGTACGTGTCTAATATGGTTAATCAAACATATTTGTAATAATTTCATGTCATATTTTCATGATCAAAAGGGAACCAAGAAAACTGTGTGAAAACGATTACAGATTTAATGAACAGTCTCTTGTCGTATGTATCTGATACATACGTTATATGTTTGAAGTGACTAGAAAGGTATATACATTGTAAACTTTCGCGCTAATATTTTGAATCGGAAACTGTTATGATTAGAATGGTATTAATTTGAAAACTTAAAATGTTTTTGATGGTTTCAATATTCATTATCAATTTAAATGAAATTTAAAATACAAGAAATTTTGGTAAAGATGCATCTATCGTTGTGCACATTTGTCTGTCTTTTTCGTAACATATAACAGAAAAACGCAAAATGTTCTGAATTAAATTTATGTCAAATTATCGCAAAATACCTAATTATGCAATTTTCAACCATTTTCCCTGTATAATTTTATTTGTAATAAATACGTTCAAATACGAGAACATCTCTTGTAACGTATGTATTTTGCTTGAGAATTAAGTTTTTAAGACAAAGTTTGCAAGTGTCTAACAAAATCGACTTTCTTCCACAGGATATGTGATGCATCTCATTATTGTCTACGTAACTCCTAAAGCACCGCGTCCATCTCTACTATACTACTGTTTTTATTCTCCACAGTAAAATTTGGCTTTAGGACGGTTTTTCATAAAAAAATATCAGAAAGCTCCTAAACATTATAACTTAGGAAAACATTTATCTTGTTCACCAAATGTTTCAAATTTTATTCTAAAACATATAAGAATTGTCAAAATGTTAAAAATAAATACTTGTTAAAACTATTGTCAGTTGTATTTTAAAATTGGGCCGAATTGTCTTTCGAGTTGGGCCGAATTGTCTTCAAAGTTGGGCCTAATTGTCTTATTTTCGGTCCAAGTTGGGCCGAATTGTCTTTGGGCACAATTGTCCAATAGCCGTATAAACTGTATTAATGGGGTAGCACGATTTCCCATACAACACCCAAATACACCGAATACTGCTCAAATACTGTCCATAGACAAGCACGTGATAAATACGTTAAATGACTAAAGCAATTTGAAATTCGTCGTACGAAACGTTTCCAACATCAATTACCATTTGCTCGGAAATCATCGACAGATGCCCGGAAGGACATATATGTCCCTAATTTGCATACTTAATTGCAGATATCTATATTCTACAATAATGTTAACTTTTATTTGTGAACACACCTTCAACATTTAGATACAATTAACTATTGGCCATGGCTCTTTGTTCGAAACATTCAACGACGTGTAAGTTGTGTGTTCCTGTTAACAACCTCTGATATTTATGTGAAGTGGGGGGGGGGTCTTTGTTTTAAAAAAAATCAAACATATTTTTGAATAGAAAATGTATTTATATGATCGTTCATAGTTGCAATAGTTTTCTTAATTGGGCACGTTCTTGGATGAATCGTTCTTTGAGGTTCCTTCATATACAGGCCCCTTATTTCCCCATTTCCCAATACTTTATTGCGTTATTCTATAATATTAAATAACTTATTATATATATATATATATATATATATATATATATATATATATATATATATATATATATATATATATATATATATATATATATATTGTACTATCGCCCATTGACATATTTATAAGTGAAAATTTGATACACTTAAAGGGAGATTTCAAAAGCATAGCAATACATCATTCGAAGTTAAGTACAGAAAAAATAAAACTAGAAAAAGAAAGATAATAAACTTATTAAAAACATGTACACAACAAAACACATAAACACCACTAGAAGAAAGATTAAATAAAAAAGGTTTGGAAAGTAAAAGGAGGGATATTAAAGCAGGAAAATTTACTAATATATGCAAAAAATGCAGAGGGATTATACAAAAGGGAAGAATATAGGAGGAGGGGGGGGAGGAAAACATTGGAATCATTAAATATTGTAGGGGAAGGGAATACAAAAGACAAAGTCAGAATACTGGATTACATACACAACTATTATAAAAATCTATTTACATCACAAAATATAGAGGACAAAAAAAATGATGACTACTTACGAGAAACAGTGCGAGACGATATCCACAGAACATAAGGACATATGTGAAGATTTCGTCACGCAATAATAAATTTTATACATAATAGGAAAATTAGAAAAAAATAAAGCACCAGGAAGAGATGGACTCTGAGCTATCGCCAGTATTGGAATGGTTTTATAACATTGCACTAGGAAATGATAAAATGACAATAATAACATTGCACTAGGAAATGATAAAATGACAAACGCAATGAGAGAAGGAATAATCACATTAATATATAAAGGGAAAGGGGATAGGGAAGAATTAAAAAACTCGAGGCCCATCTCCCTCCTTAACATAGGTTATAAAATTATAAGCAAAATTCTAGCGGAAAGAATTAGAATATGATTAGGTAGGATAATAAATATACACCAGACAAGTGTGGCAAAAGGTAGGAAAATACAGGATAATATTTTAAGCATTAGAACAATAATAGAACATGTAAATATTACAGGACAGAGACGTGCTATGATACTTATCGATCAGGAAAAGGCTTTCGACAGATTGGAACAAGACTATGTATACAAAATATTGGAAAAATTTGATTTTGGAAAGAATTTCCAAAATTGGACTAAAATCCTGTACTGAGACATAAACTCGTACGTACAGGTAAATGAAGAAAAACGAAAAAAATTGAGATTAAAAGATCAGTGAGGCAGGGACGCCCACTATCTATGCTATTATATGTAATAGCAATATAAATTCTAAGTGTAAGAATAAAACTAAATAAAGAAATCAAAGGATTACAAGTTCCAAACATCAAGGAAGAAATTAAAATGTTACAACATGCAGACGATTGCACAAACTTGTACAAGATACAAACTTCTACACAAAACTCGTACAGGTGTCTGAACGATTTGGTGAAGTACCTGGACCAAAAATAAACCATGATAAAACAGAAATATTACTTATAGGAGACTGGAGAAGTATAAAACATGGCCTACCACTCCATCTGATTAAAGACAAAAGTAAAGGAATTGGTGGACTTTATTGGGAAAAACGAAGAAAGAGATAGTCTGAAATACATAACGAAATATCATTGAACATGTGAAAATCTGGGCTCTAACGCCACTATGCCTAATGGAACGGGCACAGGTAGCAAAAACTATATATATGTGCACTTAAACTAAATATTAAGAACATTAGACATAATAAAACGAACACCTTAAAATAATAGATAACGAAATTATTAAATACTTATGGGGATTTAAAACTCACTACATAAACAAAGAAACACTATATAAAGACGGGATAAGGGGAGGTTTAGGCCTCCCAAACCCCGTCTTAATTAAATGCACCAACATCCTAAACCGATTTAAGGAAATAAATGCAGAACCAAAGATACCTTGGTATGGTTTATATATAAATACTATCTAGGATTCTCTATGAAGCAGAGAAAAGACATCTACACTAACAATAAGTTATTAAAACTAATAGAAGTGCCGCGAAAATTAAGGTCAATTAAAGATTTACTGAATAAATATAGGGACAGTAAGGAATTATGGGAGATTGATACCAAAACTACATACAAATGGATAACAGATAACACAATAAATAAGGAAAAAAGTTAAGTTGAACAGGAAAACATAAACATTAATTGCGATATGGCATGGAGAAATTGGATCAAGGTAGGATCTTTAAAATCTCAATCCTGGTAAAATATATTTTGATAGCATAGACGACACAGAATAAATGTAAGTTATTTGTTTTTTGTATAACGAACAAAAAATATGCAACATCGCGACGATCTTTGCTTCCAAATTAAAAAAAATGTAAATAAATTTAATTAAGTAGTAAGAATAAGGGTGGCGATCTGCTTATAGGTCGAGGTCACCAGATGACGAAAACAAAAACTGGGAAAATTTGATATAGAAATTGGCTATCCAAACAAAAACACGTATATATACAAATATATACTATAGCACACATACATATAGCAAAAACACAAATAGCATACACTGGATATTGGGGACCCCTAGCCAGGGTCGACCAAATAATTATGGAAGGAACCCAAAGACTGGAAGAAAACCAGATTTTTAGGAACCGTCCTATTGAAACACTAGGAAAAAGGAAGAAATACCCCTTTCATATTTTTTTTATATAATCGCGATGGGAAAAAATAAAGTTAGAAATAATTAAATGAAAATAAAATAAAAAGAACAACACATCTGGGGGAACACAATACACATACAACACAACTTTTAGTTTTATTGAAATAGGGAAGGGGCATCTTTCTGGTGCCCCCCCCCCCAAAAAAAAAAAAAAAATGCACAGGTGCTATCACCACGGTCTTCGGATAGGAAACAAGGCGAAGGGAATCGTATGGCATATACATTTACAAAAATAAAATTGAAGCAGCGGCATCCATACACTGGTGTCTCAAGTAAGGCTATGTCGTCTATAATGAACAGTTTCGTGAACGACGTATTTGAAGAAATAGCCGCAGAGGCGTCTAAACTAGCCCACTACAACAAACGATCTACCATCACCAGCAGAGAAATATAGACGTTTGTTCATCTCATTCTACCAGGTGTGCTCGCCAAACACGCTGTTAGCGAGGGAACGAAAGCTGTAACCAAGTATACTAGCATCAACAGCTAAACAGAATCGTGTACCATACAGCATAACAACGCCCCTTTTTAAGTCCACCAATATATCTGGAAAAGAAATACTTGCCAAATTGCCATAATTTATTATACTAGCTAGAAAACCTAGAAAAACACATTCACCAAAATGAGCATATTACGATTATTGGTAATATAAGAAAAAGTAACATACTTAAGGAAAAAAAATGTTAATTTAAAATTCATAATACACATGACTTTGTATAGCGATAATCTTTTAGAAGCTCTAAGCGCGTTACAACATCTATATATTTGGTAACTTAATAACTTTTCCTAAAATTGTAAATTGTAAATTGTAAAGGTAGAAACGATAACTTTTCACAAGGTTACTTTTAATTAGTACCAGGTGAGAAAACAATGTTTCTTTTGACGAAGATGAAGGTTATATGTATAAAGTGATGTCATATTTGATGAAAGTTACACCGTAAATAATATTGTTGTAAATATATAAATATAATGCTGCAACATTGACCATTGCTAGTTTTGACTGTGTTCACAATACATTTTGATATATCCGCGAGGAATGCTTATATAATGTAATCCTCAGTGCAAATAAAAAAATCTAATTATTAATTAATAATTTGTCTTCGAAGATCTGTTGGACCCTAGTGGTAAGAAAGTCGTTTATGTGACCATTGCAACTTCTTTATTCAATGTGGATTCAATGTTTGTGTGAATTTCTATTTTCGTATGTCATTTTAAAGTAGATTTGGTTTATATATATATATATATATATATATATATATATATATATATATATATATATATATATATATATATATATATATATGTGTGTGTGTGTGTGTGTGTGTGCAATTTGAAAACAACTTATTGATTATATATATATATATATATATATATATATATATATATATATATATATATATATATATATATATATATATATATATATATATAACGTCTTTAATCATCATTTCTGTATGTGTCGTTAAAGCGTGCAAATTACATCAGTAGTCTTGGTCTGCTTCTTTGCTTCCTGATAATGAACCGTGTCAGTTTTCTGATCTTTCAAACGTAGAATGTATGCCTACATCGATTCCCCAATAATTATCTTTAAATGTGATGTCTCCTATAATTCGCTTTAGATGCGATGTCTCCAGCTGTCTTTGAAATTATAATTTGTTTGTTTCAGAATTATATTTAATCGACAAATACGAACGTTTCTGGTATCAGTGATTGTACGCGCGGTGCAAGTTACCTTATATCGATCACTGAAGCCTCATGATATTAACATTTTCATGCCTGCCTTCTTATCCTAATTATAATGCTAATCGTTTTAAAACATTTTAATTAGATCCGTTAATATTATGGTGGCTAATCATAACTCTTATAGTATTTATATTTATGAGATTTTAGCCTAACATGTTACTGAATATTCCTCTTCAGGTATTAACTCTTGGCCTGTATTTTGATAAGATGAAAATTGTTATACTATGGATTTGACCGACTGAGATTTCTGATATTAGTTCATCAGTTTTGTAAATATATGTTTATGTACGTTGTAGAATAACCATAAGCCTTAGACAGTAATGCCGTTTTTTCAATTATTACTAATGTTTGGTAAGTTATATGTTGTGTATTTATTTTAATCTCTTTCTGAACCGAGGTATACATACGTCCAGATAGCAGTATGATTAACATTAGAGTTTAATGTATCGAAGTAATTTTCAAAGTTTACTTCCGGCAAATCATGGAATCTAGTGCATTTGGACAAATATTTGTTTTACGAAATTTCGAGTCTCGGGCTCACCCAATGGGGGTACGTTAGAAAGCTAGCCAGTAGCTTCTCGTGGGTGGGTGGTTCTTTCTGTGTTTTTTTTTTCGGGTTCGTCCTATACATATATACTGGCCGCTATGTATAACCGATCGTGTGCTGATATATGTTTTGTAATAATCAGATTATAACAATGATAACGTTGAGGAAAGTGCTTAGAAGACCTCACGCAAAATCCTCTAAATTTCTTGTAATAGATCATCATACTAAATTTTCAGTTCCTTGTGTTATGTTAGAATATTCCATTATATAGACAAAATTATTATTTCAGAAATTATCGAAATCCATGCTATGAGCCACTTTACTGTTTCCGTCCAGGTTAAACCGATTATCCACTTTCCATCCATTTTCAACTTGTATATGATGATCCGCCAAATTGATATGTGAAAAATTACCATTGAAAATCTAGGGAGAAAATTTATCACAAATCACTGTTCCAGTAGGTATATTTGTTTGCAAACCCTCTGGCACTGGCCTTCTAAATTTTATGAGAAACAAATTGAGCGATTAATCATAAAAATATAAGAGAAAACACGTGCCATTGATCTTAAAATAGTATGACCAAAATCTAGAACAATCGTCATCAAATCTAAATAAACCATGGGATAAGGTCCTTCAAATTTCTATGAAAATAATCTTGAGCCAATAGACTTGAGAATTGTATACCTCTCCCCCACCCACCGGTCGTCTAACTTCTATACAAATCTGAAAAAGTATATTTTTCATATTCGAAACAAATACATGTTATAATTATTTTTCATTCGTTGTTATATTACTGATTAAAGGCATTTGGGCATTTTAATGTATTGTTTGTTCATTTAATAAATCCGTACAATCAGAACCTAAATATTCAAACAATATAGTTAGAGTTTGCAACACAAATTGAATATTATGAACTACTTTATTACATTGACTGATATAATTAGCTACGTTTGGCTTGTCCATTACTCCGTTTAATAGCCCGCTTTGACTGATACAGATATAAAACCTAAATGTTGCAATATTAATTTATCGATTTTAGAGTCTCTTATTATGACGTCATGATAAAGTAGCATACTAATTGCACTAATGTATCCAAAGCTAAGATCCAAACTACAGTTAAAATTAGGCAGACTTTATATCAAATATGCATCTTTTACCTTTTTCAAGTCATGAAAATCTCGTGCATCGTAATTTTAAAAACGAAATATATGGATTTTTTTCTTGCGTCAGTTCTTGTTCTGCCTTTTAAGGAGTTAAAGTTTATTCGGGCTAACATTGGCTGAGACGTTAGAATAAGTGTACAGATTTTACGTACCGAAGCCACCTCTCTCATACAATGTGTTATCGTGCTGAGTTTGCATTTGGGATCAATACCATAACCGTAAATAATTTGGTCATATCAAGAACATGTTCTAATAAAATAAGCCTTGCCAATTCCAACACTATATCCTAAAAGAAGTATGGATTTGTAGTATGGAATGAAGATCAGGTCCAACAAAAAAATATGCAAGTGACAGGGCATAAAAATATGTCCTCTTAATCTAGTAGAAAGAATTTAAATAAATATACCTTTGCACCTTGAATTTTCTCAAACTGTATTTTGTGAGTCCTGCTAATCCAACATACATGGATTCCCAAACTTGACATTAACTGGAACTATTGTTTCAATGCGCATTCGTTCATAATACGACTCTAAATTTCAGTTTTAAGTTTACTAAAAGAGATATCGTATTAAAAATAATGACTAAGTGCACGATCACATTGAAAGGTTGCTGGACGGTGCTATGTGCACAATAATATTTTTACTGTGTCTTGACGCACATACGCTTGTGTATTTACTTTGGAATCCAGTATAATTAATTCACACAGAAAAAAACGAAACGTGATACTAAAAAGCGTCCTTTTCAAAATTTTAATTATAATCATTTATATTTTGCCACTATTTTTTTCCAAACAATCAACAGTATAGCAAAAACACAAGTGCAGTTGAATCCAGATTAGTCCCTCTGCTCATCATGGCTCATGTACATATTAAGGAATTGACCCAGCTAATAAATTGTCATAACGTACATTCGTTCCGAACCAAATTTAAACATTGTTGCAATGCGCATTGATTCATAATAGGACTCTAAAATTATGTTATAAGTTTACTATTCAGGACTTATTTCTAATGATTGAGTCAAATGATCTAATGATTGAGTCAAATGATCTAATGACTGAGTCAAATGATCTAATGATTGAGTCAAATGATCTAATGATTGAGTCAAATGATCTAATGATTGAAGTCAAAGCTTGCTGAGTGGAGCTACGTGCGCAATACTATTGTTACTATGTCCTGACTAACTTTCGCTTGTAAATTTACGCTGGAATCCATTATAAATATATTGTAGTTTATTATTCAGTCTTAGAAAGAACGAAAGAACGAAAGCAAAATGAAAGAAAGCAAGAACGAGAAATGCAATTGCAGTGAGAAAAAGAGAAGGACATAACAATGCAAAGAGTGAGCAGCTAATACAGATACAGACAGAAGAGAGGCAGCTGCAGAGAGAGAGAGAGAGAGAGAGAGAGAGAGAGAGAGAGAGAGAGAGAGAGAGAGAGAGAGAGAGGGGGGTATGGAGGGAGGGAGGGAAGAGAAGGGAGAGAATGACATGAAAATGTAGAGAGGAGAAATGGATTTGCAGAGAGATCAAAATGTAATGTAATAAAAGTTAAAAGCATTAAAACTGCCGTCAGAAATCTTCCCTTCCTTATTTACATGTTATGTTTTTGATGTTACCAGAAATATTAGGTTAGTAACCCATTTGAAAGAAACGGAAGTAGAGTAATACTTTCCTTACCTTGAGAAAAATGAAACTTTGGATTGGCCGGGAGAGCATTAAACTTAATTATTATTACAAAGTGTATTTATGGACAAAGTACATGAAGTCTGCACCTCAATGTCAGTACAGGAAAGTGCTGATTATTAAATAGTTAAGGAATGTACCTTTAAGGCTTATGCGCTGATGCCTGAGGCATATCGACAAAGGTTTAGTAAATGCGCAAAAGAAACTGGACAAATTAATGTCTTATTAGCAAGTAGAAATAACTATTTGATTGGTGGTAGGTGGTGCTGAGCCAAGAATGTTGATCAAGATCACGGTACCCACACTTAACAAATATTTAAGACCTATGCTGATGCGCCAAGTGTGGACACTGCTACAGTTAATGAATACTCGTTGACTCACAAAGTTGCCTTTTGTCAATAAGTCTTACTTTCATCTATATTTTGGTAGAAAAACAACAACTTGCAGTGTCATACGATTACTTTCAAATCTCACACTGGCATAACATTTAGTAATCAAACGTCTGACAAGACTCATCATAAATCCTTATGTCTTTTCATGAGCACTTGCTACGGGTTAAAAGCTAAACAACAGAATAAAGAATAAAGAATAATATAATAAAGAATAAACAATAAAGACACATATTCCAAAGGATCTAATATCAAAGAAGACAAGGTCACAGTCTTTTATTGAAAGCATTAGATTAGGTGAGTCAAAGAAACCCCATTCTAATTTGTTTGTGGAAAGATAGGAAGCATTCAGCTAGAAAGAATCGACATAATTTATTGGCGATTCTAACAAGCCTATTCTGATTATGACTTTTTTACATATCAAAAGGTATTAAATTTGTACTTGGCAATTACCTAGCTGGCTGCTCCACTTGTAATGGAGAAGCTTTGCTTATATCAGAAAGTTGATCTAGCTGAGAATATAATCCCTGATTTATTTGTGTAGTTACTATAGTGACGCTAATAAGAGCTCTTGAGAATAACTTTGATCAGGAAATTATTCCTTTAGTTGACATATTTATTGGACAGTCTTTTTTCTAAGTCACGATTCATCTTTCTATTTATCAGTCACAATGAATTGATCACAGACATGCTGTTTTTACTACCCATTTTCTTGTGCTCGTCAGAGTGAGGAAGGCAATAACTCATTGTCCAACAGGAACAAGATACAGAGGTCTTTAATTATTTTTATAGGGAAGCTACTTAAGGCCCAATTTTGTATTTTAAAATTGGTGTCCTTATGAGGAAATGGAGACCACCCAAGATACCCACCGATCATGAACAGTTGTAGTACTTCACTCGTATGAGAGGAAACTCTAGTCCATGAAGCGTCTCTGGTTTACCACATATCCCAAGATCACCGATCTTTTTTTGATTATTGTATTAGCGTCAAATTAAAAGTAATTTTTCTAAATGCTGAAGAACATGTCATACCTGTGTCGGTCCCTTAACTAAGCCCAAGTCAGGGAACAAAATAATTCTTGACCATAATGCGTGTCAACAAGATTTTCAGAGGTAATGTCTTTGAGAAATATTAAAAATAATAATAAAAACTTTTTAAAGTTTTCTTCCTACACTTTTCAGTTTTTTCTGATCTGTTCAGTCTGATCAATGAGCGGCATTTTGTCCAACAATTCTTCCATGAATTAAGCAACGATTGGGACGAGGGTGGTCAATTAGCGATTTGGTTCACGAGTCATTGGTTTTTTTTCTGTAGCACTTATTTTCGGACAAAGACGTATCTTCTTCACTGTGTCTCTGATTCAAATATAAGTCTGCAGAGGTATCTGAAATATCAGAAAGTAAGCTTTACTCTGTAAACATGTAATTGATGTATGATCGAAATAGAACGGAACAAAAGAGATTTGACCATTGTGATAGAGTTCCGGCTTTCTTGCCCATACCTTTAAATTATGTTCAGGGAATGTGTTATGGTTCGTATATAAATGACAAAGTAAATGACGTATATTATTAATACTCATGGGAGAAGTAAACATAAACCACATGGTCATATACTGTTTATCATTGAATAATTTAAACATTACCCGTCCCACATAGTGAGGATGTAAATCGTTGGATGCAATATGACTCTAGTTACATTTGAATAAACAGTCTTTTAAATTTGGAAATATGAAACAATCCGGAGAAGAGTAGTTCACATCTACTGCCACAAGAAAAGAGTGAACCAAAACAGATTTAATGCTAAGATTAGCACTTGATACCAAATATTCCGACGCGAACAAATACAATCTAGTACGATGTTTATATTATAGATTTTACACCAGAAAAGAGCATCCCTTCAGAATGATCCTCTAATACAGTAATGTTTGAAAAAGGAGAAAATAATTACTGACAAAGGATATTATAGAACCAAATATAAGTAACAATAATGTGTAGTTCACCATATATTCTTGTGCTTAGACCAGATAATCCATTATATATGTATATTGGGTAAAGAAAAGTCAACAGTATTACCAAACTGGATTTATTTCTTTGTCAAGAATCGATGATTTCATTGACAAAATTGGTAATGCAAAATCTGCCACGAAGTTTGAGCAACTAAAAAGAGACTAGCACATTCCACTCACGAAGAGAGTAATTTTTTTTGTCGATATTTGCAACTTCATCTTTTTGTCAAAAATGAGCGATGCCGCTTGATTTGAAAACGTTTCCGTTAACATTCCAGCGTTTAATGAACATGATAACTTGTTGTCTGGATAATTCGGATGTGTATGTCGATGTAGTTATAATCTACACTTATATATATAAAACAATCTGAAATTGTTAGATCGACTCATTGATGCGAATTTGACCAATACAATATGTAAAATGGATTAGTGCCATAATTAAGTAACATTATGAAGTAGTGCCATAATTAAGTAACATTATGGAGTAGTGCCATAATTAAGTAACATTATGGAGTAGTGCCATAATTAAGTAACATTATGGAGTAGTGCCATAATTAAGTAACATTATGGAGTAGTGCCATAATTAAGTAACATTATGGAGTAGTGCCATAATTAAGTAACATTATGAAGTAGTGCCATAATTAAGTAACATTATGGAGTAGTGCCATTTTTAATTTATAGCTGGATATCATTTGACATTTTATAAGTTAGAGGATTAAATTATTTGTTGATGTTACAAATCATGTTCGGTTTACATCTTTCTGTTTCAGTAAGACCATAGAATACATATACCTGGATGGAAGAATGTATATTTTATCTATGTGCATCTTTGCAAAATGCTGTAACAATGATTTAATTATGTACATGGTTTGGCCATAAAAGCTTTTTTAAGGTCCGTATACAGTTTGAATGTTAATTTCGTGTACATATACTCTCTATTGCAATGGTATAGAAAGGACACTCACCATCTTTCACATCATTCTCCCTGGTGTATACCATATCCAAGCTATCAAATGCGGACGTATTATTAAAAACATAATCAAATTGCAATAAAACTGCACAGTACATTCAGACTTTGTAATCCTTACCTTTTGAACATGATCATTCATACCAGCATCCTGTTTTAAACGTAATTACCAATATGGTTAATGCGTGATAGTCATGCATAATTGCTTTCTTTGATCAAAACATTGCAATATTACACGAATTTCCTTGGAACTAGATTTATGGTAAGCCATGATTTCATATCCTTAGCAATGCTGTTCCTAAGCAGAAGTTTAACCCAAACCTGATCGTCATACGAAAACATTTCACATCGTTCCAGCATGACTCCGTGATTATTAAGAAAACATGGAGCATTAAATATTAAACTGCGGTCAATGTAATAGAAATAAATTTTGGAAAATAAAATCTGATGATAGTATAGCTTCTCTCAGGAAAGAATGAAGTATATGAAATCTGCTAGATGGTAAAACACATTTCATAGCCTTTTAATCATTATGAGGCTACCGTTTAGATTTCCATACCTATGTAAATCATTCCAACTGATTGTGATAACGTAGGCGTTGTTGGCAATATATAAAGCAGCCTCTGAAAGAAACACTGCTTACTGCAAAACGACTAAATGAGCCATTCCAGTTAGGAGACTGTTTCATTGGAACTAGCAGTGGAGACTATTTCATTGGAACTAGCAGTGGAGACTATTTCATTGGAACTAGCAGTGGAGACTATTTCATTGGAACTAGCAGTGGAGACTATTTCATTGGAACTAGCAGGCTTGCGAAGACCATGGAATAGATATAACAGGTATTTGTCTCATTTTATGACTGATTTCACATTATATATATATATATATATATATATATATATATATATATATATATATATATATATATATATATATATTTATATATATATAATACATATCTGTGTGTGTGTGTGTGTGTATGTGTATTACTCATCAATCTTCTCACCCTATTGCCTAATGTCGCATCTGTTTTAACACTTGACACTTTCGTTAAATAGTATATACCTCCAAAAATCGCACTGGAAATATACTTTATGAGATTTCGAATATTGTGTTACGAGAGTATACTAAAAAGTTTGGTTGCTAAACAAATGTTTTTCTATTTCAAGATAACATTTCACAATAAAATAAAGACGTGATGTTGAAATTTGTGAAATTTAAAGCTAAATTGGAGATTGCTGTATGTTAAATTGAATTTTGTTTTTAATTTACATGTAAATGATTATTATGTCACGTTCATTTAAGGAAGATGAAATAATGCAAATTTAGTCCTACTTGTAATTGGTTTCATTCCTTCTACGTTTGAATTGAAGTAATTAAAAAAAGAAATAATTGCAATTTGCAAGCAATTGTTCAAATATATTATTGAATTATCGTGGTCGGATGTATTATTATTATTATTATTATTATTATTATTATTATTATTATTTATGTTGTTGTTGCAGCAGCAGAGGGGGTGAATCGGACAACTTTTTACAGGCGTAGATTCGGCAAACTGAGGCTTCCTCGTAAATGCTTAATAGAAGTGTCCATTTGGCTAACTAACGCTTTCTCGAAATCGTAAAAAACGGACGCCGACGTCGTTGTCACTCACCCCCTCTGCTGCTATGGGTTAACAATTCTTGTTAGGATTTCACAAACAGACTAATTAGTAAAACCTCATCTCGAAAATCAATCAGATTATTGGACTGGTCAGTGAGTCTGAAATTAATTCTCGTTAACGAATTATTATGACATCTCATATAGACTGGATTAGTTGGATCCTGAATAATTAGAAATCCTGGAGGAGCTGCTGGTGCAAATGGGTATAAAATATATCCCTGCTGAGCTTGATTTGATCGTTCAAGATTTATTTGATAGCTTCCTTCGATGACATCACATACTAAATTTAGCGCTATCACCGAGGATATATTCACGTTGAACGGAGCTATATGCCTACCACCGCCATCTGGGTCGTTATCGTGTGTCAGGATATTTGTCCGTGGTTGTGCTATTTTCTTCCATGCGTGGTGAATCCTTTTAAAACCATCATCGATGGCGTCAATGAGGTCTTTTTTTTAGTTTTGCTGGACTGTAGTAATATCCGGGTGGTTTATATTGGGATATATTATCTTAGCTCAACGACAAGGCAGTTAAAAGCTGTTGATGCGTTTCTCCTGTGCTTTCAATTATCATTTTTGATACCATGCTAACAGCATAGTCTAACACGGGTATAATCTTATTCATCATTGCTATGTCGCCGAGGATAACATTATGAGCTTTTTTATCCCCGGCGATATGCCTATTAAACAGCGTTTTTAGATCATCCATGAAGATGCCAAATGTAGAATAAGCATCCCTTAAATGCGTCCCAATATATTCATCGCTTATTATAAATTTATTTATTTTATTACCCTGTTCATCCTTGTCAAAAAACTCCAAATAGAATTTATCTTTCTGCCCGAGGAGTTTAGGTAGAACTTTTATTTCGATGTTTGTTGCGGTTTTCCATTTTTTTTCTTTCTATATCTGTGAAATACTCGCTGTAAGCTTGTTCATTTGTGGTAAAATCAGATTTTTGTGGTACTGGTGGTATATTAGCAGGTGGTGGTGGCGGTTCTTGCCACGGGGGTGCTATTTCAGGCCACCCTGGTATAGTTCTGATTGAGCTCTGATAAATATCTACGGCATACCCGGGTGAGTTTATCTTAATGGCAGATGATAGCGTCGGTTCATGAACCGTTAGAGCGATTTTCGATTCTTTTCCAGTAATAGATTTTATTCTGCGTTGTAATTCAGCATTAATTTGTTCGATTTGGTAGGACCGAGATGGTAGCAAAACAATAATCCAGTCTGGAGTTCCATCGGGTTTATTCTTACTCGCAAATACCAAGGAATTATTCGGTTGTTGACCAAATGATTTTAATCAGATATTTGGCCAACTATGTTATACTCGAAGTTTTGCTAGCGCTATCTCCTTAACGGGAATCGGAGTAGGGAAATTCACACTGAATTCAGGATTCGTTGATGTTATTGAGATCATGCTGGTTTTCACTGGTGTGGTATTTTCCACTATTTGTTGAATCGATTCGGTATTTTTTACTATTCGTTGAAGTAGTTCTTGCGGTGTTGTCATTGTTATTATCATTATCTTTATCTAATTTCGACATCACGGAATCATAAATACGTACCATCGCTGAAAACTCGCTATCGGATATTAATGTGTCATCGAGCGACGATGATGTCATCGAGGATAATTGCGAGTACACAGTTGACACAACATGATTTTTAACTACATAATCAGTTTACGCTGGCTGCATAATGATATTTTGTTTGTTATAATCCAAATAATCCCCGCGATTGTTGTCGCCGCTGATATACATATTGGAACAGCTATCGGGGCAATCATTGTCATCGAAGAGAGTATGATACCGGCTCCGGTAATTACATCACTCACCGAGTACACTGTAACATCAACTGCGGTGATTCTTCATCGCTATTTTTTATTTTTATTTGATACTCCTCAGTGAGTGTTTTGAGTTTAGTTTGAAATTCTCTGACCTGATCATAGCGATATTGTTGATATGAAATCATTGTTGATGACATTTTATTATTAATTCGCTGGTGAATTCAATTCACTGGTGTTTTTCAAATAGATTTCAATCTAGTTGTGTACTTAAATCCGCTAGGAATTCCGCATACCATGCTATTAAAGCCCTAATCAAATTATCATCAGTAGATGTTATTGTGAATTATTCGGTTGTATCCTTGTCGATGATCGTTGATATCGTATTGTTGACCCCAGATGAACTCGTTGATGAAATATTAAATTGAGTTGGTGTCATTAGTGTTAATCGATAAATACCCTTGACGGTTGCAGTAATATTTAAAATATCGGTTGTAGGTGTCCACACAAGTGATCCGTATTGAATCGTATATACCGAGTTTATATTTTTCTCATCAGGAGTTTTTACTTTTTCAAGTATTTTTTTATCTGATCATCCCTCATGACCTCATTTATCGTTTTAATATCAGCGTTGATAGCTTCTATTCGCCGATTAATCGCGGTTATCTCATCGAGTTTTGTGATAATCTCAGCGAGATCCATTTTAACATCATCGAGCTTAATATTTTTTTTAACCAAAACATTTATCAATGGAGTCATAGGTCCTGTTAAAGATTTTACGTAATGTAGTAAATTGAGATATATGAGTATCATACTCGGATCGCAACTTTGACAAATTATCCATGGAAGTTTTTATCTCCGTGAGTTTCGGTGTGGTCACTGTCCACCAAGGAAATCTAATAGAGGTTTGTCAATATTGTCAATTATATTCTTTTGTAATTCAGAAAACTGATCGAATTTAGTTATATGGTCGTTGTATTCATCGCGTAGTGTTTTTAAATGTTCTAAATCGTTAATTTGTTCCACAATAGTTGAAATGAGGACGCCCGGTTTAAGTTTACCATGATCGGAAAACAACGCGATGGTATCTTCTGTTGCGTCTCGTTGTTTAACTAAAATGTCATCTATGGAAACATTACTAGTTTTCAATTTACCCTGACGATCTTGAAATACAACTATTTCATTAGGATCAACACTTGCTAAGTTCAACGTCTCGGCTATTAAATCTTCGATTATTTTTTTTAATATCACCGGTTGAAGTGCCATTGGGTTTCTTCAACGCTGATAAAGATCGTCCCCAAATATCAATCAAGTTATTGTAAAACTAATTACTTCTCTAAAATCTTCGTTGACGACTCCGTCGTTTCCAGCGACTGCTGGTGTATTCATTCACAACCCGATGAGGTAGTTTTCCAGATGTTGAAAAAGCATCAAGGACACTAAATACTTCATTGCCGCATATTGGTGGGTCATTCATTTCTTGTGTTGGTAGCGTATAATACCAACAAGGGGTGTTTAAGCGGTTTATATAGCGCATAAATTCTTTAGGCGGCGCTAACCCATATGAATCGAAATAAAACAATTGTACGCGGATCAATCGCGTATGCAACCCAGTGAGTACCAGGTCCGGTGCTGTTATCAAGATTAATGATACCGGTTTCAACGCTGTTTGGTTGTGCCGGCAACTGATCTTTCATACAGACACCTATGAAGTTTTTAATCTCAAGTTTTTTTTAGCAGCATCGAGTAAATCAAAATTTGACATTGGAACTATCGGTGCTAATAAATCGGTCCTAGTCTCAGGCCGCTTCCCTTGTACCATGAATACGGGTTCCTGGTAGTCTTAGACCCTTTCCTCGTTTCTTTTTTATATCCTTTCCCGGTAGTTTTCTTTAGTGCCATTCCTGCCGCGGTATCAACGGCCCCTAACACTGCCGCTTTAGCCACCGCTGGGGCCGCTGCCGCAATCAACGCTGAAATCGCGGCTAACAACGGGAATATACCACCTAATTTTATCATGTTTTTGATCGCAGCCGCAGAGAGTGTGATCTGAACGCCTTCTTTTTATCTTTGAAAGCATCATTGAAGTGTTTTATCTGACGAGTTGTCAGTGACAATTGATTCTGGACACTATACATCTGATTGTGTTTCAGCATTATTGTGGTTCCACATTATTTAGCCGATTCGGATTGCAATTTCTTGAGTTGACCAAGAGTCAACGTAACACTAACAACACTATATGACATTATACAATAACAGACTGATCTAATTGTTACATGTTTTTGAAAATCATAGATTTTCCACTGGTACATATATTACTCTCATTCTTCCACAAACACCTTCGAGTAGCATTGATTTGTCGCTGAGAATGACAGCAACTGTTCTGTAATTAGCAATAGCACCACGAAGCACATTAGCTCTAAAGTGTATATCAACGACGGATTGTCTTGTTAAATCAAGATGTTCCAACGAAAAGTAATAGATCGGATAAAGGGTACTAAAATCATGTTGCAATATTTGCAGACCAGTATCTACGTTTTGTTCGCGTGCCATCTATGATAATAGACGATGATAAACTTGTGCAATATTGTTTTGACCGTAATTAAGTTGTATATCCTCGAATGGTTCTTGCTGGCCATTTATTCTCAGCAAGACATCAGTAACACCTAATTGATCAAATATCATATGGTTGAAGCGTTGATCGCCAACTCTCGTCATATCCTGGATTGCAATAAATATATGACGTGGGGCTGAAACGCCTTGTTGTGATGACAGGTTTCATGTAAATATACCGTTAACAGTTGATTGTTTAATATCTGTTGTTGTTGTTAGCCAACTTAGTAATGATTTTCCTCCATGATCCATAAATGATAGTAATCGTTCTTCTGCTGTGATTGATGGAGTCATTACTGGCATCCACAATGATAGTTTTGTTAAAATGACTTTACCGGCATCATTATCTGGATTTGCAACATCTGCTGAAATCCTCCAAATTGCGTCATTGTCAGTACCTTCCAACATTGACATGCGTGTTGCAGCTCCTAGTTGCAATTGGGATTATTGTTTATAATCATATCATCAACATCAGCATTAGCAGTATTAGAATTATTTCTTGGTCGTCTTACAGCAAATTGATTTTTTCCGGCAGTATTTCTACCATCCTTTGCAAACATCATAGAAGGACCTGTCGATCTTGTGTAATCATCGGAATATCTTGCTAGCCCTATTATTGTTGTGGCCACATCAACATCGCGTTCGATAAACTCAATCTCTCTTCCATCAATCATATATCTTGCACTCTCAAATAGCGCCATGATACCATTATTGACAAAACCAGCTTGGGTATCATCTGGATACGGTGCTGGTACACCAGGAGTATCAGTTAATTGTACGAGTTCTCCTTCTACTTCGATGAACGCTTCACATGGATGAAAATATTTACTGGTATCGTGAACATGAAGTTCGATTCTTGATCGAAGATCTGGTTGTACTGCGTGATAAGAATAAAATTGATAATCGCGTACAGAATCATCCTTTTGTACTGGAGCATCCATATCAAACGCTGGATCATTTGTCCGTTTGAACATCTAAATCATGATTGGAAAATCTTCGATTTTCATCGTCGTCGTTGACGACCCCGTCGTGGTTTTAAGCCACTTCCCGTTATCATATTTGCGATGTTGCTTTGGTCACTTGCGGTCAATGATGGAGTTGTCAATGATGCTAATTTTTTATCTACTGTGTTATTTATTATTTTACTAACACTTGAAGGTGTTACTTGTGTAGATGGTAGTGGTCCCAATGACGAAGTTGCTGGTGGTTTCCTTCGCCGCCGAACTAGCGCTGTTAGTTTATCCTTCGCGGCTGAAAATGCCTTCCCGGCAGCATCTCCAACAGCACTAACACCCTTATCACGAATAACATCAATGGCTTGCATTGATAGTTGTTTTGCTAGCGGTGCCACTTTTGGAGCCATTCTTGCAAATCATCCTGCAATGGTATCACCAAGACCGTCACCATAGTACACGCTATAAACTGGCAATTGTGAATTTACTACATAGACACTGGTTGGTTTATCATGGTTGTAGTGTATGATCATCTTATTTAAATGATATTTATCTAATCGCAAAATTCGAAGAATTTTCGACGAAATCATCAAATAAAAAATCCAAGGGATTTTCAGTCACTGTGATAACCATGATGCTCGGCTAACTCATCAATGAAATCTCGATATGTTTTGATATCCATGATGCCACCTTGAAATAACCGCCTACAGATATTAGCTGCTTCATTAATTATTTCCGGTGAGTTATTTCCAGCTCGTTTTCCTCCGATGAGTACCTGTAATCGTGTTATATCGCTAAGGATATTCCCAAGACAACGAACAAAACCACCATTTGGACTACTGGATAATCCCTTTCCGGTTGGCTTTTTAGTGATACCAGTTGCGCCTTGTGCAGAATCATCATCTTCGTTTCGATTCAGAAAATCCGTAAGAAGATCTGTATAAGAATCATCAGTAGGTTCATCTCGATCAGATGGTATATAATCATCATTGTCAGGTGGTAGTTGTTTTTTAGGTGAGAAAGATATTTTCTTTGACGGTTGTTGTCTTTTTCTTTGCAATTGTGGTTTTGTTTATTTTTGCTGCTAGTTCTTCATATTGATCATTCACTATGCCCACCGCTTCTAGATATCCAGTGTATGATTTACTGCTTGTATCAATTTGATTTGTTTTAGTTTTGATTTTGTATAATACATCAGCCCAATGTCGCATACTTTTAATATACCTGTGTTCTGATTTCAGCATTTTTTTCTGTTATCATAAGTCGTAACAACAAGCGCAGGAATTTGTCCTGGGTCAGTCTTATCAATTGCTGCTAACCCCTCCTCGTTAAATCTCGCGCGTAAATTATCTACTGTTTTTTTTCGGGCCAGTTGGGGATTTTGTTAACAACGCTGATGTTTTTTCAGTTTCAGTTGCTATTTTTTCAAGTACGCCAAGAAGAGGTGTCTCTTTTCTTGGTGGTTTCCCATCTTCGGGGACATCCCCCCATATAGCTCTTTCAGTGGCTGATATTGCCCCTTTGGTTGCCGTGGTTATCGGTTTAAACAATTCTTCTCTTCCTGCAGCAAAAGCGGTCTGAAGACTCTGTCGAGCTTGTAGTTTACTTCTGAAAGAGTCGCGTACGGGTATATATTTTGTAATTGACTCTAATCTTTCACGAGCCAATCTAGTCGTTAATGATTCGTTTACCATTATTGAAATCGTAAACAATTTTCCAGTTAGTGCATGATGTAGTGATTTCGACATCATAAAATTATTGGAAAATCGAAGATTTCAAATGGAAAAAGTTTAATTGATTCATTTAGGGAGAATCGACCATTTGACCCGACTGACACCAAAAGTCATTTTTGGTCGTTTTTGTTGTTTTTTGTCATTTTTTTGTTATATTTGTGAAAGTTTTAGTAAAAAAACCATCAAAAATGACTTTAATGAGAAAAGCTCTAATTGATTCATTTATTGACCATTTGACCCGACTCAGGCAGGCAAAAATTGATGAAAAATATTGTTGACTAAAACCACCTTTACAAATTTTGTTCTAGTTGAGCGCACATACCTGTTCATGGTATTGTAACCGGTCCATGGAGTTCATGTCGATGTATAGTAAACATTTTACCTAACAGTTAACTTATACAACTGGGGTATCCGAAAGGGAATTTTCATTTTGTTCGAAAAACTTTCTTATACTCCTAATTTTTGAATTAACCTCTCGTTTAATATCGTATTCCTGTTCCAGTTCCTTCCTTATTTTTTCCACGATAGTAAATAACGGGACAAACACACTGACGTCGTTACAGAATACACGGGAGTCGCGGATAGAATTCTGGATTCGTTTTATCAGTGCATACTTCTTTGCATACTTCTTTGGCAGGACATATTTGTTGTTCATAGCACCGTATTCAATGTCCTGGAAATCTGAAATAATTTGATCACAATTTAATCGATCTGATAATTGTATTTTTTGAGATTTCAAATTTGAAATTTCAGTTATGATTTCATTGATATTTTCAGAATTCATGTATATGATAATTATATATATTTCTAATATATTTTTCAAAAATGAACTCTGTCCGTGGCAGGGTGTATTATTACATCTTGGCACGTCCAGAGATATTATGCGATTATATATGATGAACCCCATTTGGGCGCCTCAGGTGCTATTCACATTGGAGACGCCCAGAGGTTACATATATACGACAACACATCTCATAGGGTCTGGTCAGGTGTCTTCACATCTAACTGGGCCCAGAGGTACATATATACGACAATACATCTCATAGGGTCTGATCAGGTGTCTTCACATCTAACTGGGCTCAGAGCTATCACGAAACTTATTCCCCGCGAGTGGGTCTAATTCGTCGAATAACGGGTTAGACCCACAAGAGGATATATTTGGCGAATGGACAATACAGGACAATCATATATACATATATACATATCAGCCCCAATTCGAGTTTGTATGGCGGTTGTACAATGAATGGATTATATACAATGAATGACGTCAATTGCGTGATATTATATACACAATGAATGAATGAATGAATGAATGGATTATATAGGACGGCACAAGACGATATGACACAACAATGAATGAATGGATGAATGGATGATAATGAACGACGGGCATTTCTACACTCAATCATGAAATGAAAACAAACCTACAAAATCAACCTGGTTTGAATGAAAAACATTCACACCACGTGGCGGTGTGGCTTGTTTTTGTTTCGCGATTTGAGCTTCAAGCTAAACCCCATTTATATATAGAGAAATTTCGCTTATATGGTTAATACAGATTGCGAAAGTCAAACAGGAAGAGGTGTGATCGTTATACCCTTCGTGTACTTAACAATGATTATTGACAGCACTGAAGCAGAACCGAGTACTTGAAAAATAACAAGAAAAGAATACAATTGTTTGTAAACACTGCATATTTGATTCATTTTCTTACAAAAAACAGATAATTGATTATCTCCGCTGAGAATTGTGATAATTATAATCAGCCAATGTAAACCATTGAGATCAGATGACGTGTAGTGTTTAAAAAAACATCAAGGGTAACTCTTTGCTAAGCCAACATACCCGTACGAGTTATTCCCCGCTGGTGTATATACACATAGTTCAAAATATGATTCAGGCATAAACGAATTTAAATTTTGTCCATTTCTTTTAGAAATCGCAGATCGGGTTATTCCCTCTGGAACGAGTCGTACTGAGGGTATACAAATATCATGATATCCACATAATTCCTTTCTACATGATTTGTTACACGGGGTTACTGATCCAATCATGAGCTATTTGCAATGATTCATTATATATAAATTTCTTATTTAAATACTTGTTTTGATTATAATATGAAGGAGTTCGAGAGATTATCGAAAATTAAGCCATGGAAAAATGCTAAATTCAATCTCGATAGAGTCTCCGTAGCACCAAAGAGTCTAATAGATGATAGAACCATGTTGGGTAAAATTCGTGATGGAGCATCTCACTGTTGGTCGACTTTTCGAATTGATGGTAGCGTTGATGCTACCATGAACGACGAAAACGCAGCAGTGATAATTTCACATCTTGACAAGAAAAAGTATTTTTTTAGAGTGAAATTCATTATTCGTTCAGACACGGGAGATTGGATTATCTGAGATAAATTTGACCCCATCTTAAAGGATAAAAAAAACCTATCACTGTGAGTCGAGATTCCAAACCAGGAATTCTGACTGGAATTGACAAACCATACTACGAGAGATCTTATCCCGTAACAGCAGTTGTTTATGGGATCTATCCTTTAAATGATAAACCGATTATTGAAAATTTAAAACCCATGAAATTATCATTGTTGAATTGTGTAGCAGAACGAATAATAGAACACTTCACAAATGCGTTGCGTGGAAAAAAATTGACTGATCTAAGACGCAAAAAAATAAACGAATGGGGACTAATAGTGAAGGAGCAGGAAGCAACAATTCATGATATAACCAAATTAGAAACATGATTAAGATTCCCAATAACCATAATGACGATAATAGGAGAAGTACTGTAAGAATCAAAATATAAATCAAAAGGAGCCCCAATTAAAATTATTGATCATAACGAACATGCAGGGACATCTGCGGTAACAATATTTCCGCGGGATAGAACCATAGAATATATACCCGCGGAGTTCTCGGTTGGGGATTTTTTCCCGGAGGAGAAATTATTTGATTTTATTTACCAGTTGAGTATAAACGATCCTGTGTCAGTGTGGTCATTACACAGTTTTGAGCACGAAGATTGCAAATTCGATGAATTTGTAAGATCCAATGGCGAATTATACCGTACTGAAGCCCTCCATAATGCGATGAAAAAACTAGCCAGTGGTTTTTCAACAGAACACGACGAACAATTATTAACAAATTGTTTCACAATTCCGTCGGTTGCATCTCATTTAGCAATAAAGAAAAACACGTGGAAACCAACAAGAGCTGAATGTCTATCAGATATCAAATCAAGCTGCGTGGTATATAACCATGGCGGATTATGGAATACAAAATACGACCGCGAAAATATTATTTCGGTTGATATGGTTGCGTGTTATCCCGGGAGTTTTCTCGGGTACGGAGAATGCACTGAGTACTTCAAGCGATTTGGACATCCCACACATGAGATGACCCGTGTTGCTAATAATTGGCCACTGCCTGATTTTGATTTAACCGGATTCGCTCGTGTAGTATCATTTGAACTGGCTACAGGACTTCATCCGTGCTGTTATGTTTGGATTGGTAGACACATCTCTGAAAAAAAACACTGGATGCCAATAGTGTTACTACGGTATATGATTGATTCTAAAATGTTGATATCGCTGATTGTCAGTGAAGCAATTATATCATATCGAGCGCAGACTGAGGTTTGGTTACCACAACCTGATAGTTTAGATAGTATAATCAGCGAAAATAGAAAACAATTCCCTGATCTCGACGAAGAATATATCATGAAATGGTCCAAACGGCTATTTGAAGCCAGAAATAAACAAGCAAAAGAACTCGGTTGAAGAATAATCGGTAAATTCACTCAAGGCGGCAAATACGACAATACAAGATATTCTTCACGGTTGATTATAGATAGCGTCGAATTCGATTTTATAATCGCGGATGTAACATCTAAGGGTATTTATGTAAATCGTAAAGACGCTTTCTTGTCCGATTTAACCAAATTAGGTACAATTGTTACTTACAACGATTGAAAAAATCTTCAGCATGCACATTTGAGGGCGTCTATGCATGGTTATGCTTCTATCAATTTATTTTCGATGATAAATAGATTTCCTGACACCGCAGTTAGAGTAGCCACTGATTCATTTTATATAAACGCAAAACACAGCGAAGCAGTGGCCGAATTCACAAATTCTGACGAGAGTTGGGGATCATGGAGTTATTTGAATTGCATAAAGAAAAATTTGCAACACTTCCAACGCCGCTGTGTTATATACCCAAGGATACACGAAAACAGAATATCGAAGTTGATATTCCAGGACAAAGTGAAAAGCAGATTTTCGTATTAAATGATATTGTGTTGGTTGATATCAATGTCGTCGAAGATGCATTGCGCGCTGATTAATCCCCATGGACGTTAGGTTACGCAGCAACAATTCATTCTTCACAGGGATTGACTATATCAGATACAATTGTTTGGATGGTAGATAATCACATCGAATGGTCAAATTTAGTTTTTCTCGCAGTATCCAGAGTACGAAGAAATCAACTTCGAAGAGTTGTTCTAGACTATAACGACACTACAATAAGTGATATTGTCAGCGATGATATAATCAGAAAAAAGTCTCTGGTTATAAACAGCAGGATAAAATAAATAACAGAGAATTTGACATTGATGCTTAACTAATAATTGCGCTGAAACAACAACAGAATAATTACAGCGCGAGTTGCAATTGTATAATGAGTTGGTGTTGGTCGGATCATGGCCAATTTACCGTAGACAGAAAAGATAGTAATATTGGTCATATCAGAGATAATGTGATGCTGACTTGTCTTGAGTGCAACAGACGAAGAGGTGCTAGTTAAGACCACGCGGCGGTAATTGAATATCCTTGGGTATTACTTGCAGTTATTCACGAGTACATCCTCGCTGAGGAGCAGCTGAATCCAATCTATAGATTGCTGGTCTACCCATGGATCGTGTTATGCTAGATATGGTATGTACAGTAACATTCCAAATAGGATCAGTAGCTCTACCTTCGAGCTCTCCTGGTTCATATAAATATCTTACAGTGACATTACCCAGTATTGGTTGTTTTGAAAAATCATTTTGTGGTTTTACTGGTATATACTTCTTTTTAATCGCTTTGTTAGGTTTCATATTAATTGTTCGAGTAATCTCGTTATTCAGCGCGGTATTTACGCCTGGTAATCTCTTGACCCATTCACGGGATCGTTTATCCTGAATAAATTCCTTCGCGTATTGATATCCAAATAACCGCTCAGCAAGTGTGCGATTAAATCGGTCAACAATTGCCTATTGCGATAAAGTGCAGTATGATCCCGTCTGATGGTGACATTATGATGCTTCGTTGCTGATAGAACCGCACCCTGAAATTCCTTGCCAGGATCAACTTGTAATAGATTTGGCCAGCGAAGAGGACCCCTTCAATAAATCCTTTCAAATGCAGAAGCTACTTCAGTTGGTGATTTTGTCTTTAGCGGCTCTGCTTGTTTGTATCGACTTGCAACATCAACTACGGTTAGCGCGTATTTGTAAATACCATCATGCGGCAGAAATAGTATATCAGCTTGATGAACCTCATTAGGAACGGTCACATCAAAATGCGAGTAGTTAATTCGTTGAGGCGGTGGTAGATAAATTTGCCATATCGCCTGTTTGGATAACCAATCAGCTGCAGTGGTATTTTTTCACCTAGCGAGTTTACCAATTGCTGCTTTACCCCTGCAGTATCCTCTTGGAGAATAATACATAGATTCCATGTTGTTATTAATTACCGGCACCCATCATCAATTTACCTTTCATTGCCGATTTTACTAACCATGAAGCCAATTTGACTTTGAAGGATTTATCAGTGATAGAATTCAACGCATGAATCAATTTCACATCTGCAATATGTCTGTGTTGCAGATTACTGATTTTATAAGTAACATCATGAGCATGACACGCCTTATCAATAGCGTTTATTGGTTCTTCATCACGTCGAGTTTGTTTTTGATCATCGAGTCTGCTATTGAGTCTGGTCCCTGGTCCACAATAACTATACCCGGGAAGATGTTTTTCTCCTGGGTATTTTGCCCATGGTGTTCCTGGGAGTTTAGCTAACTTGGCTGCAATATCATCTCCTCGTCTTTTTTTTAAATCCTTAGAAACAAATCTAATTTTTTTGGTGCTATATTGAACACACTTACCGGAAAGTGCTGATCGGTTATTTTTAGTTGTAATCGTCAAGTCATCTGTGCCAGTACGCTTCTTACATTTCACACAATATAGATCCATAATTTATTTATGTTATATGGATATAATTGATTATTCAGCAACTCTAGAACCAGAACCCGTAAAACATCATGTTATGTTACCAAAATCTATTCGAATGATTATCATTGGACCTTCAAGGAGAGGTAAAACACATTTGTTAATTGATATGATAATGAGATGGATGAACTGGGATAAATTATATGTAATAGCTCCGACCGTACATGATCAACGATGTTACCGGGTATTAAAAGATTACAACGAAAGAGTCGCAAAGATTGTCGGCGAGAGTATTATTGAGTTTATAACAGATATCGAGGAAGCACCGAGCATTGATGATATCGATGGAAGTATTAACAATTTTGTCGTATACGACGATGTGATGTTAGACAATCAAAAAAATACTGCAAGGATATTTTCCAGAGGCAGACATAAAAACACCGACGTGATATATGCAACTCAAGGATACACGCAAATACCTAAAGTGATCAGAGATAACTGCAATTTGTTGTGTATATTTAACGGAGTTGATACTCACACGCTACGAAATATTTGGCAAACCTGGTGCAGTGGTATGGATTATAATCAATTAAAAAATTTCTTTAGTCACGCGCAGTCAATCCCACACGCAAACTCCTTGAATTTTGATGAAGTGAACTGGGTCCCATTGTCTGAAACTACAATTTATGGGATTCCCCATCGTGCAAATGTGGTCTTTAGCGTTCCAATTACTTGCTGGGAGGTTATTTTTGTTAGATGCATAATTTCCAGAAAGCGTGAAAAGTAGTCAATAGCTACCAGGTATCTTTCTTGTTTGACTTCACAAATATCAATTGCAATTTTCTGCCATGGTCGGTCTGGTAGAGAGGTTGTCTTCAATGGTTCCCTATTCTGTGCTGGCTTTCTAATCTGACAAAATTCACGTCTCTATTTTGTCTTGGATCTGTCTCGCGATTCCTGGCCACCATACACAACTTTGGGCTCTTTCACGACATTTGGCTAATATCTGATGACCCTCGTGAATGTTATCCAGAATTCCGGGCCTCAAGACTGTAGGTATAATAACCCTGTCCCTGAAGAGAAATAGGTCGTTCTGAACTGAGAGTTCACTGCGTACAGCAAAGTATGGTTGTACATCTAGGGGACAACTATTTTTCTTATCCGGCCATCCATTTCTGGTGAAGGTCATTGCAGTCTGCAGATTGTGGTCACTCCTGTAACCTTCTTTTATTTGTTCTAATTTCGTATCGGAAATTGGCCTGCATGCCTCCATTGACTCTATATAAACTTCCACTTCCTCTTCGTACGTGGCGTTCTGGTCCAGGAGAGGGCTCCGAGAAAGGGTGTCTGGAACTACTAAAAGCTTCCCAGCAACATACTCTGCCTTTGCGCTGAAGCGTCTTAACCGCATCAACAGTCGTTGACACCTTAAAGGGGCTTTATCTAAATCATGTGTGTTGATCAATGGCACTAAAGGTTTGTGGTCTGTATGCAATCTGAACGAGTCCATTCCAACAAGATATCGTGAAAACTTTTCACAAGCCCACACACATGCAAGGCACTCTTTCTCTATCTGTGCATATTTAATCTCTGCAGGGGTGAGTGTTCTTGAACAAAAGACAACTGGCTTGAGTTTTTCTCCATGTTGTTGGAATATTGCCCCACCAATTCCATAACTGCTGGCATCAGCGCTGACAACAGTTAACTTGTTAGGGTCATAAAACGCTAAGACTGGCGTGGATGTCAGCATCTCCTTGACTTTCGTGAAGGCATAATCCTGGTCTGGGCCCCAATACCAGGCTGTGTCTGATTTCAGCAGGTCAAAAATTGGTCGCATTATTGTAGATAAGTCTGGGAGAAATCTACCAAGGTAGGTGATCATGCCCATGGTGCGACGAAGCTCACTGATATTTAATGGAGCAGGAAGCTCTTTCACTGTAGCAACCTTTGCTGGACTGGGGCTTATGCCATCCTGGCTAATCACGTGACCAAAGAATTCCTATTTATTCTTTCTAAATTCACATTTTTCTTTGTTGAGCTTCAGTCCACTCCTGTTGAGCTTTTCTATAACCAAATTTAGTCGTCTGTCATGCTCCTCTAAGGTTCTGCCATAAATGAGTATATCATCCATAATGGCCTCAGCCCCTTCATAGCCAGTCAGCAGCTCTGTCATTTTTCTCTGAAAAATCTCTGGAGCCGACGTAATACCAAATGGAACTCGTTTAAAACAGAAGCGACCCAGCGGAGTAATAAAGGTGGTCAGTTTTGCACTTCTGGATGTAAGGGTATTTGATAAAATCCGCTTTCTGCATCAAGTTTGGAGAAGACAGTGGAGCCTATCAGCTTCGGTGATATATCATCTAGAGTAGGGAGCATATATCTCTCCCGTTTGACAGCTTCATTGAGCTTCTTCAAGTCAACACAAATTCTGACTTTGCCATTTTTCTTAGGGACTGATACCATAGGCGCACACCATTCTGTGGGCTCTGTTACTTCTTCAATGATGCCTTCTTGCTGCATATGGAGCAATTCTTCTTTCACCTTCGACAACAAAGGAAACGGAACACGCCTGGGTGCAGCTATACTGTATGGCCTGGCATCATCCTGGAGAGTGATCTTCACTGGCTCACACTTCAACAGGCCAAAGTGCCCAAAGGCTGTTTTGTTGATCTCTTCAACTATTTTCACAAGACCCATTGCGTGTGCAACTGCACGACCAAGGAGATTATTGGCACGTTGTCCCTTGATGACAAATACCCGAAACTGGTATGATACTTTCTTATATGTAGTATGTGCCATAAACTCGCCTTTTGAATCCAGAATCCCTCCAGGGCTACACAACCTGGATTCCGATTGTCTAAGCTTTGGTCTTGTTGGAAGAGAGTTGTGTGTTGCTTCAGACATAACTGTTGCATCTGCTCCCGTGTCTTTTTTGAAGTGAACTGGGGCTCCACAAATGTTCAAAATCACACGCCATGCCTCCTTATCATCGTCACACATAGTTACTGAGCCAAGGAACAATGTTTCTTGGTATTCTGCATAATCTGTAGCTGGTGTTTCATTAAATGTGACCTCATTTACTTTCTTAGAGTGACAGACAATGGCAAAGTGGTCAAGTTTGTTACAACTTCTGCACCGTTTTCCTTTAGCGGGACATCTCTCACCTCTACCATGCCGCCTGTTGCATTTGTGACAGGTTTGTTGTGCTGTTGTTTGACCAATCTGATTTAGTTTGCGTCACTGACGTTGTCCATTTTGGTTGGTCGACCCTGGTTTAGTGCTTGATGCCTTGTTCTGTTTAGAGATTTCATCCAAATTTTCGAGCATCTGACTTTGGTCGCGTAACTGACTTTTAACCAGTTCTGACTGTCTCGCTATTTGTATGGCCTTCACTAAGGTGAGGTTAGCCTCCATTTGTAGTTTTTCCGAAACCTCTTTATCACGAATTCCAATTACAAGACGATCCCTTATCGTTTCATCCTTTTGTGCGCCAAAGTCACAATGGTCGGCAATTTCATACAGCTTTCTTACAAATTCCTCCACCGACTCTCCTGGTATTTGACTAAGTTGGTGAAACCGCGCTCTTTCATGGATCACATTGGTCTTGGGGACAAAGTAATCATCAAATTTCTGCAAAACTGGGGCGTATTTGTCGGCATCATCATCGTTAGCAAACTCAAACGATTTAAATATTTGTTCTGCTTCTTTCCCCATTGCATATATTAGTGAACTTACTTGAACTGCCTCATCTTCCTTGTTTAACTTGGTGGCGATCCTAAAGCGCGCGAAACGCTTTTTCCAATCCGGTCACTCCACTGGCTTCCCAAAGTTAAAACTCTCCGGTGCCTGGAATTTCGCCATTTTCACTAACTACAAAAGTTTATGTATCCTTTGGAATCACTTCTGACACCATGTCATGGAAAATGAGGGAGTCTCAGGTTGCTTGAACAGTCTTTATTAACACACCTTCTCAGTACACGTCCATAACTTTCTATATTGTATCGCGGCGCCCTCTATCCAGGGAGCAGTCCCTATCTAATGTTGCAACTACTAAGGGGAGCAGTTATTAATTAATTAGAACTAACAAGTAAACTACAATATGTCACATATATTCACGTATTGTTTCAAACGCATTCCGTTGGTTGCTTAAAAAGAAAGTTGGCTTGTGATATCTTTTGGAATCATACTTCAGAAACATCACTTAAATTGGGTATAATTAGAAAAATCAAAATAAATAACGGTTGCAAATATGTATAAATTCAAAACATGTATCCATATTATCGAAACAATATATACAATAGAATATAGTCATATATATGTTTAAATTTCTGTTGCAGACCCGCGTGATATCGTCAAGTGGCTGAAGCAGTAAGAAGTCATCGAATACAATACAATGTAATATGAAAACAATGAGTGTTCCTGAAAATAAATCTGTCTGGATGACTGATACTGCAAAGAGTAATGTTTCTCTGGTTGATTTCAAGTTTGAAATGCCTGACCACATTTTTGTACTTTACATACTATATCTCGTAGGCTCCATGTCGATTGGAATCCCAGGAAATTCCATCGTATTGGCCATATACCAGAAAATGAAGCCAAGCTCTAACATTGACTGTTACATATTATCGATTGCTGTTTTGGACATCGTTTGCCTTGTAGTCACGGTCCCGATGTATATCGTAATACAGACTAAATTATGGGATGTAACTGACGTAAATACTCTTTGTAAGACTTTAAACTTCACAGGCCAACTCGTGACATTTGCTGAATCCTTTTTATTGTGTGCTATAGCTATTGAACGCTTTCTTAAAGTTTGTAGGCCAAATCCAACATTTTCTCGGGATCGTCGAGGAAAATATATTGTTTGTACTATAATCCTTTCCACAATTTTCATCTCTTTTCCTAATTTAATATTCTCCTGGGTCGACTATCAAAGAAGTTGCTTTCCATTAACAAATCCTGCGTGGATAGCATCTGCTTTCTTTCTTTTAACCATCAGTTTGTTTATCGTCATGTTTGGAATCGTTTCTTTTTCCTATACCAGCGTGGTCAAGACGTTATTTCTTAGTGTGAGAGAAACAACTAACAATTCAATAACGTTCAGAAAGATAATGAGACGGAATAAGATCACTCCCTTGCCATATCAGATGGATTTGAGGCCGACTACCTCCTGTATGTTAAAGAGAATTAAAAACGAAACTTCCTCGCCTGAACATGGACATGTTAGAAGCTTACAAATTCATGTAACCCAATCATCGGCTAAGCTGCTGCTAACGGTTGAGGCATCATGTTTGAGTAAGGAACACTTTCACAGAGACATTGCTAACAGCGACATCAAGAAAGATAATGAAAATGATGACAATGACCTTGCCATGGAGGGAAATGCATACACAAAATCAGAAACCGGATCAGGAATATGTATCCGAGATTTTTCAAAGGCTGGACAGATTGCTATCAAACGCCGTCAAAAGGTAGTACGTGAAACATTTGAGAATATGTCCTTATCACAGAAAGAAAGATACCTTAGGACAACCAAAGTTTCATTTCTGATCACAGTTACTTTTATTATCTCCTGGTTACCTGTTTGGATCTACACAGTCCTGGCGTTTTTTAAACTCTTTAAGGACCCGTATGCAGGTTTTTTTCTGAAACAAACCTACCTTATTAACACATTTATGAATCCAATTCTTTATTTAGCATGTAATCGTCATTTCAGGAACAAAGCAAAAGGATTGTTCTTCAAAAAGCAATCAACATTCACGTATTAGAGATCAACATATTTACGTAAACGACTCCGAATAACAAACGTTATATGATTTAACAGTCAATAAAATACAAAGTGGATATGGCATGCTAATGCATCCGTCGTTGGTCGGAGAGCATCCACTAATTCAGAATGTTAACGTTCACCTAGCACTAGTTCGAGGGGACTTATATCATGTTAGGTCAGTATCTAATTACTCCCGAACCTTGGGAACAAGACTAATCAAAGGAAATATCGTTTTGCGATTTAATTATTCCACGCAAGTGTCACTCTATAGATCGATATTAAGCACAAACATGTGCCATTCTGTTTAAACAAAGCTTTGGGTGAAAACGGTTCTCCAAGAATAACGTGGGTTCTTTTATTGTTCGAATTAATTTAGCAACAGATTTCGAAAAACCTTCAAATAGAAAACTATATTGCTCCATTGGTCACGATAGTTCGGCTTTAAGTCACAGATGCAAGATAAAATCTTAGATATGCTAAGACGAATGTGATTTCAAAACGATGAAATAAGATGGGTACTTTACAGTACTTTGATGCACAAAATGATTGCACAAGATGCTTTCTTAATAGTATTGTATTTTCCATTGTAAATGTCTCCAAATACCCTTTCTTCATAGTATGGTATTTTGCATTGTAAATTAGCTCAAAATATGCTTTCTTCAAAGTATTGTATTTTGCATTGTAAATGACTCAAAATACTCTTTCTTGATAGTATTATAATTTGCATTGTAAATGACTCAAAAAATGTTTTCTTGATAGTATTGTATTTCATTTTAAATGACACAAAATAAGCTGTCTTGATAGTATTGTACTTTTCCATTGTAAATGACTCAAAATATGCTTTCTTGATAATATTGTATTTTACATTGTAAATGACTCAAAATACGCTTTCTTGATAGTATTGTATTTTACATTGTCAATGACTCAAAATACGCTTTCTTGATAGTATTGTATTTTCCGCTGTAACTAACTCAAAATACGCTTTATTGATAGTATTGTATTTTCCATTGTAAATGACTCCAAATATACTTTTTTGATAGTATTGCATTTTCCATTGTCAATGACTCAAAATACGCTTACTTGATAGTATTGTATTTTCTGTTGTAAATGACTAAACATACCTTTTCTTGATATTATTGTATTTTCCATTTTAAATGACTCAAAATACGCTTTCTTGTTAGTATTGTATTTTGAATTGTAAATGACTCAAAATACGCTTTTATGATAGTATGGTATTTTCCATTGTCAATGACTCAAAATATGCTTTCTTGATAGTATTGTATATTTCATTTTTTGTTTGGTTTTTGTTTATCTAGGGAATAACGCCATTTTTCAGCACACGATAGGCTATACATGGCGGCCAGTATTATTGGTTGAGGAAGAACCCGGGAAAACCCCCGGAAAGAACCACCGACCCACGAGAAGCTACTGGCAAGCTTTCTCACATAACTACATTAGCCGAATCTGAGACTCGAACTCACGCAGAGGTGAAATGGCTTTTTCTCATTGCAAATTGACTCAAAATAAGCTTTCTTAATAGTATTGTATTTTCCATTGTAAATGACTCAAAATACGCTTTCTCAATAGTATTATATTTTCCATTGTAAATGACTAAACATACGTTTTCTTGATTGTATTGTATGTTCTATTTTAAAAGACTCAGAATACACTTTCTTGATAGTATTGTATTTTCCATTGTAAATGACTCAAAATACGCTTTCATGATAGTATTGTATTTTCCATTGTAAATGACTCAAAATACGCTTTCTTGATAGTATTGTATTTTCCACTGTAAATGACTGAAAATACGCTTTCTTGATAGTATTGTATTTTACATTGTCAATGACTCAAAATATGCTTTCTTGATAGTATTGTATTTTCCGCTGTAACTAACTCAAAATACGCTTTATTGATAGTATTGTATTTTCCATTGTAAATGACTCCAAATATACTTTTTTGATAGTATTGCATTTTCCATTGTCAATGACTCAAAATACGCTTACTTGAGAGTATTGTATTTTTAATTGTAAATGACACAAAATAAGCTGTCTTGATAGTATTGTACTTTTCCATTGTAAATGACTCAAAATATGCTTTCTTGATAATATTGTATTTTCCATTGCAAATGACTCAAAATACGCTTTCTTGATAGTATTGTATTTTCCGTTGTAAATGACTCAAATTACACTTTCTTGATGTATAGTATTTTCCATTGTAAATTACTCAAAATACGCTTTCTTGATAGTATTGTATTTTCTGTTGTAAATGACTAAACATACCTTTTCTTGATAGTATTGTATTTTGAATTGTAAATGACTCAAAATGCGCTTTCTTGATAGTATTGTATTTTCCATTGTAAATGACTCAAAATACGCTTTCTTGATAGTATTGTATTTTCTGTTGTAAATGACTAAACATACCTTTTCTTGATATTATTGTATTTTCCATTTTAAATGACTCAAAATACGCTTTCTTGTTAGTATTGTATTTTGAATTGTAAATGACTCAAAATATGCTTTCTTGATAGTATTGTACTTTTCATTGGTTTTTTTTGTGGGGTTTATTTTGTTTGTTTTTTTTGCAGGGTTTAACGCCATTTTTCAGCACACGATAGCCTATACATGGCGGTCAGTATTATTGGTGGAGGAAGAACCCGGGAAGATCCCCGGAAAGAACCACCGACCCACGAAAAGCTACTGGCAAGCTTCCTCACATAACTACATTAGCCGAATCTGAGACTCGAACTCACGCAGACAGAGGTGAAATGGTTTTTTCTCATTGCAAATTGACTTAAAATACGCTTTCTTAATAGAATTGTATTTTCCATTGTAAATGACTCAAAATACGCTTTCTCGATAGTGTTATATTTTCCATTGTAAATGGCTCAACATACGTTTTCTTGATTGTATTGTATTTTCCATTTTAAATGACTCAGAATACACTTTCTTGATAGTATTGTATTTTCCATTGTAAATGACTCAAAATACGCTTTCTTGATAGTATTGTATTTTACACTGTTAATGACTCAAAATACGCATTCTTGATAGTATTGTATTTTCCATTGTAAATTACTCAAAATATGCTTTCTTGATAGTATTGTATTTTCCATTGTAAATGACTCAAAATACGCTTTCTTGATAGTATTGTACTTTCCACTGTAAATGACTCAAAATACGCTTTCTTCATAGTACGGTATTTTCCACTGTAAATGACTCAAAATATGCTTTCTTGATAGTATGGTATTTTCCACTGTAAATGACTCAAAATATGCTTTCTTGATAGTATTGTATTTTCCATTGTAAATGACTCAAAATACGCTTTCTTGATAGTATTGTACTTTCCACTGTAAATGACTCAAAATACGCTTTCTTCATAGTACGGTATTTTCCACTGTAAATGACTCAAAATATGCTTTCTTCATAGTACGGTATTTTCCACTGTAAATGACTCAAAATATGCTTTTTTAATAGTATTGTACTTTCCACTGTAAATGACTCAAAATACGCTTTCTTCATAGTACGGTATTTTCCACTGTAAATGACTCAAAATATGCTTTCTTGACCGCATTTTCCTTCTCATCAGTATAACCAAATTATCTTTTCGCTTGACAGCACCTTCGTTCAGGGCAATTTTGATCAAATGAGATGCTCACTTGATGTAACTTTAATCCTGTAGAACATAAGGAAATAAAATACCTTTGACTGTACATTTAGTACTGTAGAATATGGCCAATATGTGCTAATTTAACGGTACATTCTTCCTGTACAATATGTCTTAAATCACATGCTAACTTAACAGTATGTTTGTCTTGTACACATGAGATCCTCAGTATGACGATAATTAGTCGTACAGTTGACAGAACGTTATCCTACTAAAAGACTAAACCTGATGAATGTCTGAGAGCAATATGAAATCATATAATTCAAAACAGGAACAGAAACAAAATCATTTACTTTGTAGGAGTCGCACCAATCTACTCTATAAACTCCATGGCGGCGAACTGTTAAATCCGTTAATTATTTTTAAATGCCTAAACCTTGATAAAGAGCTAGGGAATGAGCGATGACTTTAAGACCTAATGACATTTATTTAATGAACATATTCCTAATACTTAATAACAAAATCAAATGCATGTTAGAGAATTTTAAACGGAACATATTTAGTAATTGCTCATAGTTTTAAAATTGTACAGACTTCACTCATTGTAGAATGATATACAGATAGTTACGAGAAAGGGACTGATGCACGTAAAGAGAAGGAAATAATCATACTAATGCATGGAAATCTCACTGAAAGAAATAAATCAAATAGGGAAAAAGAATACAAATGAATAAACATAGAAAAAGAATTAAAAAAAACAGAAAAAAATGAAACAGATGAATAACGTTCATAAATTTTTTTTAATTAGTGTTTCAAAGCTATGAATAAACATTCAAAATAAATATATTCTTGCTCTTGAGAAATATTTTCTCATTCACGAACAAGAATGTGTTGCGTCACACAGTCGTCATTGAATAGCATAAACATGGTCTGTCAGATGATAGAATATATTGCTACAACTTTTTGAATTGCAAGCTAAGGACACAACGAAAGGTGAGATTAAAAGGGACATGGGGACAAATTAAGGAAATAAATGCAATATATATATATATATATATATATATATATATATATATATATATATATATATATATATATATATATATATATATATATATATATTAGAAAGCAACTATTTCAGACATGATTTTATCAAAGACCAAGAGAAGATTCCACAGCTGGGTACAGTTCTTAACCTCTCTGTTTAAGCTTGCATTTCACTATACCCTGTCTTTCTTTTCTTTTCCTGCAAGAGCGAATTAGAAGCATACAAGGAACAGTATACATATTCGTATTTGTGTCAATACAATTATTTAAATAATTATTTTGGAATTCAAAACAAGAGGGATATTGTATCGCTTAAATTTTAGGTTGTAAACAACATTTATTGCTCTGTTCAAAGATGTGATTAACATTCTAGAAAGAACACAGGGAGTAAAGTAGTATGCTGCATCAGCTGCTCAGATGACAATTGTATTATTTAGCAAAATGGGAACATTTTAAAATCATCTATTTAATTGTTAAAAAATGATTTTATATAATTGTATTCATAAAAGTTTCGATGGATATTTTTACATTGCACGTGTTGCTGATAAACTCTGTAAATAAAGATGAATTAGGCCTATTCTTATCCGGAATGGACATTTATTTTCTACATTAAATTAATTTAAATTATGTATCCATTTTGGACACTTGTGAATTAGCAATGTGCAATTTTGTGTACAATATGCACCTGTTGTAATATTCTTATGCAGTGTTGATCATTTGCTTATGAACGAAATTTAAACTTAATGTATGTAAAGGTAGTTAATTTGGGGCCACCCATCTCCAGTAGTGTACAGACATTGGTCTCGGGCTTTATGTCTCCAGTAATGACTAAACATTTGTCTGACGCTACCCATTTCAATGAAATAGTACTGTCTAAACGTTGGTATCAGACATCGTGTCTCCAATACCAACTGAACGACTGTCTGACTGATTATGATACTGCAAGAAATTGATTTTCCATGAAGTTCCCATTTACTACCAACACACAATTTTGTCCACACGATTAAGTTTGGTTTTGGATTAGGTAGGAAAGAACATCTTCTATTGCAATGTATCTTCTTGCGTCTTACTTTTGTCTCGTAGCAGAGAATTAATGTTGAATGTAGAGCACATATTGATTACACTGCACTCATAACTCATTTTTCAATAACAATTTCTTTCTTAACTCTATAAAATAAATCTAAAGTTTTGGAGAATAAAAACTAATAAAAATATCATATATGGATAAATATATTTTAATATATTATTTTAAGAACACATTAGTCGGACACTATTGGTATTTTACTGACCTTAAAATGTTTATGTTTGCAGTGTGTATAAACATGTATCTCATACAGGTATATTGTAAGTGTGTTGGTGCTTTCAGCTTTCATGTGAACCTATAATGTCATATATGATTCACAATCACAATTTGTAAAGAAGTACAGATTATATTTTATTAATATTGTTTGCGTCTTGTGTGCATTTAAGTAAAAAGACAGTATATCCGTTCCATCTGTATATTACAGTGAATTTTCATTCTTTATAATCAAAATGCGCCGGGGTTGTTTTATACAATGACAATGACGATAACGTAATTATCATTGAAATAATGTTCAACTTTAATAAGTTATCCGCTCATTAGTCGAGTGAAACTGCAAACTGCATGAACTCAGACCTGCTTTAACATAATTATGCAGTCAATTGGGGTCAGTGTTCGGAAATATGAATAGAGCAAATGACTTAGACTCTGGTCTGCTAGCGAACATGATCGAGTCTAAGTTGATTGAAGCTAGATCCGAGATATCACCATGCATCGAATATAATAATTATATATATATATATATATATATATATATATATATATATATATATATATATATATATATATATATATATATATAATGAAACAGTGATACATTATTTAAAATTATTTATTGTGGTTTATTATAAATATTGCTACTATTAACCATTTACTATATTTGAACTAAATTAGAGATAATAGGTTAGATATGTACATTTCAAAATTGTCCTAGTTTAGTAATCGCTGCTAATTCATTATCATCTACTCCTCGTCTACCCTCACTGGGTGAAAAGATCCGAATAGGAGCCGATTTGCATCCGTGATGTAAATAATGCTGGTTCAAATCCTATTAGCGGGTCAACCCAGTACGCAACCATCGTGTGCCATTGTGCAAAAGCCTCTTCTACATAAAATATCCTACAAAAGGACTCAAGGTCAGACGCGGCATTTTTTTTTCATCTACATGTGCATGAAACACGTGTTATTGATTCTGCATCAAATGAACCAGGTGCTATTTTCGTTATGGAGTGCGCCTGATTCAGGCCAGTAAATTGCATCAAAAGAATATTGCCTATATTTTCAGAAAATTACAGATAGGATAGGCTCTCAAAACATATCTTTGCTAAATTTTTACTTTTCATTATTAACCAATTATGGACCAACAAACCTGTATACACGCTAGTATTTGTTCACACATTTTTAGACTGATTCACAGATCTTCTATATAATTAGTACAGTGTATTCTAAAACTAGATTAATTCGTTTAGAAAAAGACGTATTTTACTCATTGATGTTAGAGCATATTTATAATAAAGAAATAGCCATGATTGTGCAAGGATAATAAAGTGATGACATTGTATGTGATACTGCTGTAAATAGCTAAATTACATCAGCAGCACATGTAGCTGTGTTGTATTGTACTTATTAGTGGCTTATTCTTGTTATTAAAAAAATTGTTTTCTTCATTTGTTTCTTCATGTTATATTTCGTACATACTACACAAAAGAAAGACAGACATGCTGACATTAGCAAGAATGACATCACATGGTGTTACATTACATGATGCCATGTGTTTCCAACTCTCACTGGCTATAAAAACAATCTTGAAAACATCATTTCTCCTACAAATAGTTGTTTTCAATGTACGGCTGTAATGAATGATTACTATAGTAAAACCATGCAATCAGAATAAACCATTTAAAAAGTGAATAACATGACAATCTATCATAGTTCAGGTGGAAAGGGTTGATATTTTCCCTATGAATTAAATATTTTTCAATTGTCATCTGAGAATGTGGATAGACTATTTTATTCCAATGAATACTTTATTATTTGAATACCAGGCTATGGTTTTATTAGTTTCCAACAAAACAGCATATGACATACAGGTTTTATAGCTTGTAGGTTCAGCAGAAAATGGATCCTAGTTAACATTATCATGCACAATTGGACAGAGTGGTGCTTGTTGACGTGTGATTATATTTTATAAGTCTACAATGTGCATCCCAATTTAATAAGATGCCCAGTTCAAAATAAGTGAACTTATGAAAAAAAATTAAGGATTTTACCGTATTATTTCCTACATTTGTCAGTGGTTCTGACTCTCGAAAGTTATAGCACGTTTTAGAAAATTTGTGAAGAGCAGCATTTTGAGCTTCCAGCAAAGAATATTAGTTGAATATATATTAAATCTAATGGACATTAACACTTTCCAGAATTACCTATTAGTAATATAATGCCATGTACTCAGTCAAATTAAAGTTTTAACCTTCGACCCTGAGTGAGACCGAGCTGTGAACTGCAGTCCAGACACCACATATGGCACAATATTAGAAATCACAGGATAATGGCATCAACGTCTGCAGATATTTCAAAATGCAGTAAATATAAAGCTTAGTGTGTTATCAGTATATTTAACAGCAAATGTCATTTTATATACAAGCAGGTGATGAATCAAATTACTTCTCATGTACGATGGTAGTGTAAACCTAACATTCAACACATAGTTTGCAAGCATTTTGAAGAAGTTTGAAATCTAGAGATTGATGTACATTGAATGGACCTGCATTTTAATTAAATATTAAATTCAGGGTTTTGCATATGTGGTCACTAGATGTTGAGCGTCCTACAATTTCAAACTTAAGTTAATGCCAGATGTAGGTATAAATTAATGTACTTGTAGATAGGTGAAGTTCAAGGTTATCATGCATGCTAGATAAAGCTGCCAATGTTCTAAATGTCCCCCACCTCTCTCTGACACAAATGTTTCATCTGCAGATAGTGCGAATATAGCCAGATGCGTAAGAAGCACCAGACATATGACCACTGCTGCAATGAATCCAGGTTTAGAATCAGTGGTTAGCAGCAAATTAATATTGCAAGGTACCCTTAATCCCAATTAAAATGCATCCTTTCTACCTTACAAGTATAACATATTTATTGCAAAATCCGTTATAGTGCTCTATATTTTCCTATAATAGGAATGTTTTCGGAACATATACAAATTATGTATAAAGAAACAAAAAGAAATACTTATTTAAGTTTTAAGACAAATTCAAAATCAACTGAAGAACTGTGAAGTACCATGTAACTGATACCATGCAATTAGAAACAACCACAACTACCGTATATTATCGGACGCCAACAACTAATTATATTTGTTGTTGTCCAAATACTTAATTCGTTAATAAGGAAAAGTTAATTTTTTGTAAAGATATCTGTAATTCAGAAAAATATAAACACTATTGTATTGATTTAATTTTAGTATTTTTTTTACACCCTTGACTTAGAAGTACTCAATAATGAAAATAGCACCTGATTCATTTGGTGCAGACTCAAATAACATGTGCTTTATTCACATGTAGTCACATAAATGCCGCGACACATATGGTGTTTGCCACGCAGAAGCTTGCACAACGGATAGTTGTGCATGGAGAAAAATTGATCTGATCATTAGCACCTAGATATTTTGAGTTATTGAATTTTAAATATTATGGCGTTTCCACATGTTTACTATGGGAGTCGAATTAGTACCACGAGTCCTAAAACTGATGGCAGATGATTACACTACGGGAGACAACTATTGAATGTTCCATAGATAAGAATTTATCTCGCTTTTATTGAACGTGTTACATTCTAGAATTAAAATTGTTAGGGACTTACAATACGTACACTGGCTACTAGAAAGACTGGTATGTTAGGAGTTAGAAAAAAAAATTGATTTAATTAGACAGGTGGTTTATACATTAATGGTATATTTTCCGTCCATAGTGAAACTGGACCTGATTTGAAATAAGTATGGCTAGGGCGTTTCAAGGCTGTCGACATGCATGGGCCGGCTTATCGGACCTTTTCCTCCTTTCTCGCGACCAGAAACCCTCAACATGACGATACGTGAATACCATTTTCACCAGTCATTATTAGTACCATTGCACCTCTTCTAGTACACTCCTTCCGATTGGTTGATAGGGTTGAGTGCGTGTTTGATCTATTCCCACTCACCCAGGTCCTACATTCATGTCGATAGTCTCTTAATACGGGCGCGACATGACGACCAAATTAAATAGCACACTATGTGTGCATACACGCCCGTGTGGGTGTGGCACCATTCCTTACCCCACGGGAAAAATTAAATAACTTTCTTTTGAAAGATAAAACAGTGAATAATGACACATCGTGGCCGGTTCACTTTAATTTAACATTCATTAATTCATTGAACGTGCTAAAATTGCTTTTTTCTCTCTGTGTCTGTCTGTCTGTCTGTCTGTCTGTCTGTCTGTCTGTCTCTCTCTCTATCTCTCTCTCTCTCTCATGGCAGTCTCGGATCTGAGAAGAATGATGAGTTTATCTACTAACTTTGGAATCAATTGCTAAAATGTACAATCATTTTGCTTTTTTGAAGATAAGGAAATGCGTACCAGATTTATATAGCGAATGTTATTTTTTATGAGGAAAATCTTCTAGGCTTCTTTTGTTATTACAAAAGCGACGTTTTTCAACTCATTTTTTTCAAGACTTGTTAAAAAATATCAGATACCACATTATTAAATATAAATATAAATATACTCTGTTTCAGTTTGGTCTATCACTGAAACTGATATCAGCGTCTACTATCCTGGTAGTCATGTAATTATTAAAAACGTTCTACTCCGAGTTGCAGAAGAACTTGTATTGTTTCCTATATTCAGGTCCCTTTACTTTCTTCACCTTGGTTGCACTTGAGGTTTATCAATGGCCTCGCCTTGATTGAACTTGAGGTTTATCTCTCACCTTGCTTGAACTTGAGGTTTATCAATGGATTTAAATCCCTTCATCAGGCTTTATTCCTTTTGGTATATTTCACTCCGTTATTTAGTTAGTTTTTGTGCTATTTGTCGTTTTACCGTTAAGTGCATTCTATATTTGTGTATGATATATTACAGTTTTCCGCTATATTACAATTTCTTTTTGGAGAACTGGCGTTTCAGGAGTCGACATTTTCCTTTTAGTTGTTATTTGTTTTTCCAAAACATTTAGAAATAAGACAATTGGATCGATATAATGGTTAAGTTGAGCTCTATTTAAAGAGTTATGTTTGGGAATTCTCAAGAGACGCATTCTGGCAGTTATAGAGCACATTTTGTTAAATAAATCAATTAAAAAAGAAAAGAAGCTTTTGTTGACTTGTACAACTACCTCTGTGATATGCGTCTGAAATATGCCTCTATTTCATCTTTATTTATGTAGTCTTTCAAACACGGTCGTCAGGTAAAACAAAGCGTCTCGTCTGCGTCAGTACCGAGAAGCTTTCTATAAGCTGAGACCTCCCATTTAGAATTTGTTTTCGTTGCATTTCTGGTGCCCATATTTCACATTTTTAATTCCAATATAGTCACTAATACGGTCAAGTATGTTAACATTTGCCTCCAGTCTGGAGAAAACGACGTCTGTATTATATCATTTGCTGATATTTTGTCATCACTCCATCACTTGTGTGATCGGTTGCTCGTGCACGGCGTGCGTTTCGTGCTGTTTGGATTATTCCTTCCAATAATTCAGCCACACCCCATGACTCATGGGCGCTGTCAGGAAGAGCAGGAATATAGTTATCAGTGTGAGAGAACCAAAATCAGACAATGATGTGGCAACAACAGAAAGTTGGAAAATAAAAAAGAAATCAACGATCAGAACAGTAGTAATGTGGGGCTTGGGCAAATCTGGCGTCAAGCGGAATTTAACATGGTGGGCCTATATAGCGTCAAGGGGAATTTAACATGGGAAGTATTTGGGCCTATCTAGTTAATTCAATGAAAACTCAAAAGTCCTGTATTGTACCCATGATGTACTTGTGAGTGAATGAGTGTGTGAGTGTAGGTTCGTATTCTGTAAAATCAAAGCCAAGAGACACTTACGTTTATTTCCGTCTGGTGTATTCTGGTACAAATGTTACAATCCAATATCACAACATAACATAACACAATACCACTTTAAAAAGTTCATGGGCTTCTTCTGTTCACTCTTTCTGTTTTTCAATTTCTTTGCTGACACGGGTTTTTCTTTTTCTTCTTCCTCCTCACTTTCGTTTTTTCTTCTTTTCTTGTCTTTGTGAACGTATCGAGCTTCTTCCTTTGAAAGCGATGGTACCTCTTCCTCCTCCTGTTCAGAATTCCTCTCCCCTCCTCCTCCTGCTCCTGTTGTTTCTTAGGACAGTTTGGAGACCAATGTTCTTTCTCTTTACAATGATAACAGGTATCTTGACTTTTGTCTCTTCTGGTACCATTTTTTGTTGTTTTCACGATCTGGACATTCTGTAGCCCAATGTCCTTTCTTCTTACAGATATAGCAAGTATCTTGACTTTTATCTCGAAAGGAGGGAGAGTAGACCGTAGGCTAGTCTGAAGAAAACTATCGTATGACACCTCGCAAAGCTCTGATCAGAAGTTCAACTTGTGTAGGCTCTTCCATCGTTCTGGTCAATGTGAGAGTGAAATGAATACTGAAAGGTTAGACACTGGCCCTTTATAAATACACGGATCGGTCATGAATATATAGGGTCATGGCCTTTAAAATGTAGTCATTTGACTTTTTGCAGACAAGATGAAAAGACCGCATCATGTTGTCGAAAAGGAGAAGACAGTAAGAGACAGAAACGTTATGTATTGCCTAGCACAGTAGCTGAAGTCTTGGCTCAAATTCATGCCAGTGATTTTGAAGATGACATAAGTGAGCCCGAATCCAGACCCAGAAAAGCGACGTCCAAGCAAAGTTCACTACCCTTAGTAAACCCTGAAAAGTACTATTACATTCGAGAGACGGAAAAGCGTTCCTCTCGAAACTTTAGAACAACGGCTTACACGTACGCCGTGAAGTTTAAAGATTTCATGTCCAATGTACCTTTGGAGAATACAGAAGGGTTCATTACCGCGGTGTGGAATTCTGTGTTAACTACACTGAAACAGCAATGTCAAGCTAAAGAAGACGATTGCTTGCGACTTTCTGTTCATCACGATAGTTTGAAGTCTACCGTTTGGATCGAGTTTAGTAGTCCATCAGAACTGACACCTTCCGAATCGACAAGATTCAACATGTGCAACAATCCAACGACAAGTTTCACATCACCGACGGAAAAGCCACACTGTTCATGACCCACATTACTCTTCCCTTAGGAGACAGGACGCAACAAAGAGTTAATGGTCAATAACCTTCGCAGCATTAAGCGAACCCTCGTCTAAATTAACAATTCTCAAGACCAGATGTGTTTAGCCCGTACCATCGTCGTGGGACAAATGTATGCCAACAAGAACGACACGGTAGAATGGAAAAGAGCCTGGAAAACTATTCAACAATCGTACCGAGCAAAACAACGAAGTGAAGCAGAACTCCTGTTACAGCAAGCGGGGATATCCAAGGGCACCCCTTGCGGCATTCCAGAAATGCAAAAATTGCAAGACGTCTTGGCTCCACATTACACCTTGAAAGTACACCCTCAAGCAGTGCTTGGACCTCTTTTGTTTCAAGGCAACGATTTCAAGGACGGAAAATACATTCCCGTCTATCATCACGATGAGCATTTTGATACCATTACCAATATCACTGGATTCTTGGGATACAGTTACTACTGTGAAAAATATGACTATGGTTATAACAATCGAGAACAAGACAAGCATTGTGGATCGAAATGTGAGGGATGTTTGGCCTCTCAACCCTGTCTGGACAAAGGACAAGAACGAGTGCATTGCCCTCTTTGTCAGCGCTCTTTTGTCAGTCCTACTTGTTACCAACAACATTTGAAGATACAAGGTTAACAGCAGGAAAGAACTTGTCAACTTCTGAGATTGCGCCCTACTTGTGGACAAGGCATACGTACCAATAACACCAAGTTTCAAGTTTGTCGAGGGAAGAAACGATGTCACATTTGTCACCAAATCGTGGACTTGGAACACGAATGCTTCATTCAAAAATACCAACCGCAACAAGAAGATACCCAGAAGAAAGGAAATTTTATATTTTTCGATTTCAAATGCATGCAAGAAATCGGCATTCACATTCCTAATTTCTGCGTGGCTCATCGAGCGTGCGGCAAGTGCATCCAAGAGTCTATCTTTAGTCATTGTCCACACTGCCCAAGATTCCTGGAGGACGTGAACAAATATTTCGGGGACCGAACACGTTAGCCAATTTTGCGCGATGGATATTAAACCCCATCGACGAAACGTGGAGTCAAGAGGACATCAAACTTTACGGAGATTGTCATCGCCATGCCACAGTAATGGCTCACAATTTCTCCGGATACGATGGGCAAGTTCTGCTTAGATACTATACGGAGGAAAGTACCGAACGTCCTAAAGTGACTTTAAACGGAGCCAAAATCATTTTAATGCAAGTTGGACAAGTACAGTTTAAAGATTCAATGAGTTACTTGACCATGCCTTTGAGTCGCATGCCTAAAACGTTTGGAATGACAGAAATGGCCAAAGGTTATTTTCCGCACTTTTGCAGTACCGAAGCAATCAACATGCCGTTCTACAATATTTGCCTGAGGCTGACGACTACGACCCCGATAACATGCGCACCGAACAACGAGAAGCTTTCCACGCTTGGTACCAGACTCATGCCTCGGACCCCTTTGACTTTCAAGAAAAAAATTTTAAAGTACTGTCGATCTGGCGTGGACATTTTACAACATTGCTGTGGAAAATTTCGCGAATTGTTCATGGAGCACGGAGGGATCGATCCTCTGAAAGACGCTTGTACCATCGCAAAAGCATGTTCCTTAGTGTACCGAAAACGATTCATGCATGAAAATACTCTCGCTTTCATCAGTCCTCAAACGACGAACTTTGTCAAACGTAAATACTCGGTCAAAGCTCTATGCTGGCTACAATACTTGTGCGACAAGGAAGACAAATGGATTCAACACACCCGCAACAGAGGAGGCGAAAAGACCATCGGAACGTATTCGGTGGATGGCTGGGACTTAGAAAACCCTCAAATCGTGTACGAATTTAACGGATGCCTATATCACGGATTTCTCATGAGCTACCCTCAACGCGACACCAAAAATCAGTTTTTACAACGGACCATAGAAGACTTGTACCAGACAACTTGTCAGCGACGATTGAAGTTAGAACAGCACAGATACCAGGTTGTGAAAATGTGGGAACACGAGTACGATCAGCGTTTGAAAACCAATCCCAAGTTTTAACGCATCATAGAAAGTTACAAGTTGGTGGACCCCATGAACCCCCGGGATAGTTTGTACGGAGGACGGACGAATGCCACCTGTCTCCTGTACCAGGCGGACGAGGAGAAAGGAGAATATATCAAATACTTGGACGTGTGTTCGCTGTACCCTTACGTGTGCAAATATTGTCACGTTCCCGTAGGGCACCCAGAATTGATGACATAACACATTGATCTGGACAACATACGCCAGTTCGAAGGATTGATTAAATGCAAAGTCTTACCTCCCATAGACTTGTACCATCCCTTTTTACCTCACCATTGCCAAGGGAAACTGATGTTTCCTTTGTGTCGTACTTGTTTCGAAACGTGCAACCAAGACCAACCCTGTCAGCACACCCAGGAAGAACGCGCCTTGACAGGAACGTGGGTTAGCGTGGAATTCTTTAAAGCTTTGGACCTGGGATACCAACTGTTAGAAGTGTACGAAATTTACTACTTTCCCAAGACACAACAATACCACAAGGGCGACGAGACACAGAAAGGTATTTTTGCAGACTAAGTGATTACCTTTTTGAAACTAAAACAAGAAGCTAGCGGCTATCCGTCCTGGTGCCACACTTCCGAAGACCAAAAGAAATTCAAAGAAAAATATTGGGAACAGGAAGGCATCACTTTAGACCACATTAAGAAAAAGGAAGGAAGGCGATCCTTTGCTAAAATGATGTTAAATTGCTTGTGGGGTAAAATGGCACAACGGAGTATTTGTCGGAACCTTCCCGCTACTTTCAGATGATTCACGACAAAACCATATACATGAAACACGTGGACGTCATTCGTGAGGACTTGATCTTAGTCAATTACGAAGAAGAACTAGACTTTGTAAAAGCTGACAAATTTTAAAATGTCATCATTGCTGGCTTACGTCCAGCCCACTCTCGCTTAAAATTGTACGAAGTGTTAGAACTGTTAGGTGATCGTGTGTTGTATTTCGACACGGACAGTTGTGTCTACATTCATCGACCGAACCAGTGTAACCCTGAAATCGAAGGAGACCGTTTAGAAGCCTGGACCGATGAACATCCCGACGACAATTATTCTAAGTTTTGCAAGTGGCGGTCCTAAAAATTACGGCTACGAATACCGAGACCCACAAGGAGAAATACACACCGAATATAAAGTGAAAGGGTTGACTCTCAATAATCGCACCAGTCGAGTGGTGAACTTTGACGTGTTACAAGAAGCCTTACAGTCTGGACAGGATGAAACTTTTAAAGTGACCACCCACGAACCGCTCAGGATCTTCCGTTTACCCACACACCAAATTGTCAGCCGACCTTTGGAAAAAGTCTATAAAATTGTGTAGAAGAAGAGAGTACGACTTCCCAATCACATCACTTTACCGTACTGTCACGTCGATATTGGGCAGCATATAAAAATGAAACACCGTCCATGACTGATAGTTCATTTGTAACTACAAGCGACACAAGATGAATCCGTTTAAACAGACATCGTTCAAATTTGGGGATTCTCAAGTTGAGTGCAATGCTATACCTTGCAATTGCAGTGATGCCATACGCTGTGACCTCAGCGATTCAGTAGGACAGCGTGGGAACGATGCTATGACTACTACTCCTATATCTACCATGGAAAGTGATGAAGACGTGTTAAACCTGAGGGATGCGAAAGCGGTGCCACACGTTATCGTGGACTCCTGGAATTTCACCGTACCTGCATCGAACTGATGTGAGGAGAGTCGAGTATTCGTTCCCTACGAGTTTGCCTGAATACTGTCTCTTTAAAAGTCGATTCCAAACCTTCAAAGAGAAATGGCCAAAATATCTGCCTGGACCAACTCCTGAAGAATTAGCCACAGCCGGATTTTTCTACTTGGGTGTTTCAGTTGTGGTGAGTCAATTTACGAGTGGGAACAGAAAGATTACGCTTACCTGGAACATGCTTGATGGTCTCCGAATTGTCACTACCTACCTTTAGTGGGACCATAGTGATTGAAAGGGACAATAATGTACCATGTCGTTTGAGAAACCAGTTTGACTTGGAGACAACCCTAGACCAGTATATAAATTCCTCTCTAAAACTAACATTCAAGGATTACCACACGAATTGCAAGATAAGATCTACAAGGAAGTTTGGCAGGAACTTGCTAAAGAAAAATCTCAATTTATGACTGTAGAACTTTTGTGTCGTGACATTCACAAGAGGAAAGTGATAAATGTCAACCAACGTGTCAGATTTATCTGGATCAAGTGTGCCTTTTTCCACAGATTTGTATTTAGACCGTTTACATCTGAAGATTTTTTGATCATTCTTGACTGTTACACTGAATGGCAGTGGTCCCAAAATAACACCATTTTAAACATTTTCGCTTTTGGAGAAGATTTTAAATAATTCTGTGCAGAATATACACTTATGGTCTTCGACAAAAAGAAGTATAAAATAGAACTACCATGCCACAACCGTTATCACTTGTGATAAAACAGATTTCGTGGAAGGATATCAATGAGAATATTCAAACGGTGGAGGATTACAAACACTTATTACGAGAACTGTGTCTCATCAATTGGGGTCGACGCGTAGTGTGTGTTTTAGTGACTTGCTTTATGGGTTTTCGTTTACCCGTAGATTCCTTGTGGACACTTTACGAGCAAAACCTACAAAGACAGCATGGGGACTCCTTTAAATGTCCACGAGAGACTCATTCTGTTAAAAGCCTTACGCTTTCATCTGGATACGTCTCGACCTCTACAGGAAAAAAAGATTCGTCAACTTTTACGTACGGAAGAGGTGTACGACAATGTGTCTGTAGTTTGTGATTCACACCCTCATTGGACAGATGTTAGTGACTGGAAAAGTTGGGGTTTTGAGGCTTGGACAAAAGAAGCATCCCCTTATGCTCAAGCGTTCTGATCGTAAAATCCTTCGTCGAGTGAAAAAAGTCACTTTTAAACCTATGTTAGTGACAGTGCCAGAAGAAGAAGAAGAAGAAGAAGAAGAAGAAGAAGAAGAAGAAGAAGAAGAAGAAGAAGAAGAAGAAGAAGAAGAAGAAGAAGAAGAATCACCGAGGACAATCACTCTGTTCAAGACAGAACTGTCATGGATATTCCCCCACAAGGACCCTTCCGACAGGACTGTTATCGACATTCCCGAAAGACCATACTGAGAGGACACCTATGTGACTCTACCCAATGTAGAGACTATAAGAACATTACACACAACCAAAACGACGTTGTACAGAGACTTGTTTATACATGTCTACCACTTTGATTGTTACCATGTGTATTTTATTCCTGTACCTATCCATTTGGCTTTTATATACTTTCGTCTTTTATGTTGTTCCAATTTAAACATGAATTGAAATAAACTTGTCCTGAAAAAAGTACAAAAACCTCTTGTCTTGTCTGTTTTTGTGTTAATAGTGTCATGCCCTACACTACTATGTCTACCTCTGCTGTTTGTACTCCTTCTTCCTCGACATTCAAAGTCATTGAAGAACACTTAGATCATACTAGTTGGGAGGCTTTGTATCTTCGTCATCCTTTTAACATGTTAATTGCTGGACCGAGCGGTTCAGGCAAAACCGTATTTGTCAAACGTTTGATCGAACATTAACATCATTTGATCGATCGTTCACCTCAACGCATCGTGTAGTGTTACAAAGAGTGGCAATCGGCATACAGCCTCTTGCAAGAAAGTCAAGATGATTCCATTGTGTTTGTGGAAGGCTTTACTAACGAAGACCCTCGTGTCTGACCCCAGTCAAACTCATTTGGTCATTTTCGACGACATGTTAGGAGAAGACGAAGAAGAAATTAAACTGGTTTACGCGTAAAGGGCATCATCGTAATGGCAGCGTCATTTACATTACACAAAATTTGTTTCAACAAAGTAAAGCCCATCGTACCATTAGACTCAATGCTCATTATGTAGTCTTGTTTTAAAGCCCTAGAGATCAATCGCAAGTGCAAGTCTTAGCCAAACAGTTAGGAACACCTTAGCTGACTCATGCGTACGATGATGAAACTCAAACCCCACACGCCTATTTACACTCGTGGATTTAAAACCCACCGCTCCCGATTTTTTTGCGATTTCGTACCCATTTGTTCACGACCGGTGCCAAGACGGAGGACCTGTCGTGTACACGTCCTCGTCGTCGGCATAACAATAACAACAACCAAAAAACCTATAAAAACCTCAGTCAATTTGACCTTGTCTCATACATCGTCAACATGACGTCTCTTCAAATCTCATATTCCCATAAAATTGATCCGTGCTTTGTACGGTATCAGGGGCGAAAAAATAATCCACAAATACGTTCTCATGTCTTAGAAGCCAGTCTCAAAGAAGTCTTACGATGGTTTACGGTAACAGCACGTCAATTACTTCAAGGTATCATTCACATTCCACATCAAACCAAACGCTTTTTTGACAGAAACAATGTAGCATTGACGCAACCGGCCGATCCTCGCATCGATACACAAACCAAAAAGCAAATCATTTTAAAAGCTGGAGGTAGCGGTTCTCTAGGAGGTGTCATCATTCGTTCCCTTTTAAAATGGTATCCCATTGCTCCCAAAGATCACCCCAAGAAAAAAGCCAAACGAACCACCAAGTAAAGGAACAATGGTGTCAAGACCAAATCACAGAAAAAGAAAAGTCCACAGAAAGGTGCTGTCACTCGGAAAAGAGACAGTTCTGCCAGGACGCAACTTTACATTCGTAAACCACGACCTGCAGCACCAGTTGAACAAACTAGACAAATCATTTCAAAACCGAATTGGTGTCCTTAGCGATCCTTTTCAAGATTTAGGGAAACACGTCGTTACCTTTTTGATGAAGCGTTAGTTCCAAAAAGAAGATAAAAGAGGGTGTGTAAAAGAGGGTGTGTACCAAGTCTTTGACGTCAGTGTATTTCTGGAATGAACAAGCAAAGATGTCACCCCGCAGAAAACATTCTTATTCACCCCACAAAGGAAAGAAAAGGAAAGGACGTTCTCCTCGTTTAGTCATACACGGAGACATGTTCTCCGTACTGTCCAAAGTCTCTCCGACCATGCGAAAACAAATCATTAAAACGGCCTCCAAAGATGTCATCGATACCGTGTGCGAATGTTGTTTGAATGTCTTGAAAGGCACGATACCTTTGTCTCCACACCAGAAAAAATGCTTAGCCAATCATCAACACGTTCTTCGTCAAATGGTCAAAAAGAAAATACCCATTAGTCAAAAGAAAAAGATGTTGGTGCAACGCAGAGGATATTTACCCTTTCTTGCTCCTTTGTTGACAGGCCTAATACCAGGTTTGATACAAGGGGTGACACGAGGGATGACCCAAGGGATGGGTAGAAATATGTATGATCCTTCCTGAAGATAAAATGGACATTTTGAGCACAACGATCTTAGACTTAACCTTTGGAAGCCGATGAAATGACGAAAACTGACATTGGTCCCTTACAAACGATGGATGGAATACTAACTTTAGCAAGAGCAATTAACCCCACCCCCATTTGCCACCCAATCCTCCGTTGACCGAGATGTCCCAATTACAACACGAATTGCAATTCTTGATGCATCGAAACGATTTGTCCGAAACCGAAAAATCCCAAAAGTACGGTCAACTCTTGAAACGACTGCAACTCGTTCATCGAAAAGCTGTGGAACAATCAGCTCTACCCACTCTGACCGATTTTAAGGCTCTAATGAATAGTCCGTCGCCATTACTATCTACAGCGGACAAGACGAACGTATCCCCACAATTACCCAAGGAAGAAGAGAACTATGATATCTTTCAAACACCCACTGACACTCCCATCCCGAGTAAGATTTCAGCTTCCTTGTTGACCCCTTCTCCCACTCCCCAACGAGAAGAACTCAGAACTTGGGTTAAAAAGATGTAGTGAAAAAGAAAGAATGGAAACCAGAAGTGAGAAAAGAAAAAAAGACCAAAGCTATCCCATTACCTCCATTTCCACCACCACCAGTACCCTCGACGTTTACTCCTGTGGCACATCGGACACGTAATACCATTTCCAAACAACTCCCATTTCGCCCGACTCAAAGCAGTATCATCAAAGAGTGGGTACCTTATTAACAAAATCATGGAGAAGGTGTTAACCAGCATTTACTACGAATTAGCCCACCATGCAGGTTATGGAGGCGTTCAGAAATTATATCGTGCTGCTAAAACTCGCCTGAAAAAGCTCCATTTACCTGAAGTACAAAGATGGTTGCAAGAACAATCTACGTACACTTAACACAAACCCATTCAATGAAAATATCACAGAAAAGTCGCACTCAAGTGGAAGGCTTCGATCATCAATGGCAAGCCGAATTAGCCGATGTCTCATTTATCCACCTACAATCGTGGCAACAAATATTTGTTTTCTGTCACAGACGTCTTTTCTAAATTTGCCTCGGTCAAACAATTGACTTCCAAATCGAGCGGAGAGTTAGTACGAACCCTGCACCTGGTGTCGAAGCAAAGTGGTCGTCACCTTCATCGATGGCAAACCGACAAAGGCACCGAATTTCTGAACCAAGCTTTCCAGTGAGAATTAAAGAAACGTGACATTCATTTTTTACCACCGAAAATCCTGAAACCAAAGATAGCATCGTGGAACGTTTTCAACGTACCTTGAAAGAACGCATGTGGAAATATTTTACACATCAACACACTCTCAAGTACATCGACGTCTTACCGCACTTAGTCAAAGCCTACAATCAATCTTGCCATAGAAGCATTGGACGTGACCCAAATGATTTGACACCCGACAACGAAGTGACTGTTTTTGAGCGTCTGTTTGGTAGGTCCCGGACGATGGCTGTCCCCAAGAAAGATGAAGTGTTAACCACTGGAGATTGGGTTCGCATTTGTAAAGCAAATGCACTTTCGACAAAGGTTCCTTACCTCTTTTAGACACTCCTTTAACCTCCAGGGGCTCCTCGGACAGTAGAAAGTTGGAATTATGACCAACAATATTTACCAGTTTTACTTAACGTTACCCAGTGACAGTTCCATGGAGGTGTTTACTAACAACACGTTTTGCTGTTACACGGCTAAATTACCTCAAGCCATTCATTTGGATCAAGATGCCCATTATGAAGTCGCTTTAGTGGAAATGATACACCCAACACAAATCAAAAACATCGTCGAAAATCAAAACAGTTTTAAAGTAGAAGTGTATGACGAGCAATTGCAACAACACTTAGACGAACGCATCACTGTCAGTGACCCGATGAAAACACAGGACCTCAAGACTTAGCGGTCCACCTATCTGTTATCTATTCCTACAGGCTATCATTTTCGTGGTCAACATTTAGTGGCTGCACTTGCTGCCAGGTTCAATACTGTGTTTGGTAAAGCCATGGACAAAGCCAAAAAAAGTGTTACCTTTGAGTACAATAAAGTGGCTCGTCGTCTAATGATCAAATTTTCGGAGGACAAAATTATGGCCATCACCCTTTCTCCTGAATTGTATGATATTTTGGGTGGAGACTTCAGGTTGGTCAAGAATAAAGAAATACCAGCCATGACCAGTAACTTGGATTTTGCGAAATATTTTCGATTCCCTGTACCAAAGACTCAACTTGTATTTTGTGTACTCCGATGTGGTGGAGCACAACTTGGTAGGACACAACTCTGCACCGTTACTGCGTGTCATTCCTTTCAAAGTGGATTCTGCCACAACCGCTGACGAGGAAGGTGGAAATACCTATCATGTTCACCGCGAATTTGTACATCGTCATTATTTGCCTGTCAGTAAGTCGTATTTTGACAGTGTCAACATTACTATAAAAGAAGATCTGGGACAAAATATTCCATTTATCAAAGGGAAAGTCAAAGTGAAACTCCATTTTCAAAAACGATTCTCTAACAACTGAAAAGTTATGTATCCTGTGTACCGAGGAGTCGCTCGACAACGAGGACATGGTTTAGGAGATATGTTTAAATGAGCCTTTCGTTCCGTTTTCCCTGTTTTGAAACCGATGGCGACACAAGGATTGCACGCCTTAAAAGATGCCGCATTGATTCACGGCAAAGAATTTCTTCAAAATATCCTCATTGACAAACAAAACCCCAAAGAAGCTTTATTGAGAGCAGGCAAAAGGCAAAAATGTTTTGCTTCAAACGGGTAAAGAGATTTCTTGCCAACGAGAAAGTCCTATAAATGCCTTGAACGGTACCAAGTCTGGCATTCCTGCTTCCCTGATGACACGGCAAGGACAAGGAAGAAAGCGACAACAAAGACACTCTTCCGAAAATCTCCATACCTCTAGAGTTAGAAAGACTAATAAAAGAAAAACCGTTCGAGACTTAGACAAGCAGCAGAGGGTGCAAATCAGACAAGAGATTTGGCGTCAACGAGGCTTCCTGCTCGTAAATATTTTATAGAAGCGTCTATTTGACAAACTGAAACTTCGAAAATGCTTGACAGAAGGGTCGATTTGACAAACTGAGGCTTCCACGTAAATCGAAAAAAAACGTCGATTCGGTAAACTGAGGCTTCCTCGAAAAAGGGTCGGTTTGACAAACTGAGGCTTCTATTTGGTAAAAGAAAAGACGCCAATTTTCTTGACACTCGCCCCCTCTGCTGCTATGGGCTAACCGAATATTTGATCAAGTCCGATACGATATCTTGATCTAGGATCATGCAAATTTATCGTTACAAATCCATGCGGGATTGACTGAGCGCGACTAAAGAAATTTCTAAAGAGATTATAATTCATATCACCGCCGCACCAAGTCTGGTGAATATTTCGTAGTGTATGTGTATCAACTCCGTGGAATATAGCAAGAATATTGCAGTTATCTCTGATCACTTTTGGTATTTAAGTGTATCGTTGAGTGACATATATCACGTCGGTGTTTTTATGTCTGCCTCGGGAAAATATCCTAGCGGGATTCTTTTGATTATCTAAAATCAAATCGTCGTATACGACCAAATTGTTAATACTTCCATCGATATCATCAATACTCGGTGCTTCTTCGATATCGGTTATAAACTCAATAATACCATCGCCGTTGATTGCTATTGCTCTTTCGTTGTACTCCTTTAACACTTCATAACATCTCTGATCGTCTACACTCGGAGATACTAAATACAATTTATCCCATTTCATCGATCTCGTTATCAAATTAAGTAACAATTGTGTTTTGCCACATCCGGATGGTCCGATTATAATCATTCTAATTGAATTCGGCAACATCGCATGGTGTTTAATAGGTTCCCGTCGTCGGGTAGCTGAATAATCAATTACATTCATGTTATTATAAATATATTATGGATCTATATTGTGTGAAGTGCAAGGCGCGTACTGGCACAGATGACTTGACGACGATTACAACTAAAAATAACCGATCAGCACTTTCCGGTAAGTGTGTACAATGTAGTACAAAAAAAATTAGATTTATTGCTAAGGATTTAAAAAAAAAACGAGGAGTTTATATCGCAGCCAAGCCAACTAAACTCCCGGGAACACCATGGACAAAGTATCCAGGAGAAAAACACCTTCCAGGGTATAGTTATTGTGGGCCGGGGACTAGACTCGATATCAGACTCGATGATCAAAACCACCCCAGACCCGGTGAATATCCAATAAACGCCATTGATAAAGCGTGTCATGCTCATGATGTTGCTTATAAAAGCAGTAATTTGCAACATAGACATCTCGCAGATGTAAAATTATTTCACGCGTTGGATTCTATCACTGATAAATGCTTCAAAGAAAAGTTGGCTTCATGGTTAGTAAAATCGGCTATGAAAGGTAAATTGATGTTAGGTGCCGGTAATTAATAACAACATGGAATCTATTTATTATTCTCCAAAAAGATACTGGAGGGGTAAAGCAGCAATCGGTAAACTCGCTAGCGCCACGAAGACGAAAATTACCAACGCGGCTAATTAGTTATCTAAACAGGCGATATGGCAAATTTATCTACCACCGCCTAAACAAGTTAACTACTCGCATTTTGATGTGACCGTTCCTATTGAGGTTCATCAAGCTGATATATTATTTCTGCCGCATGATGGTGGTTACAAATACGCGCTAACTGTAGTTGATGTTCCGAGTCGATACAAACAAGCAGAACCGCTAAAGACAAAATCATCAACTGAAGTAGCTTCTGCATTTGAAAGGATTTATCGAAGAGGTCCTCTGCGCTGGCTAAATCTATTACAAGTTGATCCTGGCAAGGAATTTCAGGGTGCGGTTCTATCAACAATGAAGAATCATAATGTCATTATCAGACGAGGACAAACTGCACTACATCGCGATCAGGAAATTGTTGAACGATTTAATCGTACACTTGCTGAGCGGTTATTTGGATATCAGTACGCGAAGGAATTTATTCAGGATAAACGATCTCGTGAATGGGTCAAGAGATTACCAGCTGTGATTATCGCGCTGAATAATGAGGTTACTCGAACGATTAATATGAAATCTAACAACGCAATTAAAAAGAAGTATATACCCGTACAACCGCATAAAGATTTTTCAAAACAACCAATACTCGGTAATGTCACTGTTAGGTATTTATTTGAACCAGGAGAACTCGAAGGTGGCACAAAAAGAGCTACTGATCCTGTTTGGAGTGTTACTGTACATAGAATATCTAACATAACACGATCCACGGGTAGACCAGCAATCTATAGACTGGATTTGACAGCTCCTCAGCGAGGATTTACTCGTGAACAACTGTAAGTGATACCCGAGGATACTCAATTACCACCGCGTGGTCTTAACTAGCACCTCTTCGTCTGTTGCACTCAAGACAAGTCAGCATCACATTATCCCTGGTATGGCCAACGCTGCTATCTCTTCTGTCTACGGTACGTTGTCGAGAATCCTTATCCGACCAACACCAACTCATTATACAATTGCAACTCGCGCAGTGATTATTCTGTTGTTGTTTCTGTGTGATTATTAATTCAGCATCAATATCAAATTCTCTATTATTTATTTTATCCTGCTGTTTATAACCTGAAAGTTTTTTTTCTGATTATGTCCTTGACGTTGTCAGCGCTGATAATAGTGTCATTATCATCTTCTGACTCTGTCAGGACAACTCTTCGAAGCTGATTTATTCTTCGTACTCTGTACACTGCGAGATAAACTAAATTTGACCATTCGATGTGATTATCCACCATCCAAACAATTGTATCGGATATAGTCAATCCCTGTGAAGAATGTATCGTCGCTGCGTAACCTAGCGTCCATGGGGATTTATCAGCAAGCAATGCATCTTTGACGATGCTGATATCATTCAGCACAATATCATTTAACACTAAATTCTGCTTTTCACGCTGTCTTGGAATATCAACTTCAATATTCTGTTTTCGTGTATCCTTGGGTCTATAACACAACGGCACTGGAAGTGTTGGAAATTTTTCTTTATGCGTTTCAAACAACTTCATCTGAAGTGTGTCTCTGACTATCTTTCTACTTGCGATTATCAAATCGTTCGGTTTCCACGTTTCCCAGAAATCTTTTAATGGGGTTTGCGAAATTATTTCACATTGGATTCTATCCGGTTGTAATCTGATTCGTTTTTTGAACTCGCGTAATTGTTCATCAAGTGCTCTATGATCGGTGTTAATTTCTTCATAATAGTCTACAAAATTCTTTAGCCAATCATGCGGCGATAAACCGACAAATGGTGGTGGTTGGCCATGATCGCCACACATGACGACTTTTGTGTTCGCGTGCAATAACCACTCGGGAAACTTTTGTAATACATCTAACGACACCGTGCATATCTCATCCCAAATTATAACTTCAGGAATAAATTTTTCACCAATTCGTTCAGGAGTCCATTCATCGCCTTTCCATCGAAAGAAACTATGATAAGTGCAAGCATTCACTCCTCGTTGTTTCATCTCTCTGGCAAGTCTGTGTGTTGGTGTTAGCACAATCATATTTGATTTCCCACGAAATAACTCAATCGTACGAGTCGTCTTTCCTGACCCGCCACAACCGTTTAGGTAGCTGGTTTTATACCGGCATATTGGATCAGATATCTGCGGTGCATTAGAAAGTTCTGATATTTTATCGCCGCTCAAATATTTATCTTCAATCGTAACATCTGCTGATTTGGAATAATCACACGGTATTTCCCGCTTAATTCGCCAAGATCCCCAACTCTCGTCAGAATTAGTGAATTCAGCCACTGCTTCGCTGTGTTTCGCGTTGATATAAAATGAATCAGTGGCTACTCTAAAAGCCTTGTCAGGAAATCTATTTATCATCGAAAATTAATTGATAGAAGCATAAGCTATCATAGACGCTCTCGTGTGTGTATACTGAAGATTTTCTCCGTCTGCGTAAGTAACAATTGTACCAAATTTTATTCCATCGGACAAGAAAGCGTCTTTACGATCCACGTATATACCTTTACTCGTTATATCCACGATAATAAAATCGTATTCAACACTGTCTATGATTAACCGTGAAGAATATCGTTTATTGTCATATTTTCCACCCTGAGTGAATTTACCGATTATTCTTCTACCGAGATCCTTTGCTTCTTTGTTTCCGATTTCAAATAACTGTCTGGACCATTTCACGATATTTTCTTCGTCAAGATCAGGAAGTTGTTTTCGTTGTTCGCTGATTATACTATCAGGATTGGGTTGTGGTAACCAGACTTCAGTCTGAGCTCGATAGGATATAATCGCTTCACTGACAATCAGCGATATCAGCATTCTACAATCAATCATATACCGTAACAGTGCTAGTGGCATCCAGTGTTTTTCAGATATATGTCTACCAATCCAAACATAACAGCACGATTCAAATAATACCACACGAGCGAATCCGGTTAAATCAAAATCAGGCAGTGGTCCATTAATCGCAACACGGGTCATCTCGTGTGTGGGATGTCCAAATCGCTTGAAGTATTCGGCGCATTCTCCGTACCCGAGAAAACTCACCGGATAACACGCAACCATATCAACTGAAATAATACATTCACGGTCGAATTTTGTATTCCATAATCCGCCGTGGATGTATTCGATGCAGCTTGAAGACAAATAGTATTAGTATATAGATGAACCAAGAATTCAGACCGCATCCCATGATCACAAACTATGAAGCATCCAGTAATGGTATTGTCATAAACTGCAGATTGAAGAAGCCAGTTGGTACTGTGAATAATCAAGGGTATTTGATGTTTGGCGATGGGAAGGAGCAATATTACTGTCATCGTTTCGTGTATGAATGTTTCCATGGATTGATCAAGGATGGTTTTGTTATCGATCACATTGATTCCAATGCTAAGAATAATTCTTTATCAAATCTGCAGGCTGTTATACAAAGTGAAAATTTGAAACGAGGAAAGACTTGAAAATACGCGAAAAAAGCGAGACCTGTAAGATCTTTTAATTCATCAAATAACGAGGAAATAGTATTTCAATAAATAGCTAAGGCTGGTAGATATTTCGATATTTGTCCACCTTCTGTTCAATGCGTTGCAGAGGGGATTTATCGATCTGCGATTTCAAAAGAGACCGGACAAAAAAAAAATAAATTCATTTATGCATAGACGTCCATCTCTGAGAAATATATTTTTCATATTAGAGGTGTATAATTATCAATAATATGAATTCTCAAAATATCAATGAGGTCATAACCGAAATTTTAAAATTGAAATCTCAGGGGATTTACACATCTGATGGTTTAAACTGCAATCATATTATGTCCGACTTCCAGGATATTGAATACAGCGCTAACAATAACAAAGTATGTACTACCCAAAAAATATGCGCTAATAAAACAAATTCAGAATTCAACTCGCGATTCCCTTCTATGCTGTGACGACGTCAGTAAGTTTGTCCCGTTATATACTATCGTGGAAAAAATAAGAAAGGAATTAGGGAAGGAATATGAAATAAAAAGAGGAAATAATTCAAAAATCAGAAATATAAGATTGTTAATTGAACAAAATGAAAAGCCCCTTTCGGATAATTGTTAGTAAAATACTTCTGTTAAAATTCTTACTACAAACATGTATGAATAATCCATGGACGGTATCATAAGTGTTTTACTACAAGGAAGTTGTAAAATTTCGTAGTAAAATATTTTTTTATTACTGAAATAAATTTTCATAGTAAATATTTTTTTTAGTCGTTATTGACTGATGTTTGCTATTTTTTAGACTGATTTTGGTCGTTTTTGACTGATTTTGGCCGTTTTTGACTGATTTTAAGCGGTTTCAGTAGGGTCAAATGGTCGATTTTGCATGTGATTTCTTGTAGACTTTTTCCACCTAAAATTATTTTTATGTATTTTTGGTCAAAAACTGACAAAAATAGGTCAAAAATGAACAAAAAACGACAAAAACAACCAAAAATGACTCTTGTTTTCAGTCGGGTCAAATGGTCTATTTTACATGGGATTTCTCGTAGATTTTTTCCACCTAAAATTATTTTTATTACTGCAATAAATTTTCATAGCAAATATTTTTTTTAGTCGTTATTGACTGATTTTTGTCGTTATTGACTGATTTTTGCCATGTTTTGACTGATTTTGGCCGTTTTGACTGATTTTGGTTATTTTTTCACTGATTTTAAGCGGTTTCAGTAAGGTCAAATGGTCGATTTTGCATGGGATTTCTCGTAGAATGTTTCCATCAGGAATGACTCTGAGTAAAAAAATCATAAAAAAAATCACAAAAACTGACAAAAATGAACAAAAAACGACAATATCAGTCAAAAATACACTAAAAACTGGGCTGGTTTCAATCGGGTCAAATTGTCGATTTTGCATGGGATTTTCCGTAGACTTTTTCCATCTAAAATTATTTTCGGGTGACAAAATCACTGCATTTAGATTGAAATCTCTTCGTACACTAATTGGGAAATTGTTTACGATTTCAATAATGACCAATGAAGCATTAACGACTCGACTGACTCGTGAGAGACTTGTCGCGATCAAAAAGTATATACCAATCCGCGACTCTGTCAGGAATAAACTGCAAGCTAGACAGAGTTTACAAACTGATTTTGCTGCGGGATCTGAAGAATTGTTTAAACCAATAACCACAGCAACGAAGGGAGTAGAGCGAGCTATATACGGAGATGTCCCCGAGACGGGGGAAAAAAGAAAAGAAAAACCTCTGATTGGTGAACTTGAAAAAATAGCAGCGGAAACTGAAAAAATATCAAAAAGATCCAAACAAACAAAAAATCTTTAAAAACACTTCCTGGTGATATAATAACTGTTGCAAGACAACAGGAACACAAGAAGAGCAACTTCGAGAAGAAATATAACGATTAGGTGGTATTGATATTATATCTCCACCACCTGAACGACTTGAACAAGAAGTTAGAGCGCTACCTGAACCACTTGAAGGACAACAAAGCGATGTTGCAATAGAAGAATATTCACCTGAAAAGATATTTACTGATAATGCGTTAACTGAAATTAGAGGAATCAAATCAGACCCTGAATTAGTTAAATTTACTAAAGACAATTTTTAAAAAAATATAAGAAATAATTATTTAAAAGGCGACAAATCTAGAAAATTTATAAAAGACATAGACAAATAGGCGAATAAAGTGTTTTTAGCAAACCGCGGTAAAACTAGAATCACAAAAGAAATAAGTCCTGATTTTAATATTTTTCTAGCTTCAGTAAAGAGTGGTCCACTACCACCAGGGTATACAGCAGATCCAATCCCAGGCAGAAGCTGATTCTGAAAAAGGTGCAACTGGTATAACTAAAAAATCAGCCGGAAAGGGATATTTCAGAAACCCAATAGGGATTTCAGGTAGTGGTCTTATTCAATGTGCTGGTAATATTCTCAGTGATATAGCAAGATTAGAAGTTCTCATCGGAGGAAAACGAGCTGGAAATAACTCTCCAGAAATAATTAATGAAGCAGCTGATATCTGCAGGCGGTTATTTCAAGGTGGTATCATGGATATCAAAACATATCGAGATTTCATTAACGAGTTAGTGAAACATTCTACGGATGGTAATCACAGTGACTAAGTCATCGCATTAGATAAATATCATTTAAATAAGATGATCATACACTACAACCATGGCAAACCAGCCAGCGTCTATGTAGTTAATTCACGGTTTCCAGTTTATAACGCGTACTATGGTGATGGTTTCGGTGATACAATTGCGGTGTTATTTGCGAGAATGGCTCCAAAAGTGGCGACGCTAGCAAAACAATTATCAATGAAAGCCATTGATGTTATTCGTGATAAGAGTTTTAGTGCTGTTGGAGATCTTACCGGGAAAGTGTTTTCCGCGGTAAAGGATAAACTAACAGCGCTAGTTCGGCGGTGAAGGAAACCGGGATCACTACCATCTACAGCAGAGATGCCTGTGAGTGTTAGTAAAATTATTAATAACGCAGTAGATCAAAAACTAGCGTCGCTGATAACTCCATCGTTGACAGCAAGTGACCAGGATAGCATAACAGCAAATATGATAGCGGGAAGTGGCTTAAAAAAACCACGACGACGTCGACGATGATTTAGATCAATGAATATAGAATAAAATGTTCAAACGGTCACCTGATACAGCGTTTGATATGGACGCCCCAGTTCTTAAGGATGATTCTGCACGCGATTATCAATTTTATTCTTATCACGCAGTACAATCAGATCTCCGATGAAGAATTGAACTTCAAGTTCATGATACCAGTAAATACTTTTTGCCTTGTGAAGCATTTATCGAAGTGGAAGGAAAACTTGTAACAAATGATGCTGCTCATAAAGATCCACCATACGCAGATAACCCAAATATCAGAGTTGCTTTTGTTAATAATGGTATCATGGCGTTATTGGAAAGCGCTAGATATCTCATTGATGGAAGAGAAATTGAATCTATAGAGCGTGAAGTTGATGTTGCCACAACAATAATCGGGTTAGCGAGATATTCCGATGATTATACAAGATCAGCGGGTCCATCTATGATGTTGTCTAAATATATCACTGATCACGCTGATCACCTCCCGCATATTAAAATACGGACACCACAAGATACCGCAGCTGATCCACAACCACATGCTGCTTCTCCTGAACACCGAGCAAAACCAGCTACCGCCTTTGATATTCTCGGAAGCATTAATGATAATTACAATCTAGGATTTGCAACACGCGTATCAACATTGAAGAGGCCTCGTCGACAGTTTTCATGCGCGATCCCAGTACATCATATATTTGGATTCTGTAGAAACGTTCGAAAAGTTATCTATGGAGCAAAACATACAATAGTACTCGTGCGAAAGGGTACTGATAATGATGTAATCTGGCGTGGTGCTGGTGTTCCTGCCGGTAAAGTCGTTTTAACAAAACTATCACTGTGGATGCCAGTGTTGACTCCATCAATCACCACAGAGGAGCGATTACTATCATTTATGGACCAAGGAGGAAAGTCGTTGCTGAGTTGGCTAACAACGAATACAGACACCAAGGATTCTGATGTTAATGGTACATTTACGTGGAACCTAGCATCAAAACAGTGGGTTTCAGCTTCGCGTCATATATTTGTTGCACTACAGAATAGAAATCGATTAAACTCTCAAGAACACAGCCATATGATATTTGATAAATTAGATGTTACTGACGTCTCGCTGAGAATAAACGGACAACAGGAACCATCCGAGGATATACAACTGAATTACGATACCAACCAAATAGCACGTGTGTATCATCGGTTGTTGACATATATGGCACGCGATCAAAATGTTGATACTGGTCTGCAAATATCACAGTTGGATTTTAGGAATCTGTATCCGATCTATTACTTTTCGCTGGAACATCTTGATTTAACAAGACAGTCCGTCGTTGATATACACTTTATAGCTCGTATAGACCCTGGCGGTGTTGGTTATAGAGCGGTTGCTGTCATTCTCAGCGATAAATCAATGAAACTTGAAGGTGTTGGCGGAAGAATGAGAGCAATTGATGCACCAGTAGAAAACATGTAGTGTTTTCCAAAAATATGTAACAATTAGATCAATCTGTTATTTTATAATGAAATACAGTCATATTAGTGTTGCGTTAACTCCTGGTCAACTCAAGAAATTGCAATCGGAATCAACTAAAAAATGCGGAACCACAATAACACTGAAACTCAGCCAGATGACTGGCGGAGCGAATAAATTGTCGCTGACGTCTCGTCAAGTAAAACACTTCAATGATGCGTTCAAGGATAAAAAAGGCGTTCAGATCGCTCTCTCTGCAGCCGCGATCAGCGACATGAAAAAATCAGGTGGTATATTCCCGTTGTTAGCAGCGTTATCAGCGTTGATTGCGGCAGCGGCCCCAGCGGTGGCTAAAGCGGTGGCGCTAGGAGCCTTTGGTACCGCGGCAGGAATGGCATTAAAGAAAGCAACTGGGAGCGGGTATAAAAAAAAGAAAGGAAAGGGTCTAAGACTACCAGGAACCCCGTATTCATGGTACAGCGGAAAAGGCCTGAGAATCCCAGGAACAGTTTACTAACTCGGGAATCTTCGATTGAGGAACCTATGGTTCCCATGTCCAATTTCGATTTACTCGATGCTGCTAAAAATTGGCCATAAAAAACTTCAGAGGTGTCTTTATGAAAGATCAGTTGCCGGCACAACCAAACAGCGTTGAAACCGGTATTATTAATCTCGATAACAGCACCGTACCTGGTACTCACTGGTTTGCATACGCAATTGATCCACATGCAATCGTTTATTTCGATTCATATGGATTAGCACCGCCGAAGGAATTCATGCGTTATATAAACCGCTTAAAAACTCCTCGTTGGTATTCTACGCTACCAACATAACAAATGAATGACCCACTAATATGCGGCAGCGAAGTATTAAATGCACTCGATGCTATTTCATCATCTGGAAAACCACCGCATGTTGTCGTAAATGAATACACTAGTAATCACTTTTTAGAGAGAGATTATATAGAATAAAATGATTCATATTTCGTGGAGACAATTATCAGTGCTTAAGAATCCCGAACCCGATGGCTTTTCAACTGGTGATAGAAAAAAAATAATCAAAGATGAAATAGCTGAGACGTTGAACCTAGCAAGTGTTGATCCCAATGAAATAGTTGTATTTCAAGATCGTCAGGGTAAATTGAAAACTAGTAAGTTTTCCCTGGATGATATTTTAGTTAAACAACGAGACGCAACCGAGAACACCGTTGCGTTTTTTTCCGATCAGGTTAAACTCAAACCGGGTGTACTCGTTTCGACGATTACAGATAGATTAAAAACTCTCAACGATGAGTTAAAATTCATACAAAGTTTTTTTGGTGATCCAGCGACATCACCGAATTTATCATTAATAAAAATCTCTATGGACAATATGAAAACTGTCAACGATGAATTAAAATCGATTATAGCTTTCTTCGGCGAACCAGCGGTAACATCACCGAAGCTCGCAGAAATAAAAAATTCTATGTTGGAATTAGCATCACTTCAATCTAAAATTGAAGACCACGGAAAACAGTTTTCAGTTATTCGTAAAAATATTACAGAGAAATTTATTGGAACTACGTTGGATAAAATTGAAATAAAACTCCCGGATATTAAAAAATCCATCGATGAGACGAAAAACTTCATCGAGGTAACCAAAAATGATTTTTCGAGGATAACAAAAATCATTGAAAAAACAAAAATTCCTCATGAGAAAAACAATAACGTAGTATACACGATACAACACGGATCATTTGTGTGGACTCCTACAGACAATACAGTAAGTATCACTGCAACCGTCAAAGACATTTATCGATTAACACTAGTAACACCGACTCAATTTAATATATCGTCATCGAGTTCATCTGGGGTCAACAATACGATATCAACAATCATCGATAAGGATACAACCAAACAATTCATGATAGCATCCACTGATAAAAATTTGATTAGGGTTTCAGTAACATGGTATGTGGAATTCGTAGCGGATTTAAGTAAACAACTAAATTGAAATCGTAAACTGATTTAAATTTGATTAGGGTTTCAGTAACATGGTATGTGGACCTCGTAGCGGATTTAAGTAAACAACTAAATTGAAATCGTAAACTGATTTAAAAATAAAATGTCGTCATCAACGGTACCTTCGGTATCTCAATATCGCTATGATCAGGCCAGAGAGTTTCAGACTAAACTCAAAACTCTCACTGAGGAGTATGTAAAGAAAATAAAAAAAATACCGACGAAGAATCACCGCAGTTGATGTTTCCGTGTACTCGGTGAGTGGTGTAATCGCCGGACCTGGTTGTAACAGAATTGTTACCGAGAGGATGGTGGATTAAATGAACAACACAAACACAATATATGAAAGAAAATATAAATTTATGAAATAAATTATTAATGAAAAATAATGATGTATCAACACAATAACTCATGCGCTCAACCCACAATTACACTCACAACCATTCACAATACATGAATAAATGAAATATCAATACAAAATAAAACACAGATATAAAGGGATCCAAGGAACCTTTACGAAAGTTATATTACCGCAAGTATAAATTACGATAACAAACACAAAACATCAAACTATACTATCGCACGTATGGACTGCGACAACTAGCACGAACATATACATGTATTCAATCAAGTTGCTAGCTTTTATTGAGATTCATGCAATCCCTTGAAATACTATTGTGATCTGAAATAACCATGTAAATACAACAATGTATTCAATTGTACTACAATTGCAACACACACATGTGTCTCGACCCTGTATAACCGTACGATTCACCACCTGTTGAATCGCCGCCCAGTTTCCCCGAAGACCTAGGGTTGACCAATACTTTTATCGGCCGTTTGCCCTTCACGGATCCACCACAGTTATACGTACAGACAGCATACAACATCTACTAGAACCAATGTTCCTCAATACCCTAGATGTCGCCCCGGATGTTTACAACTTTAGACAGCTCCGACACTCGGACTTCTAGATTTCCGGATATTTACACGTCACGACAGATGTAGACGAACAGACAATTCGACAGACAGACAGTCAGATACTTCAATTCGATTGCACAATAAATCAGCAACAATTTCAGCTACGATCTGAGAGATGTTATCAGCCGACGTTATCAGAGATGCTATCAGAGATGTTCCCCAATAAATCATCTACAAAATCAGCTACGATCTCAAAGACATTATCAACGATGTTATCAGATGAGTTATCAGAGATTATCAGATGTTATCAGATGCGCTATCAGATGCGTTATCAGATGCGTTATCAGAGATGCTGTCAGAGATTATCAGATGTTATCAGATGCGCTATCAGCTACAATAAAGAAACCAGACTAATAATAGTTGTCTCAAAAAATAATCTAAACCTTAGATCACGATATTGCATTTAAAGTCTAATAGTGACTAATAATTCCAAATATTCCACGTTTAAAATCTGCATTGCAATAAAGGCATCATTATATGAAATGATAAACTGAATAAAACTCACAATAAAACGAAATATAAATTTAACACTCACCCCTTTGGCAGGAGATTGAAAGACGAGCTATCTATCCTGTGATTAGATACTTTAGGTCCCGTAATATTGATCAAAAATATTCTGCCTTATATACCCTCAAAATAGGTGAGCAGAAATCACGGCAAGATTACCGTGCACCACGTGAATCTAAATGTTCCGGATTTCATGTAATTCAAAATCAGGCACATGCAAATCGTTACACGCCGCTTACCTTGGAGAAAACCACTTATTCACCCCAGGTAATGCATGTACGACGAAACAAAGAAAATGGTGAGATTAGTTTGTAAATCAATTAGACAATAGATTAAATTTTCGCCGAATTCTGTGACAATACCTCCCCCCTAAGAATAAAAATGTACACATTTTTAAAACTAACACAGAATAGAAGAAAAATAACTACTGATGATATCTTACAACATTTACACTGGTTATACTACAATCTGGATTTTATTACTGGGCAAATTCATACAAATTTCCCATCATGCCCTACTCAAGTAGTATGCACCTACATTTTCAACTCCCCTTATTGACATTGTCGCTCTGTCTCTTGATGTACAACTTGAGCATGTTAGCATGGAATGTCTTTAAATTACCGTCCATGTCAATTTTATAGTCCATGTCACCTTTTACCTCCTTAACTTCATATGGACCTTTCCACTGGACTAATAACTTATTTGAGCTCGTTGGAAGAAGCAATAGAACCTGATCTCCCACAAGAAATTTCCTATTTCGCGCTCTGCGGTTGTAATACTTGGCATATCTACGCCCCGATTTAATTAATTCGTCATGTGCCATCTGGCATGTACTCTCAAGTTTATTTCTTAGATCTAACACGTACTGATAAGTTGTTTTTATTTCCTCGTTCGCGACATCACCAGTCCATAGTTCGCGTAGTATCCGCATCGGGCCTCGAACTGTCCTACCGTACAACAATTCGAAGGGTGAAAACCCTAAACTTTCCCTCGGTACTTCACGGTACGCGAATAGAACAGCGTTTAAATAACGGTCCCAGTCTTGCGGACGTTCCGCGCACATCTTTCGCAGCATGCTTTTCAAGGTACCATTAAACTTCTCTACCAGTCCATTGCACATCGGATGGTATGGGGTAGTGTTTAGCTGTTTGATGGATAACAGCCTACTTATCTCACCCATGAGGTCAGAGGTGAATTGGGCACCACAATCACTGAGGATTTCTTCTGGCACCCCTACCCTACTGAAGATATCAACTAATGCTTCAGCTACCCTTTCCGTTTCAATAGTTGGTAATGCTACGGCTTCGGGGTATCTGGTCGCGTAATCAACCAGAGTAAGAATATACCGATTCTTTCTTTCGGTAACCGGGTGTATTGGTCCTTCAATATCTACTGCCACTCTTTTAAACGGTGTATCTATTAATGGCATCTGTCCTAAGGGCACCCTTGTGACCCTTCCCTTACATACGGTTTTTTGACATACGTCGCACGACCTACAGAACCGTGTGACATCGCCATTAACACCTGGCCAGTAGAATTCAGCGACTACCCTGCTAGTGGTCTTAGCCTTACCTAGGTGTCCTGCCATGCTTGGCTCATGCGCCACCCTAAGTACTTGAGATCTATATCTCTGGGGTACGACCACTTGCCAATATTTCTTACCCTCCCGAGCGCTAAACTCCCTATGAATTAATCCGTTCTTGCGTACGAATCTCGAGCTACCCCCACGCTTGCAATGTTTAATCGCGCCGGACGTGATTTTCTCAACAATTGTTCTGATGGATTCATCACGTTCTTGCTCTTGTTTGAAATCATCACGCGAAATTCCGGAGATCGATTCAGGGACTATTAATTTATGAAACGCGGTTTTCTCTCGCCGTGTTTGCGCTCGCGTTTCGACTGCCTGAGCCAAAGGTATTTTAAAATCGGCCATGGTTGGAAGACGGGAACCTTCAACATTACCGATCGTCAGATCGTAAATAGGGTTTTCCATACAAAGGGCATCAACAGTTCCCGTTAGGAAAGGTGTTTTTACTGTGATCCTTGCTACGGGAATGCGACCGATCGTCTGATCAAGTAGCATACATGGGGACTCCCACCCGAGCATTTGGTTATCCTGCACGAGACTACGTTTGATCACTACGCCCGTGCAACCAGTGTCACGTAATACTACGACTTCTCGACCGTTGACAAACCCTCTCGCGGTTGGTACACGCGCTTCGGGAAATAAACACGTGCCAAGCGAATGAATACCTGTACGATGTTATCAGATTTACCTTTACTTTGTATAGCCACTGCTACCTTATGTACAAGTCCCTTTCTTTTAGGACAGTCTTTTTGAACATGACCCCATGCTTTACACAAGAAACATTGCACACGCTGAATAACTGGATTCCTAACTGACCTATTTACCTCAGCTGATTTTACAAGCTCCCTAGGCATAGGTCTCACAGACTGGTTTCCAGACTTAAAATCTTTGAAAACCACGTTCTGGGTTCCCCCATGAGCTTCGGCAAAGAAATCGGCTTGCTTAGCCATATCTTTTACGTTTGTGAAGACTTTCCCCTTCAGAAATTGATCTAATTCTCGCCCAACTGTATTAAATAATTGATCTCTGAGCAAGAAATCAGTCAACCCTTCAAACGTTTTCACCGCTTTGCCGCATTCAATCCACCGCTCAAAATAGTTCGCAATTCTAACGGTGAACTGACCAAAGGTTTCTCCCTTATCGGGCTTGCTATACCTGAACTTTTTACGAAAACCCTGTTCAGTGAGCTCGTACCTTTTGAGAAGTGCTTCCTTTAGGACGTCGTACTTAAACACATCGTCCCTAGGAAGTCGCGAGTATACATCCAGCGCTTTACCTTTTAATAGCGCACTGAGATGCAGTGCCCAGTCATTTTGACTCCACTTCTGGTTTTCAGCATACCGCTCAAAACGATGAAGATAACTATCCATGTTATCTTTTTCATCGTCAAAGGGAGGTAATTTGGGGCCCCTTAATTTGCTAAAGGCAGAATCGTGTTCTCTTCCAGATGTCGCTAATTCTACCTTACGCTCATGATCCCGTTGCTTTGGTTTTTCTTCTAACTCTATTCGCTTTCCCTCCGCTTCCATTTCCCATCCTATCCTGTCCTTTTCGGCCTGCTTCTCTAATTCTATCTTCCCTTTCTCTAATTCTATCTTTCCCTTTCCGGCCTGCTTCTTTAATTCTATCTTATCTTTCTCAAAGGCCCATTTCCTTTCTTCGGCTTCCCCTTTTTCCCTTTCGAATTCCCTTTCTAATTCCCTTGCCCTTACCCTTTCTTCCCTTTCCCGGGCTTGTTCTTCTTGAATAAATTTTCTTAGACTTTCACCTTCATACCCAAATTCTTTGCCTAAGGCAACCAAGTCCTTAAGGGATGACATGACAATGACAATTGAAATATGAATATAGATAGGTAACCAAACCAATGTTTTAAACACGTTTATACTGGACACACGGACCTAGATAAACTAAACAAAAATAAACCCCAACTTGAGTATTATCTTGTCAAGAAGGTCACGCTCAAATATAAACATTAAATGTAAACTTTCACAAAAATGATTGAAAGTTCACTTAATCCAGCGATCCCACTTCTGACACCATTGTAACAGAATTGTTACCGAGAGGATGGTGGATTAAATGAACAACACAAACACAATATGTGAAAGAAAATATAAATTTATGAAATAAATTATTAATGAAAAATAATGATGTATCAACACAATAACTCATGCGCTCAACCCACAATTACACTCACAACCATTCACAATACATGAATAAATGAAATATCAATACAAAAAAAAACACAGATATAAAGGGATCTCTTGGACTATACACAGATCCAAGGAACCTTTACGAAAGTTATATTACCGCAAGTATAAATTACGATAACAAACACAAAACATCAAACTATACTATACACGTATGGACTGCGACAACTAGCACGAACATATGCATGTATTCAATCAAGTTGCTAGCTTTTATTGAGATTCATGCAATCCCTTGAAATACTATTGTGATCTGAAATAACCATGTAAATACAACAATGTATTCAATTGTACTACAATTGCAACACACACATGTGTCTCGACCCTGTATAACCGTACGATTCACCACCTGTTGAATCGCCGCCCAGTTTCCCCGAAGACCTAGGGTTGACCAATACTTTTATCGGCCGTTTGCCCTTCACGGATCCACCACAGTTATACGTACAGACAGCATACAACATCTACTAGAACCAATGTTCCTCAATACCCTAGATGTCGCCCCGGATGTTTACAACTTTAGACAGCTCCGACACTCGGACTTCTAGATTTCCGGATATTTACACGTCACGACAGATGTAGACGAACAGACAATTCGACAGACAGACAGTCAGATACTTCAATTCGATTGCACAATAAATCAGCAACAATTTCAGCTACGATCTGAGAGATGTTATCAGCCGACGTTATCAGAGATGTTATCAGAGATGTTCCGCAATAAATCATCTACAAAATCAGCTACGATCTCAAAGACGTTATCAACGATGTTATCAGATGCGTTATCAGAGATTATCAGATGTTATCAGATGCGTTATCAGATGCGTTATCAGAGATGCTATCAGAGATTATCAGATGTTATCAGATGCGCTATCAGCTACAATAAAGAAACCAGACTAATAATAGTTGTCTCAAAAAATAATCTAAACCTTAGATCACGATATTGCATTTAAAGTCTAATAGTGACTAATAATTCCAAATATTCCACGTTTAAAATCTGCATTGCAATAAAGGCATCATTATATGAAATGATAAACTGAATAAAATTCACAATAAAACGAAATATAAATTTAACACTCACCCCTTTGGCTGGAGATTGAAAGACGAGCTATCTATCCTGTGATTAGATACTTTAGGTCCCGTAATATTGATCAAAAATATTCTGCCTTATATACCCTCAAAATACCGTAGGTGAGCAGAAATCACGGCAAGATTACCGTGCACCACGTGAATCTAAATGTTCCGGATTTCATGTAATTCAAAATCAGGCACATACAAATCGTTACACGCCGCTTACCTTGGAGAAAACCACTTATTCACCCCAGGTAATGCATGTACGACGAAACAAAGAAAATGGTGAGATTAGTTTGTAAATCAATTAGAAAATAAATTAAATTTTCGCCTAATTCTGTGACACTGGTATAATACTATCTTCGGTGACAATGATTGCTCCGATAGCTGTTCCAATTTGTATATCCGCAGCGACAACAATCGCGGGAATAATTTCAATAATAACAAAAAAAAATATCATCATGCAGCCAACGCAAACTACAAGACAACATAATTAAATTTCATGTTGTATCAACCGCGTACTCGCAATTGTCCTCGTTGATATCGTCGTCGCTCGTTGATACATTTATGTCAGATAGTGAGTTCTCAGCGATGGTAAGTATTGATGATTCCGCGATGTCAAAATTAGAAATACAACATATATATAATAACAATGACAACACCACAGGAATTACTTCAACGAATAGTGGAGAACACAAACCCAGTACAAACTAGCATGATCTCAATAACATCAACCAATCCTGAATTCAGTGTGAAGTTCCCTATTCCAGTCCCCGTGAAGGAAATCGCGTTAGCAAAACTACGAGTGTATCACAGTTGGCCTAATATTAGGTCGGTAGCATTTGGCGATCAACAACCGAATAACAGCTTAGTATTTGCGTATAAGAATCGCGAAGACTGAACTCCAGACTGGAACGTTGTTTCGATACCATCTGGGTCGTACCAAATCGAGCAAATCAATGTTGAATTTCATCGTAGAATAAAATCAATTACTGGAACAGAAGAATCGAAAATCGCTATAACGGTTCATGAGCCGACATTATCATCTGCGATCGAGATAAACTCACCTAGTTATGTCGTAGATATCTATCAGAGTTCTATAAGAACCGTACCAGGTTGGCCTGAAATCCCACCTCGGACATATTATCAAATACCCGAACCACAAAAATCTGATTATATCATCGACAGAATAAAACCTGATAATCCAATAAAAAGCTATAGCGGTCAAACATTTTCACTGAAATAGACGATCGCGTTGACAGATACTATCAAACTCGACAATATGAAATCGTTAAAAATTTCACAGCGATGACTAATGATTTTGCGTTACTGTTAGTATCTCTCGAGTCCGGTACTCTCACCCGAGACGAATTTATCAGTGTTGTAGAAACATGCAATAAAATCATCGATGACATGGAAACATATAATCTAAAAATTGTTCAAGAGGTATTAGGTGACAGTAATCCTAAAACAAGAACAGAATTTGCAGCGAAGTATAGTATAGACATAATATATATTCCTTATTTCAAGATTCTAGGACACAATGTCCCAGTGATAAAAGAATCTCTTAGACACGCCATCAATGAAGGTTTCAAAACAATTCATGACGCATGGAAGAAATCGCCACAATCACAAAAAACAACAATACCCAAACATAATAACAACCCAGACGGAGCCGGCAGACATATTGCTCCTCAAAATGTGAATATATCCTCGGTGATTGCATTGAATTTAGTATGTGATGTTATCGAAGGAAGCCATCAAATAAATCTAGAGCGATCAAATCAAGCTCAGCAGGGATATATTTTATACTCTTTTGCATCAACAGCTCCACCCGGATTTCTAATAATTGAGGACCCAACTAATTCAGTCTATATGCGATGTCATAATAATTCGCTAACGAGAATCAACTTCAAACTCTTTGACCAGTCCAATAATCTAATTGATTTACAAGGTGAGGTTCTACAAATTAGTCTGTTTGTGAAATCCTAAAGAACTTTCATCGTAAAATATTTGGTTAACCCATAGCAGCAGAGGGGGCGGCGAAAAGAAAATTGGCGTCTTTTACCAAATAGAAGCCTCAGTTTGTCAAATCGACCCTTTTTCGAGGAAGCCTCAGCTTACCGAATCGAATTTTTTTTTTTGATTTACGTGGAAGCCTCAATTTGTCAAATCGACCCTTCTATCAAGCATTTTCGAAGTCTCAGTTTGTCAAATAGACGCTTCTATAAAATATTTACGAGCAGGAAGCCTCGTTGACGCCAAATCTCTTGTCTGATTCGCCCCCTCTGCTGCTAGACATTTTTGAGGACCCAACTAATTCAGTCTATATGCGATGTCATAATAATTCGCTAACGAGAATCAACTTCAAACTCGTTGACCAGTCCAATAATCTAATTGATTTACAAGGTGAGGTTCTACAAATTAGTCTGTTTGTGAAATCCTAAAGAACTTTCATCGTAAAATATTTGGTTAACCCATAGCAGCAGAGGGGGCGGCGACAAGAAAATTGGCGTCTTTTACCAAATAGAAGCCTCAGTTTGTGAAATCGACCCTTTTTCGAGGAAGCCTCAGCTTACCGAATCGAATTTTTTTTTTTGATTTACGTGGAAGCCTCAATTTGTCAAATCGACCCTTCTATCAAGCATTTTCGAAGTCTCAGTTTGTCAAATAGACGCTTCTATAAAATATTTACGAGCAGGAAGCCTCGTTGACGCTAGACATTTTTGATTATTAAAAGCAAATCATAGAGACTGAAAATAAATGATGCATCAAGAATCTTGTGCCTGTTCCAAGTCGGAACTGGATCTATTTGCTATGCCACCCACTATGATGACCATGCAAGAAACCCAATGGGTTGAAATTTCATCCCGTCTTCTCTTTGGCGGATTCAGCTCCCATCGAGTTTAAAATCAAATGGCAACCCGAAGATTACATCGATCTGAACAGCAGCTACTTGTATTCGAAAGAGAAAGTGATCAAAACTGACAACTCCGTTCCAGTAGCCGATGCCTGAGTAGCTCCGTCAACAATTTCATGCATTCCTTTTTCAGCGATGTGCATTTGTACATGAATAACAAACTGGTGAGCAGTAGCATGGATACTTACCCTTACCGAGCGTACCTTGAAAATCTCTTGACGTACGGAAAAGAAGCCAAGAACACTCTTTTAGATGCTTGCGTGGTATGGAAACCTGACACAGCAGGCGAGGATACGTTTAACGACACAGAATTGAAAGAAGATGACGATGAGGGTTTTAACGACCGTCGAAAGAAAATTCCGCAAGGACGTAGTTTAGAACTGTTCGATCGTTTGCATTTGAACATGTGGTTTCAAGAGAAGTATTTGCTAAACGGGGTGGATATTCGCTTGAGACTGAATCGTAGCAGTACTGCTTTCCATTTGATGGCTCATGCCAACGAATACAAAACCATTACCCAAGAAGCCAGGTTATACGTGCGTCGTGTGGAAGTGTTACCTAAAGTGGGAAATGATATAAAGTCACACTTTGAGCAGATCGACAGCCAAGTATCCGATACGACGCGTAGAAGTAAAGACTTTCACAATTGCCACTGGACTCCGATCCAAGATCGAATATCATATGTTCCAAGGACAGTTACTCAAACCTTTATTCATTGGGATCGTGAGTAATGCAGCCCTTAACGGTACCCACAATGAAAATCCTTTCTAGTTTAAGCACTGCAAAGTATCCAAAATCGAAGTCTGTGGCGATGGCAAAACTTTGTGTACCCGGCCATTCAAACCCGACTTTGCCCAGAAGAATTACTTGAAGTCGTACTTGTCGCTGTACGAAGCCACAGGACAGTAAGGAACCAACACCAGTCACGGCATTTCCTATGACGACTATGCAGGAGGTTACACTTTGTAGGCGTTTGATTTCACTCCAGACTAAGGCAGCGACAATGGACATTTCCTCCCTTTAAAATCTGGGCAACTGCGTGTGGAACTTCAGTTTGCAGAGGCTCTTGCCGAAAAGGTAAATGTCATTCTGCATGTTGAATTCGATAATACCATAGAAATCAACAGTTTGAGAGAAGTCATTCTACACTATTAGAAACTATAGAAGACCCTTGTCCCTCTTTGAATAATGGAGAATCAATGGAAATGGAATGGGAGGTTACAGAGAAAACAAACCCCCAAGAAAAAAAAGATAATGCAGTCCAGATGGCCAGAACAGGAACAACATTTAGTCACCTGTTTTGCCAAACACTTGGAGAATACGATGAGGGACATGATCAGAAAAGATAGTTAAGGATGTCAAAACGATCATCCCAGTCAAATTCAACACGATAAATGTATGATGATGAGTCAAGAAGAAAAATTGGACGATTATCTGAACGAAGCTTGGAGTCTCATCTCAGAAGAATCTGTGTTACATCAGTGGAACAAAGACTTGCATGATCATTCCTCTCCTCCACTATTTGCTCGAGAGATTGATCACATCAAAGCTTTCTTGGCCCAGAGTAAGGAGAAGAAGCAAACACACAGTTACTTGACAGACTTTTCCAAGCAAAACGTCTGTATTAAAATGATGACTTATCATCACCTGTGAAGAAAAAACAAGGTCACAAAAAAGGATACTTGGGAACTTTATTACCTTTTGAATAGCAGTTTGTACACTGCTTCTCTGAATCCTATCGTGTGTGCTAAAGATGAACTACCTCATCGCAAACCTCAAGAGAATCAAGCTTATGTCATCAACAAAGATGACAGTCATATTCCAGGAACTCACTGGGTAGCTGTCTACTTTCCTCAAGAGCGTTGTGTGGAGTATTTTGATTCATATGGATTGCCCCTTTGTAAAATGATACCATTAACTTTATGAGAAGAAATGCCCAAACGACACGCTTCAATAATGTAAAATTACAAGGCACATATTCTATGGTGAGTGGACAATATTGTGTATTTTTCTGCATCATTGCAGTCTTTGATATTCTTTAGAACATTTAGTGATTTATTTTGATCGTCATTCGTCTCGATGTAGATCGATGTTTTTGTGACCATTATCGCTATATGTTGTCTTTAGCTAGGAAACGAAGTGTACATCAATGGCCCATTGACTTCCAACAGTGTAGAAATCTCAATTTAATTCACAACGTTCTCAACCATGTCAAAGATAATGTATTTGTGTTATTGAAAAAAGTGTTTGTTATTTGAAATAAATGTTTGTTATTTGAAAAAAATGTTTGTTATTTGAAAACAAAATGTTTGTTAGTTGAAAAAAATTAAAATGTTTGTTAGTTGAAAAGAATTGTGTTTTTTAGTTGTTTGTTATTTGAATAAAAATGTTGTGCTTTGAAACCAATGCATCTGTCATTTGTTTTACATTTTTATTAATATAGATGCTCTTTGACTTCTTTCTCTCCCTCATATCAAACTATCCTAACGTTTCCATCCCTAAACCGTGGAGGGGTGTTTTCTATCGCGTCCGCGCTTGAACCATAGTGTAGTCTCCAGTCTGAACATCATGGTCATTTATTATTTTTTTTGGGGGGGGGGCATTGTGGGGGTGGGGGGACAGCATGATGGAACTGCTTAATACACTGGATAGCCAATTGGCTAGTTGTAAGACACCAGTTGTGAACCATTACATCATTGTGGAAACTCCCACTTCCATTAGTGTCCTTAAATTATGATGATGGATAACAAATGAATAACCTTACTAAATATATGTACATATATTATGAACAATATAAGATAATTTCAAGAACATTGTGGGGGGGGACAGCGTGATGGATCCGCTTTAACACACTGGATAACAAATTGGCTCGTCACCAGTTGTGAATTGTAACATCATTGTGGAAACTCCCACTTCCATTAGTGTTTTTGAATAATTATTCACATTATTAGAAACATAAACAAATAATACACTCACCTACTTTAAATTAAAAGTCATTGTGGGGGTGGGGTGGGGGGACAGCATGATGGCTCATAACACACTGGATGCTGGCAAACCAAATCATTCGTCACAAGACACCAGTTGTGAAATGTAAAATCATTGTGGAAACTCTCACTTCCATTAGTGACGTTCAAAGTTTTATTACAAATTCTAGAAACATAATTAAAAAATACACACACCACCCTAAGGAAATTAAAGAAACATTTAAACAAATAAGAATACTTTAAGATAAGTACAAAACCACTGTGGGGGTGGGGGGACAGCATGATGGAACCGTTTAACACACTAGATAAACATTTATCTAGACATATGTCACCAGTTGTGAATTGTTACATCATTGTGGAAACTCCCGCCTCCATTAGTGTTACTGAATAACTACCCTCAAATTATATAAACATCCTTAGATAATACACTCACTTATTTCTGAACTTTAGGAAATCAATACACACGTAATACAAATCCAAAATAGAAATATAAAAATATTAACATAAAAACATTTTGGGGGAGAGGGGACAGCATGATGGAAAGACAAAATTACACTGGATAGCAAATTAGCCCGTTATAAGCCACCAGCTGTGAACTGTGACATCATTGTGGAAACTCTCACTTCCAATAGTGTTTTATAAGTAAATAAGCACATCATCAATTAATATATCCACCAATATAGCAAAATTTAAGAACAAATTAGAAACATTTTGGGGGTGGGGGAACAGCATGATGAATCTGCATAATACACTGGACAACCTTTTGGACTGCTGTAGGCCACCAGTTGTAGACTACAACATCATTGTGGAAACTCTCACTCCCAATATTGTTTCTTAAGTAAATAAGCACATCCTCAATTAATAAAAACACCAATATTAAAAAAAATAAAAATAAAAAATATATACAACAAATTAGAAACATTGTGGGGGTGGGGGGACAGCATGATGTATCCGCACAATACACTGGATAGCCATATAACCCATTGGAAGCCACCAGTTGTAGACTGCAACATCATTGTGGAAACTCCCACTTCCATTAGTGTCTCTTAAGTAAAAAAAAAATAACAGAAACCTTAATATCTAATTAGAAACATTGTGGGGGTGGGGGACAGCATGATGAACACGCATAATACACTGGATAACCGATTGGCCTGCTGTAAGCCACCAGTTGTAGACTGCAACATCATAACATCATTGTGGAAAGTCTCACTTCCATTGGTGTTTCTGATAAATTGCACTTAAAATACAATCAAAAACAACACATAATACAAAAACAAACAATATGAAATATATTAACAACGTCAATTAATTTACCATAATTATTCCGACTTTCTTTCCTCTTTATTTTTCTACTTTAGTTTCTTTTTCTCCATCTTAATGGCATAGTATAATTTATAATTAGTTCTAATTTATTTTAAACCTACGGGCCTATAATGGTTTAATCAGCATTTATTTCGGTAAACAGGCTCTAGGAATCATACTAGAGATACCTGGGTTGAATCCACGCAAATAAACAGCCCGGTTTATGGTTTATGCCTGTGTGCCCCTCAATCAAAGAAATAACCATGCTGATTAACCAATTTTTCTCGCACTAGAGCGGAGTAAAATTTTATTAAGAATTACATAGATCCCCAAATTAGATTTATAAGGTGGCCTAATCCCAGAGCTATCAGGACTCACTGCATAATGCGGTAATTAAAAAGTTAGATTAATAGGTTTAAATTAGATCCCATAAATTAGAATTATAAGGTGGCTTAACTCCAGAGCTATCAGGTCCAATCGCACAACGCGGTAACTCAAAATTAGAATAACAGGAATTATATATGACCCCAAATTATATGTATAAGGTGGCTAAATTCCCATAGCCATCATGGCCAACCGCACAAGGCGGTAACTAAATAGTTAAGAAAAATAGGAAACCAAATCATTAATTTTATGAGGTGGCTTACTTCCAGCCATCAGGGCCTTTATTTTTTTAAATTTTTTTTTAATTTTTTTATTTTTTTTTAAAAACTATAGTAACTATGCCATCTCTATTTTTTTTTCTAACTAAGCATCACAAATGATTACATGATAATATCAAAATTCAATTTAAATACGTCAGACGATGGATACTGTGACGCTGGCGCCGTCTTTTCCGGACCACCCGAACCGCCTTTGCCTCTTCCAACATATTCCACCACTACCAACGAATGCGTGTAACTAATCCCATTCGTTTAGTACATTAATTATATCTCGTGAGGCAAAAATGTCTCGAAATCAGATAAATCGATTATCACCAAATGGTGCATTAATGCTTAGGGAGGTGTGGCACCTTACCATTTCCCTCGACAAAATCAATTAGCTTCAAACGGGGCAGTAAATAGTGGTACATGCCTGAATGGGCGAACACGACTTAAATTGTAATAAATCAAAATTCAAGCCATTCAATTTTGAACACATCAAGATTGCCATCGACTTATTCAACCAACTCCGATACAGCTGGTTTTGGATAATTGATGCATAATATGTGGTGGAAAGGATTGAGAAATAATTTCAGTGTAGCCTGGACTTTGTAGCCAATTTGAAATTAGCGAGAGATCTATTAGAAGGTATGATAGAGAAGGAAGCCAAGAAATTAAGAAGACTTATTACAACAAAATATGTAAGAGTAGGGAGCTTGAAGGAGGCACTTGATAATGTCATCAATGTCAGGTGCTTTCTAGAAGAAACATTAAACTTGATAGAGTGGGCATATGTGAAGCGGGGACTATACTGACTACAGAAAGCGGAAGTAATGATGAGAAAAGTGATGGAAGAAGAGGTGGTCAAGATTAAAGATAACTGGACAAAGTTGAGAAAGGAACAAGACAACAAAAAAAAAGAAAGAGGATTTTGATCAACTAAATCAGAGATGGATTAAAGTTCAGGAAAAGCACAGAGCTATGGGACATCCTGACTGGATTCCCGAGGACGAAAAGAAGAAGAAGGGAATATTTGCAAAAATCAAAAGGTGGTGGAACAACGGCAGAAAATAAAAGAAGAAGAATTATATACCTCGAAAAGATATTTGCTTCCTTTGCCTCAATTTCTCTTGTCACTAGATAGTCCCAAATAATAATCCCCATGTTAAATTCCCCTTGACGCTATATAGGCCCACCATGTTAAATTTCCTTTGACGCTATATAGGCCCATCATGTTAAATTCCCCATGACGCTACATAGGCCCAAATAGTTCCCATGTTAAAGTCCCCTTGACGCTATATAGGCCCACCATGTTCAATTCCCCTTGACGCCAGAGTTGCCCAAGCCCTTTTTGACTGGATTTTCCCTTGACGCTATAGTGCCCCACATTACAACTCAGAACTGATATAAGTAAATACGTTGCTAAATCTGGGGATACATTGACTAGAGATCTCAACATGCGCGGAAATAACATTGGTAATTTAAGAGATGCAGAATGAAACGATGACGCTGAAATGAAGAAATATGTGGACAACAGCCACATGGCGATGATGACTTCGTTAATAATAATAATAATAATGAGGACTTTGTATAGCGCCTAATCTTTCAAAGCTCTAAGCGCTTTACACCATCAATAATGATATGACTACACTACAGAACAACAAATGACTAAAACAATGAAATTGGAAAACATAAAAAACATGCTGAAAATATATAAGATTCAAAATACGATTAGGTCGCTAAGTTTGTCCCTGAAGCCGAAACAGTTGAGTCTTGAGAGCACTCTTAAAAGGGACCACTGTGTCTTTGTGTCAAATTTCAATGGGCAATTCGTTCCACGTCGCCGGGCCCTGGTATGCAAACGAACGTTGTCCATATGACTTTGTTTTTACCTTAGGAACAATGAGTATACGATTATCAAAAGAAGAGCGCAGGGATCTAGCTGGTGTATACACATGGGTGAGGCTGGATAGGTATGTTGGGCTGGAGTCTGTCATTGAAATATAGCACAGAGAACAAATTTTGTGTTTGATTCTGTATTGAATTGATAGGCAGTGTAGGGTATTGAGCAGTGGTGAGATGTGCTCTGATCGAGGTACTCTAAAGATGATCCGTGCAGCTGTGTTTTGAACTTTTTGAAGTTTCTGGAGTAAATATTGTGATGAACCAGACAGAATTGAGTTACAATAGTCCAGTCTTGAAAGTACTAATGAACACACAAGTGTTTTTCGTGGCATCAACTGAAAGATATTTACGAATGGAACTGATGCGTCTCAATTCAAGATATGCAGCCTTGCAGATGTTCATGACATGTTGGTGCAATGTGAGAGTACTGTCTAGAGTAACACCTAGATTCCGAACTGACTGTGAGAATTTAATGTTGGTGTTGCTGATATTTATTGTCTGAGGTAAAGGTTGTGAATGAGAAATGACAAGTGACGATGGGCTAAACATATTTATACCTGAATATACTAATCGTGTACACTCGTTTTGGGATTTTCGCAAAACATAAATAGACTTACCGATGATTTCTTCGGATAGTCATCAGTCGTTCTCGTTAATCTCGCTGACATCAAAACGATTGCCAATAGTGTAGTTCATCATAGAACCCCAATCAAAGCTATAAATTCAGTAGCGTCTGGATTAGGATTATAAACACCATATAATAACGTCCATCAAATATACCGCTGAGAATACCGGTGTGTACGGGTTCTTAGTACTCGACAGTATAACATTTACAATATTTATCACACTTTCACGGCCTTATACTTTTAGCGGATCTTCTGTATTGATGTTAGTGATATTAGAGCACAACGAAGAGAAAGCATTCGTAGTGAAACCCGAAGAAACAACTCAATCATGTTGTAATGTTGGTGTCTTGAATTCGTCGCCAACATGCAATCTACTTATAGCCTTGACACTCTACATAATGAACCAATCACCGGCAAGCGCCCAAATAAATGATGTTAGGCGTTTTAGACTGTAACAAACATGTTTGTGGCAGAAGCAGCTGAAAAATGAAATGTATTAAAAGGCGGTCGAACATAAAAATAAGCTAGACATATCGTTGGTACTGACATAATTGTGTACGCTGTTATCTGCCATACTGGCTAAAACGGCAGTCATGATCAGAATATTATTATCCACATACGTAATATCACTAGCAATTGGAGCTTTGTTGCCGTTACAGTAATGGCTACTGTTCTTAATATCATTGCGAAGAAACTATCCATGTGCAAATATAACACTATTTATGTGAGAGAAACGGTTAATATATGTTCTCGATGTTTGCAGCCTTGATGAACCCATCAGAGGTGATATATTTGAATACATTCATGAAATCATTAAAACCGATCAAGCGTCCGTGTGGTTGTTTAAGAGTGATGTAAAATATATTTCAACAATTCGTGCTGCCGTGCGTTGATCTTTATCGTGTGAAATCTTTTTCTACGCAGATGACCATGAGTGTACTGACATAAAATGACAATAAAGAGGAAATAATTGGTTACTGTTCCGTCCGTTGTCTCTCATTTTGCTAAGAGGAATTTATTGTTTTACTGTTCCGTTTGTTGTCTCTCATTTTGCTAAGAGGAAACAATTGTTTTACGGTTTCGTCCGTTGTCTCTCATTTTGCGAAGAAAAAATAAATGAACATTTGCCAAATTTCGATTTAGCTGGATTTGCATGCATTGAGTCATTTGAGTTTGCCTCGACATAATCTAGGAATTTTCATCCTGATATTGTTCTTTGGTTTGGAAGTCACTTTAACCAACTTTTACCAGGGATACATCCAATGGATTGCAGTGCGAAAATGAGCGTGGTTGGGCTTTAGAATTGCTGTCACGATATATGTTTGATGCGAAGATACTGATATCGTTAACTGTGAGGCAATACTTTAATATCGCCCACAAAGAAAGAACAGGTTGTGGTGCTAGAACCTAAACGTGAAAACGGCTACGAGATATCACCAGTAAAGGAGTTGTGTAGATAGAAAAAATAATTTGTACATTTACACAAGAAGCCTTATTTGATCATCGACGATGGTGTGCTTGATTTTATAATCACTCATACGATGCATAAAGGTGTATGTGGACACAAAGAAAATACAGATCTGAGTGACGGGATTAGAATAGGTACACTTGTGTGCTTTTATGACAACAATGCATCGCAATATAATAATTTAAGATCCTCGATGCTTTCGTATTTCCATAAATAGTATATCCATAATAAAAAGTTACCGCAGCTTGAGTCGCTACAGATTCATTTTATTTTAGTAAGGAAAATATTGGACTGTTAAATGAAAGTGATATATGAATATGTGATGTAGCATGGGGTGGATGGTAGACTACAATCGAAAAGATATAGCGAGTCTGCGGATTATAACCATGTCGAGATCTATTACATCAAGGCAACTATGTACACGTTCATCAGAGCCATCGGTGTCTGACCGACAAGATAAAACTGTTTATCTTTATGGACCTATCTGTTCTTCTAAAACAATACGCGCCATAGTTCAGGGACTTTATATATGGCAGTACTAACTCAGAATCACCGGCATGGGATGACGGCCCGACAAATTCGTTGACACGCAGATGCAACTTCAGTTGCTGTCTTTGTTGATAATGGTTCTGCTTCCTTATATCTGCTTACAAAGTCAACGACAGTCAACACGTATTTCTTTGTGCGCGATTGACATCTACCAGTTTCAATAGTATAATGTGGTAAAAGCAGATATCTGCATATAGAACTTGGGAGTGCTCACCTTATAGTGTGCGTACTGAATTTATTTAGGTGTTGGTTGATCAATTTTCCATATTGCCTGTCGTCCTAACCAGTCTGCAGTTACAGAGCGTGTGACACCTGCAGCATCAAGTTTACTAATTGCTGCATGGGAGACAAATTTGTACTTGTTGTACCACATTTCACACATTTGCATGTATAATTTAATGTTTTTTTATTCCTATTCCTTATTGTTTTAATCCACTGGGATCAGAGAAACTCTTGCATATTACACAATATAAATCCTTATACTTATTATATTTCTACAATATGAATGTAATTAACTTCTCAGCTACACGAGAGCTAGAACCAGTCAAGTACCACCCATTACTTACCAAATTCTATCTAGACAATTATCATATGCCAACTGGGCCTGGTATGACTCAATTGTTACGTAACATGATAAGGAGATGGCATCAAGTGGATAAGCTATATTTAATGACATGATCAGCTCTAATACTATGCTTTTACGGTCTGTATAGAAAATGTAAGGAAGATTAATGACAATGGCGTCGTTGAATATATTACTGAATCATTGATACTTCGTTCGTCGATGACCTGAACGAGAACATCAACGATCTCGTAGTATACGATGATATGATGCTTGATAAAAGGGAAATCTAGCTCGGATATTATCGCGAGACAGATACAATACCACTGATATTATATATGTTACTCAGCGGTAAGTGCAAATACATAAAGTGATCAAAGATAACTGAAGTCTTATGTTTGTCATATTTATTCAAATTATTGAAAGTAAGTGATTATATTCTCTGACAATACAAAGTACTGATAAAAAATATTCTCGGACAGAGAGATTAACTGAAAGTTATAGTTTATTTAAACCTGAAATTATATTATTTTGTTTCAACAAAGACTGTTTTTACTTCAGCATTATAAAGGCACATCAACACTTCATTTCTGGATTGATTTCTACTAATGTCATTTTTACAAAAATTTAAATTGTTAATGCTTGTGTTTGAAATATTTAGACTATTTGGGGTTTAATCCAAACTATTGAGGTTTTCCGCTTAAAGTTTCACATTGTATTTGAGGGAAATACATCATGTGTTTAGTTTTGTTTAAGCTTATTGATTTACACCTTTTCCTGTTTATTTGAATTTTTAATTTTATTTTAAGAGCATAGACTTGTAATGAATATTGACATTTCGATAATTTAAGTGCATGTGATTAGAATCAGTATCATTCAAATTTCGATAATTTCAGTGCATGTGATTTGAATCAGTATCATTCACATTTCGATAATTTTAATGCATGTGATTAGAATCAGTGTCATTCACATTTCGATAATTTCAGTGCATGTGATTTGAATCAGTATCATTCACATTTCGATAATTTCAGTGCATGTGATTAGAATCAGTATCATTCACATTTCGATAATTTCAGTGCATATGATTTGAATCAGTATCATTCACATTTCGATAATTTCAGTGCATGTGATTAGAATCAGTATCATTCACATTTCGATAATTTCAGTGCATATGATTTGAATCAGTATCATTCACATTTCGATAATTTCAGTGCATGTGATTAGAATCAGTATCATTCACATTTCGATAATTTCAGTGCATGTGATTAGAATCAGTATCATTCACATTTCGTAGTGTCCTTGACAATGAATTCAGACATTTTATGATCTTCACAAACATTCCAAGAAAGTTTATTTTCATACTTTAAATCATAATGTTAACGAATATTACATTTTTCATTCCTGATGTTGCTTTCCTTGTTTAGTTTCTCTTTTGTTTACTTATCGTGCTCTAAAGCACAACCACAGTAAACAATAACGTAGTGCTTGACATAACAATGGCCACTACCTAAACCATTATACTCAATGATCAGCTGACATGTCATTATCTTTATCTTTATGACATGCATATTTTATCTGACCTGTCTTTCTCGCAAAATCGTGTACACATGAACGCACACTTGTTTAGTGTTGCTGTCTAAAACATTACAATTTGTCTCACTCTAACATTTAACTAAAGTAATAACTCATGTTTCATAAACCCGGTCAGGCACAATAGGTCAGGTGCAGTATGCACATATGGGATGTAATGAACAAATTATTAATTCCTGTTTTATGATCAGTCTGTGAAATAATTTACTGTGTACTGGCATAATTTGAGAGGAAGTATTTTGCATCTAAAGTGTTGATTGGAATTACAAAATGCTCATGGACCTTTTGCACAAGATTCCGTATTTGACAACCTCTGCTCGAAACGGATTGTCTCAGGTGAATAGTTTGAGTTCGATACAAAGATATAGATAATACAAGAGTAAAAGTCGTTACGACAGGTATACCTAACTGTTACGTGCTTAGGCTCGAATAAGCAGCAACACAGAAAGAGTGAAAACTAACAAGCTTGTAAAACTTTAACAATGAATTTATTAAAATTATTTTCATAAGATAAATAAACTTACGGTTTTAGAGAATCAAATCCAACATTAATCCAATATAAAATTCACAAAATAATCCACTAATGGAATTGCAAGAGTCCTGATAAATAAATGTTCTAATAGTTCCAGGTTCGAATCTTGACGATGTAATCCAAAATGGCTGACAATGTCACGTGATGCAGTTTTCTAAAAAAATAATCTAAATGAAATTCATAAACACATGTCCTTTTTCATTTAAATGGAATAATTCTTCTTGCTACAACGAAATGACACAATGTCCAGTACAAGGTAATTAAAATTATAACTAAAACAGAAAACACAAATATTAACTCTAAAAGCCATGATTCTACTGAATCTCTCTCCCAGTAAAATAATTTAAATACCCGTTTTTTTACGTAAACAAGGGATCATGTGATTTTCATGGAAGGTCAAAGAAAGAAGTTACCTTCACTAAGTCACGTACTAATAAAATGATCTAGAAGAAAATCAGCCACTAATTACTAAAAATAAAAAGATATTTTTGGATCTAGCTAATCATTTCCATGGCTTGTTTACACTCTCTAAAGAAAGGTCAGAAATGAAGTCAACAAGCCAAGGTCAACCTGTTTTTACAGCTAGAGTCTAGGTCAGTCTGAATTTTCCAGAATAATCTCCCAATTAACGAATTTTAAACACTAAATGACAAATTTCGATTTGACAATTAAAAATACATAAATTAAATCACATATACGTAACACATTCCCCCATAAAATAAAAAGAAAGGTTTATATGATAAAACTTTCTTTTTATCACAAACCAATTTACATCTGAGGTTAAAAGAAGTAGTATAAATTACACAGTGTAATACATTGTTATACACGGGAAAGAGTGCCTGCAAATTATATTATCTTGAAATAGCTTCAACCTTTTAACTTGTCCATGTCCCAGAAAATGTCCTAACAAAGGCACACTAGCACGGCAGAACTCACTTTCAAACAGTTTGTCAAAGAATTATCGAATTTTTGCTAGATGTTCTCTCTAGTTGTCGTTGTATATGATGACGTCACAATTTTCTGGACCAGAGATGATCATTTTTATGAGACATTGAAATGGACTTTCTTTATATTGGTAGAGTCTTTCTGGAGTCACATTTCCTTTACTCTTTCCGTAATGGAATCTATCAAAATCCTTTAAGAAGGTCAAATTTGATGACATACTTGGCATTCCCAATTTTATCAACACAATCGTCAATTCTTGGTAATGGGAATGAATCTGTTTTTGTCACTCTGTTCACCTTCCTATAATCAGTGCACATACGGAAAGTTTTATCTGGTGCTGGAATACGTATGAATGGTGATCTCCATTCACTTTAACTGGGCTCCATAAAATCATTCTCCAGCAAATATTGAATTTCTGTTTGAGGACTCATCCTACATAGATGCTGTTTAACAGGTTTGGAATCTCCAACTTCAACGTCATGAAAAATTTTGTTTGTCCTTGTAGGAATGTCTGGACATAAGTGCTCATATATTATAATAATAATAACTTTCAATTCATTTCTTTCTTGCACTTGCAAATGTTAAAGTTTCTGGTCTAGATGTTTCATAATTTCTGAATTCCAAAAATTTGTCGCTCCAATGTCAGTAGAATCCGATGATATTTATTCACTGAATGGGACAGGTACAACTAAATTAATTACATATTTAACATGGCTATGTCTTTCATTATACTGGTACTCCTATAATTTATTTAGATCCCAGGAGCACTAATGCTATAATTGAACTAATTCATTTTCTTCTTAACTTTGTAAGGGCCGTAATATCTAAATTGAAGAAAGGTAAGATGAATGAACAAGAGTAACACAACTCCATTATCAGACTCAAACGTTCTCTCCCTTGTAGTTCTTTCAAACCATATTTTCATTTTTAACTTGAATTGCTGAATTGGGCATTCATTCATAACTTGCTGGAAAATTCCAGACATGAAGTTTGAACCTTGGTCAAACTGAATAGATTTGGTAAGACCATACTGAGTAAAAAACTTTAACAAAGTTTTTACTGTAGTTTTATATTTTACATTTCTCAACGGAATAGCCTCTGGAAAACCTTGTTGACGCACACAGTATGGTCAACAGGTATTGGTTACCTGGCTTGATCATAGGTAAGGGACCTACACAATCTACTATAATTTGACTGAATGGTTTGTCAAAGGCAGAAATAGGTTGCAGATGAGCCTTAAGTATCTTCTGATTGGGTTTTCCTACCATTTGACAAGTATGACAAGATCTACAGTATTTGGTAACATCACTTTTGTTTTCTGGCCAATAGAAGTGAGTCAAGATCTTGTGATAAGTTTTATTAATCTCTAAATGACCAGCCAAAAGGAGTTTCATGGGCCAGATTAAGTATTTCCTGTCTGTAAGGTTTTGGAACTACTATTTGATAGTTCACTGACCACTCATCACCGGCATGTACCTCGGGAGGTCTCCATTTTCTCACAAGAATTTCATTTTTAAATAAATAACAGACAGGAACTTCAGTGGCTTCAGTCTCATTTATGACCCTTAGAAACAAACAGGAGATCTCAGGATCTTGTTCCTGTTCGACGACAAGTGACTGTCGTTTATCACCCTGATTAAGAGAATGAGTTATTAAAAGAGGATCACTATGATCAATACCTTCCGATTGATCTAAACCAAGAGTAAAAGTGACCTCATCAAAAACCTGACCTATACAAGTGTCAGTTGAAGGAATGCTGTCGTCTTCAACATCATTATCAAGATCATCACCCTGATTAGAATAAAGAGAATGAGTTGTTAAAAGAGGATCACTATGATCAATACTTTCTGATTGATCCAAACAAGAAGTAAATGTGACCTCATCAAAAGCCTGACCTATACTCGTGTCAGCTAAAGGAATACTGACTTTTTCAAGATAAATCTGACCCATGCATGTGTCAGCCGAAGAAATAATGCCTTCAACAACATAAACCTGACCTATTCATGTGTCAGCTAACATATGAATGTGTCAGCTAAGGGAATACTGTCTTTTTCAACTTCATTCCTAAGAGCTTTCTTTGCCATAGCTCTGGTAACTGTACAAGTTTGAAGTATATCAGGGAATTCTTTTTCAATTGGATCAACTTTCTGATCCAAATTAGGCTTGTCAGTTACAAGTGGATTAACCACAACCTTGTCCACAGCTAAGTCGTTGGCTAGCAATAAATCGATGCCCTCAACGGGTAAAACCGAGACTGTTCCGATTGTCACAGATCTTGACAATACGTCTGATGATAACTTTACACAATGGAGAGGAACATTAACAAAGCCGCCCTCTACTCCCTGAATAAGAACACTTTTATTAGAAGAAGACTTCTCAGAAAAAAGGCAAAGTACCTGACAATAAAAGACTCTGAGAAGCTCCTGTGTCAATTAAAATTTTAATAGGGGTGGGATTGGCTGAATCACCCAAGAGTGATATAGAACCCTTCGATATGAATGGTTCATAATTCTCCATAATAAAATCGGACTGGGATTTATTAGACCCAACAAATGTATTGCTTTCAATACATGACTGTGACCTTGACCTCTTGGAAATAAGAGCATTTGGAACAGGTCTGTCTTGATTCTGATGCCTATTTTTTAATATGCAGCAATCAGAAATAACGTGTCCCTTTTTCTTGCAAAAGTTACACGTCGGAAGAGACAAGGATCTACAATCAAACATCTCTGAAGTTTGAGTTTTGAAAGTTGTGTTAGTTTGAATTTTAGAAGGGCTTGAATTAGGCGGAAATACTTTTCTGCCAGAAAATTGTTGAGTAGAAGTCTTGTTAACAAAAGGAACTTTATGTGTCAAAGAATATTCATCAGCAGCTCGAGCAGCATTTTCTAAGGTTTCAATCTGATGCTCATCAAGATAAGTTTTAACATCATTATGGACACAGTTTTTGAACTTTAATATGTCGTCGAAAATGACCAAATGAGTTTGACTGGGGTCAGACATGATCCCGTCGTCTTCGCTAGGAATGCCTTCCACAAAAACAATGGAATCAGCTTGATTTTCTTGCAAGAGGCTGTATGCCGATTGCCACTCTTTGTAACCCCACACGATGCGTTGAGGTGAACGATCGATCAAATGATGTTTATGTTCGATCAAACGTTTGACAAATTCGGTTTTGCCTGAACCGCTCGGTCAAACAATTAACATGTTAAAAGGATAACGAAGATACAAGTCCTCCCAACTAGCATAATCTAAGTGTTCTTCAATGACTTTGAATGTAGAGGAAGAAGGAGTAGAAATAGCAGAGGTAGACATAGTAGTGTAGGGTATGACACTATTGATTCAAAAACAGATAAGACAAGAGGTTTTTATACTTTTCTCAGGACACGTTAATTTCAATTCATGTTTTAATTGGAACCACACGAAAGACAAAAGTACATAAAAGCCGAATGGATAAGTACAGGAATAAAATACACATAGTGACAATCAAAGTGGTATATAAGAAAGTGTCTGTACAACATCGTTTTGGTAACCATGATGTCATAGAGGTTGTGTGTAATGTTGTTATAGTCTCTACATTTGGTACAATCAAATAGGTGTCCTCTCGGAATGGTCTTTAGGGAATGTCCTTGACAGTCCTGTCTTGAAACGAGTGATTGTCCTCGGTGATATATTCTTCTTCTTCTTCTTCTTCTGGCACTGTCATTAACATAGGTTTAAAAATGACTTTTTTCACTCGACGATGGATTTTACGATCACAACATAGCATAATGGGATTCTTCATTTGTCCAAGCCTCAAAACCCCAACTTTTCCAGTCACGTACATCTGTCCAATGAGGGTGTAAATCACAAGCTACACACACATCGTCGTACACCTCTTCCATACGTAAAAGTTGACGAATCTTTTTTTCCTGTAGAGGTCGAGACGTATCCAGATGAAAGCGTAAGGCGTTTAACAGAATGAGTCTCTCGTGGACATTTAAAGGAATCCTCATACTGTCTACGGGTAAACGAAATCCCATAAAGCAAGTCACTAAACCACACACTACACGTCGACCCCAATTGATGGGACACATTTCTCTTATTAAGTGTTCGTAATCCTCCACCATTTGAAAAAATATTGACACGCACATCATCACTTTCCATGGTAGATATAGGAGCAGTAGTCATACAACGTTCCCACGATGTTCTGCTGAATCGCTGAGATCACAGTGAATGACTTCACTGCAGTCGCAAGGTATAGCATTGCACTCAACTTGAGAATCCCCAAATTTGAACGATGTATGTTTAAACGGATTCATCTTGTGTCGCTTAGTCGTTGTAGTTTCAAATGAACTATCGGTCTTGGACGGTGTTCCATTTTTATATGCTGCCCAATATCGACGTGACAGTACGGTAAAGTGATGTGATTGGGAAGTCATACTCTCTTCTTCTACACAGTTTTATAGACTTTTTCCAAAGGTCGGCTGACAAGTTGGTGTGTGGGTAAACGGAAGATCTTGTGCGGTTCGTGGGTGGTCACTTTAAAAGTTTCATCCTGTCCAGACTGTAAGGCTTCTTGTAGCACGTCAAAGTTCACCACTCGACTGGTGCAATAATTGAAGGTCAGTCCTTTCACTTTACATTCGGCGTGTATTTCTCCTTGTGGGTCTCGGTATTCGTAGCCGCAATGTTTAGGACTGCCTCTTTCAAAACTTAGAATCTTGTCGTCGGTATGTTCATCGGTCCAGGCTCCTAAACGGTCTCCTTCGATTTCAGGGTTACACTGGTTCGGTCGTTGAATGTGGATGCAACTTTCCGTGTCAAAATACAACACACGATCACGTAACAGTTCCAACACTTCGTACAATTTTAAGCGAGCGTGGGCTGGACGTAAGCCAGCAATGATGATATTTCCAAATTTGTCAGCTTCTACAAAGTCTAGTTCTTCTTCGTAATTGACTAAGATTAAATCCTCACGAATGACGTCCACGTGTTTCATGTATTTGGTTTTGTCGTGAATCACCTGAAAGTAGCGGGAAGGTTCTGACAAATACTCCGTCTTGGGTAAAGTCGGGCGTTGTGCCATTTTACCCCACAAGCAATTTAACATCATTTTAGCAAAGTATCGCCTTCCTTCGTTTTTCTCGATGTGGTCTAAAGTGATGCCTTCCTGCTCTCAATATTTTTCTTTCAATTTCTTTTGGTCTTCAGGAGTGTAGCACCAGGACGGATAGCTTCTTGTTTTAGTTTCATAAAGGTAATCACTTAGTCTGCAAAAATACTTTTCTGTGTTTCGTCGCCATTGTGGTATTGTTGTGTCTTGGGAAAGTGGTAAATTTCGTACACTTCTAACAGTTGGTATCCACGCTAACCCACGTTCCTGTCAAGGCGCTTTCTTCCTGGGTGTGCTGACAGAGTTGGTCTTGGTTGCACGTTTCGGCACAAGTGCGACACAAAAGAAACATCAGTTTCCCTTGGCAATGGTAAGGTAAAACGGGATGGTACAAGTCTATGGGAGGTAAGACTTTGCATTTGGTCAATCCTTCGTACTGGCGTATGTTGTCCAGATCAATGTGTTATGTCATCAATTCTGGGTGCACTACGCGAAAGTGACAATATTTGCACACGTAAGGATACAGCGAACACACGTCCAAGTATTTGAAATATTATCCTTTCTCCTCGTCCGCCTGGTACAGGAAACAGGCTGCATTTGTCCGTCATCCGTATAAACTATCCCGGGGTTTCAGTGGGTCCACCAACTTGTAACTTTCTACGATGCGTTTAAACTTTGGATCGGTTTTCAAACGCTGATCGTACTCGTGATCCCACATTTTCACCACCTGGTGTCCTTCCTGTTCTAACTTCAATTGTCGCTGACAAGTTGTCTGGTACAAGTCGTCCATGGTCCGTTGTAAAAACTGATTGTTGGTGTCACGTTGAGGGTAGCACATGAGAAATCCGTGAAATAATCATCCGTTAAACTCGTACACGATTTGAGGGTTTTCTAAGTCCCAGCCATCCACCGAATACGTTCCAATGGTCTTTTAGCCTCCTCCGTTGCGGGTGTGTTGAATCCATTTGTCTTCCTTGTAGCACAAGTATTGTATCCAGCGTAGGGCTTTGACCGAGTATTGACGTTTGACAAAGTTCGTCGTTTGAGGACTCGCGACAGCGAGGGTATTTTCAGGCATGAATCGTTTTCGGTACACTAAGGAACATGCTTTTGCGATGGTACAAGCTTCTTTCAGAGGATCGATCCCTCCGTGCTCCATGAACAATTCTCGAAATTTTCCACAGCAACGTCGGAAAATGTCCATGTTAGATCGAAAGTACTTTAACATTTTTTCTTGAAAGTCAAAGGGGTCCGAGGCATGAGTCTGGTACCAAGCGTGGAAAGCTTCTCGTTGTTCGGTGTGCATGTTATCGGGGTCGTAGTCGTCAGCCTCAGGCAAATGGGGTAGAACGGCATGTTGATTGGCTTCGGTATTGAAAAAGTGGCCATTTCTGTCATTCCAAACGTTTTAGGCATGCGACTCATAGGCATGGCCAAGTAACTCATTGAATCTTTAAACTGTACTTGTCCAACTTGCATTCAAATGATTTTGGCTCCGTTTAAAGTCACTTTAGGACGTTCGGCACTTTGCTCCATATAGTATCTGAACAGAAATTGTGAGAAATTGCCCATCGTATGCGGAGAAATTGTGAGCCATTACTGTGGCATGACGATGACAATCTCCGTAAAGTTTTATGTCCTCTTGACTCCACGTTTCGTTGATATGATTTAAGATCCATTGCGCAAAATTGGCTAACGTGTTCGGTCCCCGAAAGATTTTTTCACGTCCTCCAGGAATCTTGGGGCAGTGAGGGCAATGACTAAAGATAGACTCTTGGATGCACTTGCCGCACGCTCGGTGAGCCACGCAGAAATTAGGAATGTGAATGCCGGTCTCTTGCATGCATTTGAAATCGAAAAATATAAACTTTCCTTTCTTCGGGGTATCTTCTTGTTGGGGTTGGTATTTTTGAATGAAACATTCGTGTTCCAAGTCCACGATTTGGTGACAAATATGACATCGTTTCTTCCCTCGACAAACGTGAAACTTGGCATTATTGGCACGTATGCCTTGTCCACAAGTAGGGCGCAATCTCAGAAGCTGACAAGTACTTTTCTACTGTGAACCTTGTATCTTCAAATGTTGTTGGTAACAAGTAGGACTGACAAAAGTGCGCTGACAAACGTGGCAATGCACTCGTTCTTGTCCTTTGTCCAGACAGGGTTGAGAGGCCAAACATCCCTCACATTTCGATCCACAATGCTTGTCTTGTTCTCGATTGTTATAACCATAGTCACATTTTTCACAGAGGTATTTGTATCCCAAGAATCCCCAATGCTTGTCATGTTCACGATTGTTATAACCATAGTCACATTTTTCACAGAAGTATTTGGGATATTGGTAATGGTATCAAAATGCTCATCGTGATGATAGACGGGAATGTATTTTCCGTCTTTGAAATCGTATTTTCCGTCTTTGAAATCGTTGCCTCGAAACAAAAGAGGTCCACGCACTTCTTGAGGGTGTACTTTCAATGTGTAATGTAGAGCCAAGACGTCTTGCAATTTTGCATTTCTGGAATGCCGCAAGGGGTGTATTTGGATATCCCCGCTTGCTGTAACAGGAGTTCTGCTTCACTTCGTTGATTGGCTCGGTCCGATTGTTGAATAGTTTTCCATACCCTTTTCCATTCTACCGTGTCGTTCTTGTTGGCATACGTTTGTCCCACGACGATGGCACGGGCTAAACACATCTGGTCTTGAGAACTTGAGAATTGTTAATTTTGACGAGGGTCGCCATCATACCATAATAGGATACTTTAACCAATTACTGAAATTTTAATTTAAAAAATAGTTATGTTGGTTATTGTAATCCAAAGTCTTTGCATATTCACTGGAGCAAGACAAAAATTCATCACTGTTGAGAGATATGATTAAAATAATGCTAAATACACATCAATTCCTTGACTATTCACACAAAACAGTCCAAGTTATATAGCTAAATTCAAAAATGTATTTCTGTCATTAGAACATTAAAAGTAGGTCACTGTAACCATAGTGACAAGTACCCTCATAAATGTTATCTTGTTTTACATATCATACAGGTAGCAGTGTTAGAAAAACTCGTGTTAACTGCACAAATGCAATCCATAACGAAATTGCCTGAGTATAAAGGTATGTAACCGTGACCTAGTCATCATGACCTATTTCTGCAGATGGTATCGTAGTATCCTTCAATATTGAATAGATCGTTTTATTACCGAATACTGTCAAAATCCTGAACAGAAATATATTTTTTTATATATATCCTCACTGGAGTGTAAAAACCAGGTAACATTGACCTGGATTTGCTCATGGCGAAGAGAACCCTCTCAGATGAGTGTACCCACCAACGCCCGGAAAAAAGGAGCTACATGCAAAAATTAACTTTCATACCAATAGCCACAATATGTTAAGTCACCCTTATATTGCTGGCGAGACAATAGTTGGAAGTGGCCCAGTTACAAAATAGTTTCAATCCTTAGAGCATTTGTCAGAAAATGCTAAAACACACAAAACAAATTTGAAGCACATAAGTTGATAGAAAACCAGGACAATATACGCGTCTGAGTAACAAATGAAATGTACATAAACAATAACACAAAAATAGAGATGAAATAACACAAAAAAAGAAATGTTTGCTTTCTATTGGGATCACCAAATTAAAAGTGTTAACATTTAATTGGGATGGTGTACTTAGTTTGTATTATCCATACAGAGAACCAAATTGCACTGACCATGTTGAGGCTATAAGCAACAGCATGGCAGCCAAGATTGTGTCTCTAGCAAGTGGCAATTTACAATACAGGTTTGTGTATTATTGCTATGCTACCCAGCTAGGTTGACACGTATGCATGTTAAAAGTCCATTGAAAGAATTTCCAACATGCGTCCTCATTTGTTACCATGAATTGTTTTGGGCAGTCTAATATATGTCTTGATTGTAAAGTGAACTAAGTCGAATTCTTCGTCGGATGTATTATAACTTAGTATGTGCCTTTGCAAAAATAAAATTATCCATGCTTACCGGAGTACTTTCATTGTCACATTTTTAAGTTTTGGAAATACCTCAAGTTCATGCTGTCCTGTCACGGCTTCGATGTAAGTGCCTTGGATCACTTTTCAAATGTATGCTAACGTTCAGACCACTTCGGTTATTTAGAAAAGAAGGATTGGCAGAGAAGTTGCCAATGCGTCAAACTATTTTTTAAAATTAAAACTGTTCAGCCAGTCTTATAAAGAACCCAATCCCTGAAATAGCCAGTGACCAGAATCGAGTTATATATATATATATATATATATATATATATATATATATATATATATATATATATATATATATATATATATATATATATATATATATATATATATATATATATATATATATAGATATATATATATATATATATATATATATATATATATATATATATATACATATATATATATATATATATATATATATGTGTGTGTGTGTGTGTGTGTGTGTTGTAATTTACTGTGCAGAAATGCATTGAAGGCATATTCTATTTTCACAGATATAGAAGAGGGAAATTAATTTATAACATATTTGGCCTTTTACATTGCATACCAGAAACAAATTGGATGTAAATGGGTGAGATCTACATATATTATATACTTCTGAGAGAGTGATAGGTGTAAGGTGTAGTTCTTTACATTTGCAACATGCACAAAGAAGAGAATGGTATACCTCTGTTACTTTTATGTACTGTGGTTAAATTTTAATTGGATATTGTACTTATGAAAATTGTACATTATCTAAGCACACTGCTGACTAAAATGACTGCTAACATGTGCTCATCGTCAGCAGTTAATACAATAAGGAAACTTAATTTTGCCAGACTAGACAGTAGCAGCTTCTGAAAGTGCAGTGAATGAATTACCAAGTATATAACATGTAAAAGAAATTTTTGGTTCTTTTTCTTTTTACAATTTATCTCAGACGTTCAGAGATTTAAAATGACCAGCGGAGCTAGCAGTGTTTTTCATTATAGAGATGAACATCTGAAGCAGGGCCAAGCCGTATACTCTATAACATAAAATACACTCGTCAATCAAACAACAAAATAAAGAGAATTACACGTTCTTTTAATAATATATGATATGAACAAGGTCAAAGTATAACCCATGAAGAAAACATAGGAAAAAATAGCTGACCACTATTACTTGCTGGCAAAAATAAAAATAAATCACCTCCGTTGATGTTTTACGAAAACAACTTTGGAAGGATACATATTGCATAGTTATTATTGCTGGCGATAGCGTATGGATTGTGATATGTGTAATGTTGACACATTTTGTATCGAAAAGAACGAGACCTATCCTACTGACCTGTTCGTTAGTCTTTTACTTATGTACACATTGTCATTTCATTTGCAAGTTCATGGCATTTGATCAGCTTCTTCAGTGGGGAAGCGTCTAATTTCAGACATATCGTTATGTGTACTGCCATCGCGTGCGTGACGCTTATCTGAAAATAATCCGAAATTATCCCAACATGAAGCTTGTTATTGTCCATATATTCAGTATGATGTGTGTAATATGAAAACATACAATAGCATTGATATAAAGAGTGACTCAGATAAGAAAAACTCGAAATGATGATGAAAGGAAGAAAGAAGAAAAAAAAAAACGAAGTGAGGAAAATAGTATTGGTGGTAATTTTCCAAGCCTGTAACGCGTTTATCAATTCCAGCAGAATTACCGCAGTACAATAAAAAAAATGCTAATATAATTCCAGTTGATTTAATTATATAAACTGCAATAATATAAAACACTAACCCGGGTCTAATTGACGCTACTTCTAAGATTAAGAATTTTATTGTATTTTTCAAAACCATGAGAGAGAGAGAGAGAGAGAGAGAGAGAGAGAGAGAGAGAGAGAGAGAGAGAGAGAGAGAGAGAGAGAGAGAGAGAGAGAGAAGAGAGAGAGGTGGTGGTGGTGGTAAGTAAGTGACTCACTGTCAGTTGAACGCAGCTGTGAGAATGATAGCTAATATAAATAATATGGTTGGGAAGCCGATCAGAAATCCGAGCTTAATTTTGTCTTCGAGTACCATCTTAGGGGCCGGGGTAAAGTCCTTTTTTCGATTACCAAATGTTATCTCACCGACGGGCTGCTCTACTGGACTGTTAATGTCTAGTCTAACCTCGTTCCTGTCACGATCGCTAAACGATGGATTATCGTAACTTTTCAGCTCCTGAATATTTTTGCGAGAATGAAATATATGCAAATCAGTTTCACATAGACTGACACTGTCTAGCTCAAAACAGTAAAACACGTATATTTGTTATTTGGCATAGTATATAAAGGTATTAAAACAACAAGTAAATTCCTTACATACTTAATTTGCTTTACGTCATTATCCAGTAAGTAATTATGGGTTAACAAAGAAAAGCATACATATCTACATAAATAATGTTTCACAACAATATAGGCAGTTACGTCAGAGGTTAATGGACATAACGCAATATATAGCACAACCCCTACCCCCAATCAATATGATAAATGGAGCATGGAAAAGTATGTCACGATGACCAAACGCTTGCTACAATTGTTTAATATTACTTTGAATTCGTGCATATACATACCAAGGTTCATGTCGATATAAGCAGTGATGTTAGGGATAGGACCCTAAACGAAACATATATATTTACCCTGGCGTGAAAAGGACGTCACTGTGTTCCATGTTTCTGGACAATACAGAATAGGTTATGCCACGGTTTTTGGATTATGAACAGGCGAACATTCAACATAATTATCTGTTGGTTCATTCGTAGCACATACTTTCGCATATCTAGTTGTAAGTGTGAAAGAATAGAAACATATCTTATTTCGTTTAAGTTTATGTTTTATATACTATTCCAAACCCCACCCATTTCCCGTGTCCTAAGTGATATGTTTCTAAAGAATCAATCCAATCGTTGTTTATTTTCAATAGTTATAAGTGTCTTTTATGTACTGATATATTCATTATTATAAGGGAGATGCTTCTTATATCTTCCCCAGTGTAAAGGCCTTATGTGGAGTCCTGATAGACAAGCCAGACTTTATAGTACTAAATTAGCTGACACAAAACCGTATCAGGTTGGCGCAGCATGCAAAACATTTATTTCGGGTAACGAATACTCTACCGCATCTGATTAATTGATAATGAGTGGCAAGGGTTGAGTAGACATCAATTCTCATTAGTGAAGTACAGTCACAAGCGGTGGAATACATTCTCTGAGCTTGTTACAGGGTGTCAGAGAGTAATTGTTCTTGACGCCGATGCAATGATGATCTAATACTGTTCTGCGACTGCATGAAGAGATTAACGATGAAATTTGTTAATATCGATTAAAAACCAGACAGGGTAAGAAATTTATCGTGAATGTTCCTCATAATGATATTTGTGTCAGTTTGTTAAATTGTTTTAAGGCAGTAAATCTCGTGGCAGTATTAGCACATTATAAATCTCAAACACTATATTTTGTGGAGAGTCTTGCAAAACAACTACAGCATCGAAGATTATCACCTCGATACCGATCCAGCGCAGAAGATAGACTTCTCTGATATAAACAACGCGTATAGTAACATATGTCGTTATTTATAATCACACTCTCGAAGTTGGAGTCATTATTTATAATCATACTCTCGAAGCAGGAGTCGTTATTTATAATTACAATCTCAAAACAGTAGTCGTTATTTATAATCACACTCTTGAAACAAGGGTATGCGAGGTAGATACCCTTTCAATGAAACCGAAAAAGGTAAAAAGTTCACAGGTTCGATATACGGCAATATGACACCTTAGACTTTAGGGCCAGATGTACTAAAAATAGATGAAGTTTGATTTAAAGGCCGCGTAATATTAACGTGAGTTTTTACTTTACACGAATAGTATTTGCATTTATGGACGTTTTGGACATACCTGGATATCATGTCTATTTTGAAGATACCAGTGTTCATTAAGTTAAAAAAAATAAACACAAAAATGGAACCACCTAACCCCAGTAAAAAGAACAAACCGAAAAACCAATCATATTTTCTTTGAAAGGCATTTCAACCTCAGTTTAAGTAAACTGTCTGAGGAAACAAGCAATTGGAGATCACAGACTAACAATATAATTTTAAAAAAGATACATCCATTCCTTACGAAATATAAAATGGAAAATTTGATTGTATCGAGGTAAATGGCACTTCAAATGTTCGTATGCCACTTTATGTTACTGCAGTTTGGAAGGGAAAGTATGTGTATTAACATTTCTGGTTGACCTTGACATTTGTCTAATTGTTAGCACACTTATGTGCTATTTGTATACAAAAGGTGTTTCAAAACGTATCTGTAGAGGTCAGGAATAAATGACGGTTTTGAACCCAAGGTTAATCTGGTATAAAACATAGGGGTCAAATTATTTTCCCAGCTTGTGGTTCATCTGTTTACATTTTCCTGAGTATTTCCACTCACTAAACCATCTCCTTACATGCTACAGTCTTTCCTATTGTGGTTATACGTCACTTGCATAATAAAATATCATGTACATAGGGCGAAGAGGAAACGGAGATGAATTATTAGTGAAACTCTACACGAGTATATAATTTGTCATTTCATGATAGGAAAATAAAAATGTGCTTGCCATTGTGTTGAGAGCGGCAGACGACATTTGTATATCTGTCGGGGAAAGATATTGTTCTTAAGATGCTGAAAAGTAACTCTGGGCCGTTTACTTATTCCGATTTACCTATGTCGACCTGCCTAATCTGACCAAGGAACGCCTATTTATTTATTTACCTCATACCAGGTGTAATTTATGATGATTGACTAGTCAAGCACGCTAGGAAAAAGCTTCAACTAATATAGGAATTTACACACCTGCACTTATAAGGTACTAAGGGACCAACCATTTACCTTGAGTTAGTAGTGGGGTTTTCTTAAGGACAAGAATATTTGTGCTGATTTTACTTCGAAATTTTTAATTAAATTAATTTTTTGTGTGCAAGTTTAATAACTTTTGTCATCTGAAAATAAGAGGAAGCATAGTTTACTTAAGCTACTTGAAAGTCGGATCCCCCTCCCCCCAAAAAATGAATCATACGCGCTCCTTCACACAATACAAGGAAATATAAATGGCTGGTTCTTAGGAAAGTGTAAATTATAAACTCCATTAAGCTCCCATGATTCACCTGTGCCTATTGACATACAAGCGAGGATAACAGTGTTGTCAGAGCAAAATAATAGCCCGAGTTACCTACCCTCGACTTGTGTCAAATGGCATTCTAAGGCCAAGTTTAGTTGTTACGGATACCAACTATAAACCTCTCACCGATTCGCCATGAATTGTACCCACTTGGGATTTTAACATATGCGATCATCTGCAATTGTGGCCCCGGGGAGTCCACATAGTGTGTTTCGAGGTTGAAGAGTTGTGGTAGGATATCATAGCATAAAACGCACTCATTTCTTATAGCCTTCAGCATATAATGTATAATGGCATCCACTTGCCAACATGAAAGTCAGTGAAGCTAATGCGAAAGACAACGATGCTGCTGACGGAAGAATATCTGAAGCCATTGCTCAGTAATAAACGTTCAACTCACTCGCCCAAGAGTTACTCGTCCCTGTCCTCATTATACTCTCCGCATAATACATATCTCCGTTACAGGGATAGGTTTTCACAAAACAAACACAGGTACCAAAACCTGATTCTAAAATGCGTAAAAGTGAAAGTATTTTGTTGTTCTGTAGGTGTTTCAAAATCAAACCACCATCAGGGCTGCATGATTGCATTTTCAATGGCCGAAGGGCCGTACCACCTTTGTTATATCTCAGGACACCTTAAACAGCAGAGGAGGCGAATCGGACAACTTTTTACAGGCGTCGATTCGGCAAACTAAGGCTTCCTCGTGCATGCTATATAGAAGTGTCCATTTGGCTAACTAATGCTTTCTCGAAATCTAAAAAAAAAGGACGCAATGATTGTTGTCGCCCCATCCCCTCTGCTGTTATGGGTTAAAACTAGCAATTTATGATGAAAATCATTTAAGATTTCACAAACAGACTAGTTTGTAAAACCTCACCTCGCAAATCAATTAGATTATTAGACTGGTCACTGAGTCTGAAATTAATTCTCGTTAGCGAATTATTATGACATCGCATATAGACTGGATTAATTGGATCCTCAATGATTAGAAACCCTGGAGGAACGGTTGGTGCAAATGAATATAAAATATATCCTTGTTAAGCTTGATTTGATCGCTCGAGATTTATTTGATAGCTTCCTTCGATAACATCACATACTAAATTCAATGCTATTATCGAGGATATATTCACATTTTGAGGAGAGATATGTCTACCACCGCCGTCTGGGTCATTATTATGTTTGAGGATTGTTGTTTGTTGTTTCCTTTTGGCGAGTATCAGAGAAAAAAATTCTTGAATAAGATCGTTAACAGATTTTTTTAGTTCATTTGCGTTATACCCAGGAAACTTGAAATCGGGTAAAGCAGATTCTGTTATATTGTAGCCGGTTAGGAATATTTGTTTATCTCCGTTCTTATCATTAATTATTACTTGAATTATTCGTTTGTTGATATATTCCATGTCAGATACAAGTTTTGATTTAATATCTCAACATATTTTATGATCTCATCACTTGTTTTTGCTATATCAGAGAGATGCTCTTGGAAGCTCCGTCGTAGTCGTTCTACTTGTGTTTTATGTAATTGATTAATCTCACTAAAGTAATCAATGATGTTTTTGAGCGTAAATACAATGGTAACGAATGAATCAAAGATTTTCTGAAAAACAAAATTCCATTGCATGGTATTGTTATCGGTAAATACAAATCTATCGGTTAATTTAGCAGTTTTTATATTATACAAATCATCTCGATATGATGGGTTGATTTCATAATATGATTTTTCATCTGTGACATAATTTGATTTTTTTGGTTCGGGTATTTTATAAGGTGTCCGAGGTGGGTTTTCAGGCCACCCTAGTATTGTTCTTATAGAACTCAGATATTTACGGCATACCCGGGCTAGTTTATTTCAATGGCAGATGATAATGTTAGTTCATGAACCGTTATAGCGATTTTCGATTCTTTTCCAGTAATTGATTTTATTCTACGCTGTAATTCATTATTGATTTGTTCGATTTGGTAACACCCAGTTGGTATCGAAATCACATTCCAGTCTCCCGTCTTCTTTATTCTTACTCGCAAACACCAAGGAATTATTCGGTTGTTGACCGCCAAATGCTACCGACCTAATATTAGGCCAACTGTGATATACTCGTAGTTTTGCTAACGCTATCTCCTACACAGGAATCGGAGTAGGGAAATTCACACTGAATTCAGGATTCGTTGATGTTATTGAGATCATTCTGGTTTTCACCGGGTTTGTGTTCTCCACTATTCGTTGAAGTAATTCTTGCGGTGTTGTCATTGTTATTAGTATTATCCTGCTCCAATTTCGACATCGTGGAATCATACAATTGAACCATTTTCAAAAACTCACTATCTGATATTAATGTATTATCGAGTGACGATGATATCATTGAGGATAATTGCGAGTACGCGGTTGATACATCATGGAACTTAACTACATAATCTTGCAGTTTACGCTGGCTGCATGATGATATTTTTTTTGTTATTATTGAAATAATTCCTGCGATTATTGTCGCCGCTGATATACAAATTGGAACAGCTATCGGGGCAAACCATTGTCACAGAGGAGAGTATAATACCGGCTCCGGTGATTACTCCACTCACCGAGTACACGGTAACATCAACTGCAGTGATTCTTCGTCAGTATATTTTTTTTTGTTTGGTACTCCTCAGTGAGGGTTTTCAGTTTCATTGAAAATTCTCTGACCTGATCATAACGGTATTGAGATACTGAAAGTATCGTTGATGATGAAATCATCATTGTGGTCATTTTATTTTCAAATCGTTTACGATTTCAATTTAGTTGTTTACTTAAATCCGCTACGAATTCCACATACAATGTTACTGAAACCCTAGGTAAATTATTATCAGTGGATGTTATCGTGAACTGTTCAGATGTATCCTTGTCGATGATCGTGGATATCTTATTGTTGATCCCAGATGAACTCGTTGATGATATATTAAATTGAGTCGGCGTCACTAGTGTTAATCGATAAATACAACTATTTGATTGGAATCAACACTTGCTAAGGTTCAACATCTCAGCCATTTCATCTTCGATGAGTTTTTTTATATCTCCGGTTGCAGTGCCATCGGCATAGGGTTTCTACAGCGTTGATAGAGGTCTTCCCCAAATATCAATCATGTTATTGTAAAACTAATTACTTCTCTAAAATCTTCTATGCTCAAATCTTCGATGCCAGCGACTGCTAGTGTATTCATTCATGACCCGATGAGGTAATTTTCCAGATGTTAAAATAGCGTCAAGGACATTTAATACTTCATTGCCGCATATTGGTGGGTCATTCATTTGTTGTGTTGGTAGAGTAGAATACCAACGAGGGGTGTTTAAGCGGTTTATATAACGCATAAATTTTTTAGGCGGTGCTAATCCATATGAATCGAAATAAACAATCACACGCGGATCAATCGCGTATGCAACCCAGTGGGTTCCAGGTCCGGTGCTGTTATCGAGATTAATGATACCGGTTTCAACGTTGTTTGGTTGTGCCGGCAACTGATCTTTCATAAAGACACCTCTGAAGTTTTTAATCGCTAATTTTTTAGCAGCATCGAGGAGATCAAAATTTGACATGGGAATCGAAGATTCCACAACCAAAGGTTCTCGAACTAGTAAACCGTTCCTGGTAGTCTTAGACCCTTTCCCTTTATTTTAATATCCTCGTCCGGTTGCTTTCTTTAGTGCCATCCCTGCCGCGGTACCAACGGCTCCTAACGCTGCCGCTTTAGCCACCGCTGGGGCCGCTTCCGCAATCAACGCTGGAATCGCAGCTTACAACGGGAATATGCCACCTGATTTTATCATATTTTTGATCGCAGACGCAGAGAGTGTGATCTGAACGCCCTTTTTATCTTTGAAAGCATCATTGAAGTGTTTTATCTGACGAGTTGTCAGTGACAATTTATTCTGACTACCAGACTTCTGATTGTGTTTCCGCGTTATTGTGGTTCCACATTTTTTTAGCTGATGCCGATTGCAATTGCTTGAGTTGACCAGGAGTCAACGTAACACTAATATGACTATATGACATTTTATTAATAAAAGATTGATCTAATTGTTACATTTTTTTGGAAACACTACATGTTTTCTACAGGCGCATCTACTACTCTCATTCTTCCACCAACACCTTCAAGTAGCATTGATTTATCATTAAGAATGACAGCAACCTCTCTATAAGGAACACCAGCAGGGGCTGTAGTAGCTCTAAAGTGTATATCAACGACGGACTGTCTTGTTAAATCAAGATGTTCCAACGAAACGTAATAGATCGGATACAATTTTTTAAAATCCAATTGTGATATTTGCAGACCAGTATCTACATTTTGATCGCGTCCCATAAATGACAGCGTACGATGATACACGCGCGCAATATGGTTGGTTCCGTAATTAAGTTGTATATCCTCGGATGGTTCTTGTTGTCCGTTTATTCTCAGCGAGACGACAGTAGCACCTAATATATCAAATATCATATGACTGTGTTCTTGACTGTTTAATCGCCTTCTATCCTGTAGCGCAATAAATATATGACGTGGCGCAGCAACACCTTGTTTTGATGCCAGGTGCCATGTAAATGTACCAGTAATATGAGAATCCATACTATCTGTGGTCATTGATAACCAACTTATCAGTGATTTTCCTCCTTTATCCATAAATGATAGTAATTTTTCCTCTGTGGTGATTGATGTAGTCATTACTGGCATCCACATTAATAGTTTTGTTAAAATGACTTTACCGACACCAAAATCAGCAGTACGTCAGATTGCCTCATTATCATCATTCTTTCTCATTAGTACTACTGTATGTTTTGCTCCGTAGATAACTTTTCGGACGTTTCTACAGACTTCGAAAATATAATTCAGTGGAGTCGCGCATGAAAATCGTCGATTCCGTTCATGAAGCGTTGATACGCGTGTTGCAAATCATATATTGTCATCGAGATTAACGCTTCCGATAATATCAAACTCAGCAGCTGGTCTGTCTCTGTGTTCAGGGGTATCAGGCTGTGGGTCACGTGCAGTAGCTCTTTCAGTACTTATTTTAAAATGCGGGATGTGATCAGCGTGATCAGTAATATCCTTAGTTAACATCATAGATGGACCCGCCGATCTTGTATAATCGTCGGAGTATCTTGCTAACCCTATTATTGTTGTGGCAACATCAACATTATTCTCAATGGATTCAATTTCTCTTCCATCGATGAGATATTTTGCACTGTCAAATAGCGCCATGATGCCATTATTGACAAAACCCACTCGGAGATTTGGGTTAAAGTCATATGGTGTATTAGCTGGAACATTTGTTACAAGTTCTCCTTCTACTTCGATAAACACTTCGCACGGTAGAAAGTATTTGCTGGTATCATGAACCTGAAGTTCGATTCTTCCTCGAAAATCAGGTTGTACTGCGTGATAGGAATAAAATTGATAATCGCGTACGGAATCATCATTGCGCACTGGGGCGTCCATGTCAAAGGCTGGATCAGGTGATCGTTTGAACATTTTATTATATATTCGTTGATCTAAATCGTGGTTTTCGTCGTCGTGGGTTTAGCTACTTCCCGCTATCATATTTGCGGTAATATTATCTTAAGTCACTTGCTGTCAACGAAGTCGCCAATGACGCTAATTTCTGATCCACTGCGTTATTTATTATTTTGCTAACATTTGCAGGCATTACTTGTGTAGATGGTAGTGGTCCCAATGACGAAGTCGCTGGTGGTTTCCTTCGCCGCCGAACTAATGCTACTAGTTTATCCTTCGCGGCTGAAAATGCTTTCCCGGCAACGTCTCCAACGGCACTAATACACTTATCACGAATAACATCAATGGCTTTCATTGATAATTGTTTTGCTAGCGGCACCACTTTTGGAGCCATTCTTGAAAATAACCCTGCAATTGTATCACTGAGACGATCGCCATAGTACGCGCGCCAAACCGGCAATCGTGAATTAACTACATAGACGCTGGTTGGTTTATCGTGGTTTTAGTGTATGATCATTCTTATTTAAAAGATATTTATCTAATGCGGTGATTAGTCGCTGTGATAACCATGATGATCGGGAAACTCGTCAATGAACTCTCGATATACATCAATGTCCATGATACCGCCTTGAAATAACCGCGTACAGATATCAGCTGCTTCATTAATTATTTCCGGTGAGTTATTTCCATTTCGTTTTCCTGATACAAGAACCTCTAATCGTGTTATATCACTGAGAATATTGCCAGGACAACTAACTAGACCACTACCTGATAGCCCACTCCCAGAAAACCCTCCCCGGTTGCACCCTGTGCATCATCATCATATTGTAAACGCCCAAAAGGATTATCATCATCATCCCATTGAGGTTCTTCTTCTTTTTTTCGTCTTGGTGTTGGTGTTTGGCGTTTTCTTTCTTGTTGTCGTTCTTGTTTGTAATAACAATTAATCTCTTTTTTGATTCTTTGATACTTCTTCGCCCTCCTATCTAAAAATTCAATTCTCCTATTTATTTTATACAACTCATCAAGCCAGTCATTGAACGATATTGGATCGTCTTTATACCCATCCGCTAAAAACTCCTCTTTTGAATTATAGCTGTTAACAATAAAATCACTTAAATCATGATATTCTTTTTGTTTTATTAGTACTTTAGCCTTCTCGGTAAATTTATCCGCTAAAGGAACAATCGTTTTTTTTTTCGGACCAATTGGGATTTTTGTTAACAACGCTGATGTTTTCTCAGTTTCCGCTGCTATTTTTTTCAAGAACATTAATCAGAGGTATTTCTTTCCTTGATCCTTCTTTGGGGACATCTCCATATATTGCTCGCTCAATGGCTGATAGTACCCCTTTGGTTGCCGTGGTTATCGGTTTAAACAGGTCTTCAGATCCTGCGGCAAAATCGGTCTGAAGACTCTGTCTAGCTTGTAGTTTATTTCTGACAGAGTCGCGTATTGGTAAAAACTTTTTAATCGCAACCACTCTCTCGCGCGCTGGTCAATAATGCTTTGTTTACCATTATTGAAACAGTAAAGCAATTTCCAATTAGTGTACGATGCAGTGATTTTGTCATCATAAAATGATTTCTAATGAGATATCGACCATTTGATCCGACTCAGGTAGGTAAGCATCGATAAAACAATCGCCAAAAATGACCACAAATGACCAAAAATCAATCAGAAAAACAATTTACAAAAATATGTCCAGTAATAATGAATTTCACTACAGTGTTTTATTCTAGTTCCTTGCAGCAACGCGTTCATTGATAAACTCCAGTATAGAATTTCAAAGCCGGTATTGATTAAACCGCCTTTACAGTTGAGCGCACATACCTGTCAATGGAGTATTGTAGACAAAACATTTAAGTATCTATTACCTAACACAGTATACATGTCAAATCGTTAGTTACAACTTATACAGCGGGGGATTTTCGTTTTGTTGAATTAATATTCTTATATTTCTGATTTTTGAATTAACTGATCGTTTCATCTCGTATTCCTGCCCAGTTCTTTCCTTATTCTTTCCACGATAGTAAATAACGGGACAAACTTACTGACGTCGTTACAGAATACAAGGGAATCACGAATAGAATTCTGGATTTTTTTTATTAATGCGTATTTTTTGGTAGGACGTATATGTTGTTCATAGCACCGTATTCAATGTCCTGGAAATCTGAAATAATTTGATCACAATTTAATCGATCTGAGAATTGTATTTTTTGAGATTTCAAATTTGAAATTTCAGTTATGATCTCATTGATATTTTCAAAATTCATATTATATGATAATTATATATTTCTAATACAAAAAATACATGAATATATTTTTCAAAAATAAACTCTGTCCTTGGCAAGGTGTATTATTACATCTTACTCACATCCAGAGATATTATGCAATTATATATGATGAACCCCATTTGGGCGCCTCAGATGCCATCCACATCGGAGACGCCCAGAGGTTACATATATACGACAACACATCTCATAGGGTCCGGTCAGGTGCCTTCACATCTGACCAGGCCCAGAGGTTATCATGAAACATATTCCCCTGAGAGTGGGTCTAATTCGCCAAATAGCGGGTTAGACCCACAAGAGGATATATTTTGATGAATGGACGTCAAAAGGCAATTATATATACATATATACAAACAACCCCAATTTGAGTTTTATGGCGGTTGTACAATAAATGGATTATATACAATGAATGACGTCAATAGCGTGGTATTATATATATATATATATAATGAATGAATGATTGATAATGGATGATAATGACACTCTACATTCAAACTGAACCACCATACCTCCACCTACAAAATCACCCCGGGTTGAATGTAAAGTCATTCACACCATGTGACTCGGTGTGGTTTGGTATGGTGGTTTCACAATTTGAATTTCGGTTGCTCACCCCCCCCAATTAAAACCATCTGTAGGTACCGTCGACTATTTGCCTGTTACGGGGCTTGAACCATGGGCTTCGGGACGAAACCGCAACGCGTTACGAATGCACTAACTGTTCTTATCTACAGGTATACGCTTTTGAATATAATATTTATGTAAGTTAATACAGATTAGCGGAAGTTAATAGCGAAGAGGTGTGAATTACAATGAATGGATTATATACAATGAATGACGTCAATGGCGTGGTATTATATACACAATGAAAGAATGAATGTGAATTATATTGTACAGCTTAGGACAATGGATTATAGAATGATATGTCAATGAATGAATCTATATACCTTTCTGTACTTAATACTGATTATTAACAACATCGAAGCAGAACCGAATACTTGAAAGAAAACAAAAACACAAAAAAAATACAATTGTTTGTAATCACTATGTACTTGATTCGTTTTCTTACAAAAGAAATAATTGATTATCATGTTGAGAATTGTGATAATTATAATCGGCCACTGAAAACTATTGAGGTCAGATGACGTGTAGCCATTGATGGTAACTCTTTGCAAAGCCGACATACCCGTACGAGTTATTCCTCTTGGTGTTATATACACATAGTGCAAAATGGAATTCAGACATACGAAAATTGAAATTTTTTCCATTTCGTTTTGAAATCGCAGATCGGGTTAATCCCTCTGCTACTTTTCTTACTGAGGGCATACACATATTGAAATATCTACTGGAGTCATTCATAGATTGGAATATTGTTTCTTCGTTATTTACTGTATTAAATGATTTTACGGGTCTTTTCCCAATTGATTAACAAGTACCAGTTTTCCTAGATGTAGTATTCTCACTCTGTGTAACAGTTCACAAATTATCCAATTTGTTATTCTGAGGATTGGAATCAATGTGATCAACTACAAATCCGTCATTGATCAATCCATTAAACACCTTGTGGATGAATCGATGACAGTAATATTTTTTCTTTCCAACACTAAACTTCAAATACCCCATACCATTGTCAAAACTAACTGGATTCTTCAGTCTACGATGTCTGATAATACCATCACGGGATGCCTCAAAATTGCTGATCAAGGGATGCGGTTGAAATTCTTGCTTCATTTATATACTATAGTATTATTTGTCTAATTTATTATTCTGTTTAATGATTATATTACTTTGGAATCTATAAATTAGTCTTGAAAAGTTCTTATGATCTTGTCGCTGACACAGTAATTGATGGAATTCTTAATGGAATCTTTAATGGAGTTTTTAACTCTCTTATCATAATAACGCTTCATTTCTCTGTATCGCTTACCACCACAACCGAGACACAACTGCGATTTTCCTCTCACCCCTACCCCACATTGTATGCAAGGGGAGGGGTCACAACTTCCTTGACGAAAGCTTTGCATATGATACCCACAGAATTCCTTTCTTCATGATTTGTTACACGGGGTTACTGATCCTATCATAAGCCGTTTGCAATGATTCATTATATATAAATTTCTTATTTAAATACTTGTTTTAGTTATAATATGAAGGAGTTTGATAGATTATCGAAAATTAAGCCCTGGAAAAATGCTAAATTCAATCTGGATAGAGTCTCTGATACACCAAAATGTCTAATAAGTGATAGAGCCATGTTGGGTAAAATTCGTGATTGTTTTAATGAATTCAAACACGATAGAGCATCTAACTGTTGGTCGACATTTCGAATAGATGGTAGTGTTGATGCTACCATGAACGACGAAAAAGCAGCAGTGATAATATCACACCTTGACAAGAAAAAGTACTTTTTTAGAGTGAAAATCATTATCCGTTCGGAAAACCGAGATTGGACTATCAGAGATAAATTTGACCCCATCTTGAAGGATAAAAAATCTATCACTGTGAGTCGAGATTCCAAACCATGAGTTCTGACTGGAATTGACAAACCATACTACGAGAGATCTTATCCCGTAACAGCAGTTGTTTATGGGATATATCCGTTAAATGATAAACCGAGTACTGAAAAACTAAAACCAATGAAACTATCATCGTTGAATTGTGTAGTAGAACGAATAATAGAACATTTCACAAATGCGTTGCGTGGAAACAAACTGACTGATCTAAGACGCAAAAAAATAAATGAATGGGGACTAACAGTGAAGGAGCGCGAAGCAACAATTCAGGATATAACCAAATTGGAAACATCATTAAAATTTCCAATAACCATAATGACGATAACGGGAGAGGTATTGCACGAAACTAAATATAAATCAAAAGGAGTTATTAATGGACCTCTACCTGATTTTAATTTAACTGGATTCGCTCGTGTGGTATCATTTAAATTGGCTACAGGACTTCATCCGTGTTGTTATGTTTGGATTGGTAGACACATCTCTGAAAAACACTGGATGCCAATAGTGTTATTACGGTATATGATTGATTCTAAAATGCTGATATCGTTGATTGTCAGTAAAGCGATTATATCATATCGAGCTCAGACTGAAGTCTGGTTACCACAACCCGATAGTCTAGATGGTATAATCAGCGCAAATAGAAAAGAAGTTTACGGTCTCGTCGAAGAATATATCATGAATTGGTACAAACAGCTATTTGAAGTTAGAAATAAAGACACAAAAGAACTCGGTAGAAGAATAATCGGTAAATTCACTCAGGGTGGAAAATACGACAATAACAGATATTCTTCACGGTTGATTATAGATAGCATTGAATACGATTTTATAATCGCGGATGTAACATCTAAGGGTATATACGTCAATCGTAAAGACGCCTTCTTGTCCGATGGAACCAAATTGGGTACAATTGTTACTTAAAACGATGGATACAATCTTCAGTATGCACATTTAAGGGCGTCTATGTTGGTTTATGCCTCTATTAATCTATTTCGATGATAAATAGATTTCCTGATACCGCAGTTAGAGTAGCCACTGATTCATTTTATATAAACGCGAAACACAGCGAAGCAGTGGCCAAATTCACTAATTCTGACGAGAGTTGGGGATCATGGAGAATTAAAAAGGAAGTACTGCTTGATTATTCCAAATCAGCAGATGTTACGATTGAAGATAAATATTTGAAAAATAGCCAGATATCGGAACTATCTAATGCACCGCAGATATCTGATCCAATATGTAGATATAAAACCGTTTACTTAAACGGCTGTGGTGGGTTAGGAAAGACGTTTCGTGCGATTGAATTATTTCGTGGGAAAAATCTTACGAATTTTCTCGCTAGCGTTTCCAAATCAAACATGATTGTGCTAACACCGACCCACAGACTTGCCAGAGAGATGAAACAGCGAGGAATTAATGCTTGCACTAATCACAGTTTTTTTCGATGGAAATCGACGAATGGACTCCTGATCGAATGGGTGAGAAATTTATGTCTTAAGTCATTATTTGGTATGAGATATGCACGGTATCGTTAGATGTATTACAAAAGTTTCTCGAGTGGTTATTGCTATCGAATACAAAAGTAATAATGTGCGGCGATCATGGCCAACCACCACCATTTGTCGGTTTATCCCCGCATGATTGGCTGAAGAATTTTGTAGACTATTATGAAGAAATTAATACCGATCATAGAGCACTTGATAAACAATTACGTGAGTTCAAGAAACTAATTAGATTACAACCGGATAGAATCCAATGTGAAATAGCCCGTGAAATAATTTAGGAAACCCAATTAAATGATTCCTGGGAAGCGTGGAGACCAAACGATTTGATAGAGGCAAGTAGAAACATAGTCAGAGACACACTTCAGATGAGGTTATTTGAATTGCATAAAAAAATTTGCAACACTTCCAACGCAGCTGTGTTATAGACCCAAGGATACACGAGAACAGAATATCGAAGTTGATATTCCTGGAAAAGTGAAAAGCAAATTCTCGTATTAAATGATATCGTCCTGGTTGATATCAATGTCGTCGAAGATGCATTGCGCGCTGATAAATCCCCATGGACGCTAGGTTACGCAGCGACGATACATTCTTCACAGGGATTGACTATATCAGATACAATTGTTTGGATGGTAGATAATCACATCGAGTGGTCGAATTTAGATTATCTTGCAGTGTCCAGAGTACGAAGAATAAATCAGCTTTGAAGAGTTGTTCTAGACCATAACGACACTACAATAAGTGATATTGTCAGCAATGACATAATCAGAAACAAACTCTCTGGTTATAAACAACAGGATAAAAAAAAATAAACGAGAATTTGACAACTTAATAATCACACTAAAACAACAACAAAATAATCACTGCGCGAGTTGCAATTGTATAATAAGTTGGTGTTGGTCGGATAAAGATCCTCGCCAATTTACTGTAGACAGAAAAATAGCAGTATTGGTCATACCAAAGATAATGTGATGCTGACTTTTCTTGAATGCAACAGACAAAGAGGTGCTAGTTAAGACCACGCGGCGGTAATTGAGTATCCTCTGGTATCACTTGCAGTTGTTCACGAGAAAATCCTCGCTGAGGAGCAGTTGAATCCAATCTATAGATTGCTGGTCTACCCGTAGATCGTGTTATACTAGATACTTTATAGGATCCGTAGCTCTTTTTGTGCCACCTTCGAGCTCTCCTGGTTCATATAAATACCTAACAGTGACATTACCGAGTATTGGTTTTTTTGAAAAATCATTTTGTGGTTTTACTGGTATATGCATCTTTTTAATCGCGTTGTTATGGTTCATATTAATTGTTCGAGTAATCTCGTTATTCAGAGCGGTAATTACGCCTGGTAATATCTTGACCCATTCACGGGATCGTTTATCCTGGATGAATTCTTTCGCGTATTGATATCCAAATAACCGCAATCGTCCGATTAAATCGTTCAACAATTGACTGATCGCGTTGTAATGCAGTATGTCCTCGTCGTAACGCAGTAGTATGATTCTTCATTGTTGATAGAACAGCACCCTGAAATTCCTTGCCAGGATCAACTTGTAATAGATTTGGCCAGCGCAGAGGACCCCGTCGATATATCCTTTCAAACGCAAAAGCCACTTCAGTTGATGATTTTGTCTTTAGCGATTTTGCTTGTTTGTATCGACTCGCAACATCAACTACGGTTAACGCGTATTTGTAAACACCATCATGCGGCAGAAATAATATATCAGCTTGATGAACTTCACTAGGAACGGTTACATCAAAATGCGAGTAGTTAATTTGTTTAGGCGGCGGTAGATAAATTTGCCATATCGCCTGTTTGGATAACCAATCCGCTCCAGTAGTATTTTTCACCTTTGCGCCGTTAGCGAGTTTACCAATTGCTGCTTTACCCCTCCAGTATCCTCTTGGAGAATAATAAGTAGATTATATGATGTTATTAATTATCAGCGCCTAACAGCAATTTACCTTTCATTGCCGATTTTACTAACCATGAAGCCAATTTTTCTTTGAAGGATTTATCAGTGATAGAATTCAACGCATGAATCAATTTCTTATCTGCGATATGTCTGTGTTGCAGACTGCTGCTTTTATAAGCAACATCATGAGCATGACACGCCTTATCAATAGAGTTTATTGGGTTTTCACCGGGCTGGGGATGGTTTTGATCATCGAGTCTGATATCGAGTCTGGTCCCGGGTCCACAATAACTATACCCCTGAAGGTGTTTTTCTCCTGGATACTTTGCCCATGGTGTTCTTGGGAGCTTTACTAACTTGGCTGCAATATCACCTCCTCGTTTTGTTTTAAAATCCTTAGAAACAAATCTAAATTTCTTTGTACTACATTGTACACACTTACCAGAAAGTGCTGATCGGTTATTTTTAGTTGTAATCGTCGTCAAGTCATCTGTGCCAGTACGTGCAAAACATTTCACATAATATAAATCCATAATATATTATGTTATATGGATATGAATGTTATTCATTATTCATCAACTCAAGAACCAGAACCCGTCAAACATCATGTTATGTTACCAGACTATTCGAATGATTATCATTTGACCGTCCGGAAGCGGTAAAACACAATTGTTAATTGATATGATAATAAGTTGGATGAAATGGGACAAGTTGTATTTGGTGGCACCGACCGTAGATGATCAACGACGTTACCGGGTGTTAAAAGATTACAACGAAAGAGCCATAGAGATGGCCAGCAATTTTATAACCGATATCGAAGAAACACCGATCGATGGAAGTGTCGCATACGACGATGTCACCTTAAAAGATGACTACGAAAGAGTCATAGAGATTGTCAACGAGGGTGTTATTAAGTTTATAACCGATATCGAAGAAGCACCGAGCATTGATGATATCGATGGAAGTATTAACAATTTAGTTGTATACGACGATGTGATGTTAGACAATCAAAAAAATCCCTCTAGGATATTTCCAGAGGCAGACATAAAACGCCGACGTGATATATGCTACCCAACGATACACTCAAATACCTAAAGTGATCAGAGATAACTGCAATTTGTTATGTATGTTCAACGGGGTTGATACTCACACGCTACGAAATATTTGGCAAACCTGGTGCAGTGGTATGGATTATATTCAACAAAAAAATTTCTTTAGTCACGCTCAGTCAACCCCACACGGATTTGTGACGATAAATTTAGCAGATCCCCGGACGCGATATCGTATCGGATTAGGTCAAATATTCGGTTGAAATCGTTTACATGAATCTCTAAGAGATTGTTAACCCATAGCAGCAGAGGGGGTGAGTGACAACAATCAAGGCGTCCTTTTTCTCGATTTCGAGAAAGCATTAGTTAGCCAAATGGACACTTCTATATAGCATTCACGAGGAAGCCTTAGTTTGCCGAATCGACGCCTGTAAAAAGTTGTCCGATTCGCCCCCTCTGCTGCTACTTATGACGCAAATCATTTTGCGGGCCACATGGAATTGCTTGGCGGACCGCATACGGCCCATGGGCCGAGTGTTTGAGATATCTGTTCTAATGCATGCCACCTTAGAGAAACATAATAAGAGACAGAGTTTGTACCTCGAGAAAGTTCAGCTGCTCAAATAAGCTCGATATCTCCAGTACTCCCGTTTATAGTGAAACGTTTCAGCGATCTAGTTTTCATAAGTTTCTTTTTCAGGGAACTAACAGTCAGAGTATTGGACAGAGAAGGTCATTATATTAAGATTTCCAACGGGTTAGATATTGGCAAGCCGCATGAGCTGGAATAGTTCCGATATAATAACCCTATTTATACTTTGGAGTATCGAGCAGATATGTATGTGCTTCGACTCGGAATTTCAATGGATTCTATGACAAGCTTCCACACCCAATCAAAATTAAGTTGTTCAAATTTGAACACTGTTCTAACACAATCAAGGCAATGGGAGCCCATAACCTGAAATGAATGAAACATAAGCAATTTTCCACTTCCTGTCTGTGTTTGTACAAATACATTTCCCTCAAATACGCATGTAATGGGTTCGTTCTGGTACGTAGTCATACATGCGATGTTAATCCGACTAAGTATTCTTTCAAAAATCAATTGCCTCTTCCATGTTTGGCCAATGTACAATTCACCGCTGTTACACGCTACTGGTTAGCTGTCATTACGTACTAAGGGAGGTAATTCAAAATACAGAATTATATGTTATATCAACCTAGGTGTATATATGATTATCATATCGGAACCTTGGCTAGCGAAGATTTTGGCATGGCGATACATCTATACTGGAGGCGTTGATAACACCGGAGACATGATGGAGCTATTAAAGCGACTGACCAGACGAAAAATACGAAATTGTGGACATTTTCCGTTTCAACTTCACAGAGGTCTGGCTAAAAAAGATGTTCTTTGAAACAATTAATTATCCAGATCTAAATCACGCCTAGCAAAGATGTTGCAATACCGGGCTGTACTTTTCTTTTCTGACAGATAAGATCGTCCTATCAAGTATTGCAATTCCTGATGAAATTGGGAAATTTTGGTGAAAATAGGATCAGGAGGCACATATATTTCCGTTGTTCTTACTAACGATGGATTTCTGTTCATCGCTTGTATAGAACTTATGTGAGCTTTCGTCCTTCCATAAGATCCAAAGATAAACGTATGTCGTCTTTCTAGAATATGGTGTACTTTCAATCTTTATCTCGATCGAATTTAATAAAGAGCAGCCATATTTAACAAGGGTTCTATAAGCATAGATAGAAATCGACATCACTGAACAAATATTGTTTCCCCTTTTTGACTGATGGGTATTTTTTCAAATTCTCGTAGAACTTTCCGATGTTTTGTTTACCACTCTTTCAATATCTAGGACAACTTTACTATTCCTTTCAACTGTGTAGAATCCATGTTCTGTCTTGGATTTATATTCTAGGTGAAGTCACATTTGTAGCTGCAACAGCAGGTGCTAGCGAAGATGTATTTGTCACCAGCATAGAAGCAGTTCTTTAGAAATGGGTTTCCATTTTGTTGAAGATGTATTTGTCACCAGCATAGAAGCAGTTCTTTAGAAATGGGTTTCCATTTTGTTGTCAAGTTATGAAGCATGGGCGTTAAACCGTGTACGGCAAACATCATCATAGCGGTAAATGAAAAGTATCAGGAGAAGACATCGACACAGAGCGGTGTGGTTTTCTAGAGCAGGCACGCGACCAAGCAACAATAAATCATCTCTTTGTGGCATGAGTTCGTTTCTCTTGGCGGTTATCTAGTATATTTTGATGCACATTTTATGTCATGTTTGTTCTCTTGAAAATGTGTACATTGCAGTGTTCAAGAATTTAAACACGAGAACACGTAAGGCATAATTAATTCAGTTCATTTTTAATGGGGCTCAAATTAAAACCACCAAAGCTGCAAATAGGAAAGTGAGTGTACATTATTTTCGATCTATGTATGTCCCTATATAACCACACCACACAATCACTTTGGAATAGTTAGCCGAATCTTGTCGCCAAGCATCGAAACCTAGACTTTGAAATGTACATTTATTCAAGTCGTAAATTTGTTTATGCAACCAATTACCTATATAAACTTCTTTGTTAGTATGGAACGTGGATGAAGTTCAACAATAGTCATCTTTAAACACGGAGATACAGAACTTTTCATCATTATTCCCAACACTTTCAACACAACTTGTCATTGTTGCACAGAAAATATTTCGGTATTCATGTCTTTGTTGTTTGTACCGTTCAGATATAGAAAAGTAGTCTTATTACACAGCTTAGTTATTGTATATTTCTAAATCTCCATGAACTCTTTATGTACCATGGATACCATAGCCAGTTGTTAGTTTGGTCAAGGGACGATACTGGTTTGCTCAATGAAAGGGACAATACGTTCTTGACCAAATTGTCCATGGGAAATTTGGTTCTTAAAGATCCTTTGGCAAGCAGAGAACATTCCTTCGTCGTATATATATATATATATATATATATATATATATATATATATATATATATATATATATATATATATATATATATAGAGAGAGAGAGAGAGAGAGAGAGAGAGAGAGAGAGAGAGAGAGAGAGAGAGAACTGGTCAGATGTTCAGCAGCACAGTGCCTCAAAGATCACACAAGGTCAAGAGACTGATGATGATGATTATATATGTATATATATATATATATTCATATGTTAGCTTTTGAACCAAACAATCAATGTTACTCTACGTGCCCGGTTCTAGGATGTGCTGGATCCAGGTGGCCACAAGCAAAACAGTTGCGTTTCCTGATAGCGCGGGTCCCAAAGCAGTGGGACCAATTCTGTCACTATATGTGCGACAAATTCAGTATCATTATTGTCGATTGATCATACGTCCAAATATTAAACATAGTGAATCCTTGTTGAAAAGTAGTCGATACCTTTGGTTTCTCAGGCGAGTCAATATTGGTTTAACATAAATCGCATGGGGAAAGCAAACCGGGATGGATTAGGTTTGAATTTCACTTCATCGTTGTTGATGTAGTCTTTGATTTTACGTCCGACTGTGACGTCTCTTTGTGCGTGGTAATGCTATTACTCAAAACTGGCCTTGAATTGGTAATGGAGCTTCATGTAGGTTTTAATAACAGCCCATCTTTATCTTGCCCTAGCTTAGATTACACTCCAGTTTATATCAGGTTACGGTGGTACTACTCTACTTCAGCTATTACACAAATTGAGCTCAATTAGTGTCGAGGTTAGCATCTACTGTTATCGGATATGATCAGATTCCACACCATCATCATCGCCTTCATTATGAATCATATAAATATAATGGTCAGTCTTAAAAACAAATACCATCCACGTCTATGTGCCTTCCATAATGTAGTCTCGTTCCCTGCTTAGTATGCTCCCTGCGTTGCCACAGTTAGATAAACTAGATTTCTTCATATGAGGCCATTTGTTTTGATAACGCGACCATATGGCGTCGGCGTTCTCCTGACTTAGTATAGCAGAGTGCAACGCAGGTAGCATACTAACCAGGTAACCAGACTATCCATAAAGATATTGAACACATCGAATTGAATTTCATCTCTGGCGACTGATGAAACTGACACTGTATATGTGAAAAATTCTGCAATAATAGTCTATGATTCTCTGGTTCTCAGTAATTTCGGTTTGTTTCTCGCGATGAGGCTTCTTAGACTCTGTTAAATGTCCAAGTTAGGCGTTTCAAGATTTCCAGTTTTATCATGGAAATCATGAGCTCTTCCTGATCAATGTCAACAACAACACGGCTGGTACACTCAGTCAAATCAGCTTTACTGGCTAAATTTTGTTCGATCACCATCAGCTTGTCGTGTAGTAGCTGCGTTTCGTCCGTAAATATCAACATATATTGTGGCGGGTCGTAGTCTAGGGATGGGGTTCTTCCGAAATATTTAAATGAATTTTGAGGAAGTTCCCCTGACCCGTAATAAAAAAAAATGTTAAATTATTAATAATACATTTATAGCTGTGAGCCCCCAGTCAGCAATTCCGACGGTTACCTTATAAATAAACACGAAGATAACATTAAATTAATAACAATTTAATTAAATGTGAACTTTATACGATAATTAACAATCACTCGTCTCTCCCTTGACCAAGTGACGGCTTATTTCATCACGTGATTCCTTAGTGTGAGTATAATTTCCCCTGTCCTTGTGATCTACTCATCTAATTTTCTCTGTTACACGCTTTCTTCCGTCTTTCTCCTCCTTTCCTTTTCTCCTTTGACTCTTGTCCCTACTGTCTTCTCCACTTCGGCTCCACGTTCCTCCTGTCTATCTACTCCAACTTATAATTTCCTTCTCTCCTGGTAGCTCCTTCTACTTCTCCTTTCTTCCGTCTCTCAATCCGAGACTATGACAAAACTTCTCAAGTCTGTCACCCAAAGCTTCCTGTGAAACACCACAAGGCGTTCACATAGGGGTCATAAAATCTTACCTCACACTAAATCAATAGTTAACCATCAGCTATGGTGGTACGGTTTTGGTCACGCAAGCGCACACATCGAAATTACCACACACGCTTCTCGCAATTTACACAATGGCGCAATAAAACGGTATCAGAAAATAATTCCGCAGACATCCATACACTGCGTCATATCAGTACCTACACGCAGATGTATATATATATATATATATATATATACAACCACATAAAAATATATCAAATAACACAGTATTATAATATTACTAAGATTAGATGTCTGTCTGTATTTTTTTCCACAAGCGTCCCCAAATATCCAAATATTCATATACTAATTTTACACACTGAAACCAGTCAATTTAACAATGGCGAAATCTATAATTACATAAACAAATGTGCTACTCTACCATAATATAACCACACAGTGAATCATAATATGAATTCTTACGGCGGCTAGCAAACAATATAATTCTTTACAAATATCAACTCATCTTTTCAAAGATGCAAACATATTACTAGCGAAATAATATGCAAACATATTAACTAACGAAATAAGAAGCAACATATTGCATCACAAAATAAGATGTAGCATAGTAACATCAAGAAATAAGAGGCAACGTATTAACATCATAATTAATTATTCGTATTACGATTCTAGTAATATTAATATATATATATATATATATATATGTATATATATATATATATATATATATATATATATATATATACGACAACCCTTCAGTTAAAATTGCAGTCGTATAAAACAGAGATCGAACACTATTTCACTGACCTTGAAGCTGTATATCTCTTAGATTCCCAGAATTTAAGATTTACGCGTCAATTCACGGCTGGCAAACGGAGTTCCTGTTCCTGTCCTCATTGAAAAATCTTCCAGTGGATTAGAACAAACTAATTTAATGTCTATCGACATAAGATATTATTCTTGGTTTAAAACAAGGGCCCACCCATATCGCATTCTGATTGGGTGGCGCTTGGACCCTGTCCAATCGTCGAACGGTCAATTCAAATCTACCTGTCTGTCTTGGAGAAACTGTAACTAACGTCCACCTACTCGTCGGCCACGCTCCCTTTGATGTGGTCATAAGCTTCACATCTACGTGACATTTTTAACCCCTCTTTCCGCGTTTCTGCTCTCTCGACCCAACTAAGACCATCTAACGTAAGGGGGTTAGCTTTACCTTGGCCAATTTTACACATCAAACACGTCGGTCAGAATTTCCTTTTATGCATGTACAAGTGGGTCGGGATAAATCGTGACACCTATTTTGCATATGTTTAAACTATATGTTAATGTAATGAATAAATACGCATGTCGACCACAGACTGTTTAATCAGGTATAGATTTTCCGATGAAAAGTAATAAATCATGTAGAAGCCTGTGAAGCCGTTTTTGAAATCTGAAGTCATGTAAACGACTTGATGCCTGGCCACGTACGACCGCAGCTTGTGATATGCACCTAGAAAATTACTGTGTATGAAGTGAAGCAACATTATTCTGCTGGTTCTGAGTGACCATTTGACTAGAACGAAATTCAGACTTTCGTAACGGGTCAGTTTTAATTTACCAGTATTCTATTCACATGTTTACACCAGTCATAGTTTGAAACACTGTGAATACATATCTAAAACCTTGCTGATTAATTATTTGCCTTGATAGCTATTGAATATTGCCTCCATATGAGTCTGTGGTGATCACGAGAAATGACAACAGTGACGGGCCTTCAGAACTCATAAACGACACCAAATATGTTCTTTCAACCATCGAAGGGGTTATCACAGGCATCATCAATGCAAAATTTTGACAACGCAACTTTGCCATCAACACTTCCACGAGGCCAAATAGCATCATTGCAGGCGATATATTGGGATAACGTGACTGTGCTTGATGTCGAAAAAGACATAACTCTTAATAGCAGAACACTAGGAGCATACACTGCAGATCACTTATCACCAGTTCTGAAAATTATTATCTGATATAAATGTTTTCCGATCATCAGAAATGCTATGATATGCTTGAACAAGGAATTGCTAATAATTTGGACAGAAAACATGATATTCAAAACTTAAAATAAACATTAGTTTGCAGCATGTGTTACATTATATTACAATCCCATTTATTGACCTTTGAACAAAACACTTTAATCAAGTAGTTTAAAATTTTTCCAAAGCAGGAACATAAAGATAGGATCTCCATACAACATAGGTTATTGACTTTTTCATTCGTCGCGAAATGACAAACAAATCGGATGCAATTAGCATAAATTTTGCCCGGTATTAATTTGACAAGTTAAAATCTTGGTAAATGTCTGGGTCTATGCAAGAAATACTCGTGGATGAAATCTGTCTAATTGACCTGGATAAATGACACTTGCATTACGTAGCTAAATATTGAAGGATTACTTACACGCACACGTCCCTCTTTTAAGGGGACTAATTAAGAATCACTTCATAAAAGGTATCATTATCGAGCAAAATTGTGCTTTGTCGTATGATCGTTTGTACTTTGGCACGACATATAGCTAAAATTGCTCTAATTATTGTCAGCCCCAGACTGTGAGAAACGCAGCCTATTTATATGCCCTCTACAGCAGACTGAATCATGCAATCGTGAATGAATTCAAATACTAGAAACCTAACATAATTCCGTTATAATGCTGATTTAACAACTTTATAAATGAGGTCTCGGAAATATTACTATTGAGAGAAGTGTACCAGTTTTAATTTGGCAAAATTTTATAAATACATTGAAAGATACTCTAACTGTGAAAGCCATCTCTCAGACACCAGTAACCATTGCATAAACAATTTACGTACGTTGTCAATTTCGATATATTTACTTGGACTATTTTATTCGTATATGACTGTAATGTGTTATATTGATTCCTCAGTATACATTTTGTTTTACTTCCGTATTGATACGTACGAACGTTTATTAGAAAAAAACATGCACGACATGTTTGCAATGACTAACGGGAATCCAACCTAACACACACACACACACACACACACACACACACACACACACACACACACACACACACACACACTTTAATCATATAGAATGATATATTTATTCAGAATACTGAGTTTGTTAAAACAGATACCCTTCCACCCGTAAAGTAGGTTATGAAGCAAAGATTTAAAACACGTCCCCACCCCGATGCGAATAAACAGACTTTTTATGGTCACATTAACACACAATTACAGATTATTGATGGTCACAATAACACTCAATTACAGTTATTGATGGTCACAATATAACTCAATTACAGATTATTGATGGCAACGTATAAGACTCAATTACAGATTATTGGTGGTCACAATAACACTCAATACATATTATTGATGGTCACAATAACACTCAATGAAAGATTATTGATTCTCACAAAAACATTCAATTACAGATTATTGATGGCTACACATAACACTCAGGGACAGATTATTGATGGTCACAACACCATTCGGTTACAAATTATTGATGGTCACACTACCATTCAATTATAGATTATTGGTGGTCACAATAACACTCAAGTACAAGTTATTCGTAGTTACAATAACACACAATTACAGATTATTGATGGTCACAATGACACTCAGGTACAAATTATTGATGGTCACAATACCGTTAAAACAAGTACCAGGTGTTAGAAGAGCTGCTTGAAGACGAGGTAGACAGCGTGAACAACAGATGGAAAACAGTTAAGGAGGCAGTAAAATCAACATGCCAAGAAGTACTAGTCCCCATGAAACACCAACAGAAAGAATGGATTTCAGCCAAAACATTGTGCAAAATCCACGAGCGTAAACAGAAAAAGCAGCAGTAAATAACAGTAAGACAAGAACTAAAAAAGTACAGGCACAAAGAGAGTACACTGATGCCCACAGAGAAGTGAAAAGAACCATCAAGATAGACAAGAGAAACTACCTTGAAGGACTGGCAGCAGAGGCAGAAGAAGCGGCTGTAAGTAGAAACATGAAGAAGCTGTACGACATCACCAAGAAGCTTTCCGGCAAGTACAGTAATACAGAGAGACCCGTAAAGGACAAGCAGGGAAAGACCGTACCAAGTACAGAACACCAAATGAATAGATGGGCAGAACATTTTGAAGAACTGTTGAACAGGCCAGCACTACCAAATCCCCCAGAAATGCAGCCAGCCAACGCAGATCTCCCTATAAGTTGTGACAATCCCACCAGAGACGAGATCAGGAAAGCCATCACCCAGCTGAAGAACGGCAAGGCTGCTGGGCCTGATGACATACCAGCAGAAGCCCTCAGAGCAGACATAGAGACTACAGTGGAAATGCTATACCCTCTTTTTGTGAAGATATGGGAGGAAGAAGAAATACCAACTGACTGGAAGGAGGGACACCTCATCACGATCACAAAGAAAGGCGACCTCAGCAACTGCTCCAACTATAGAGGAATCACACTCTTGTCAGTACCAGGAAAAGTCTTCAACCGGGTCCTCTTGGAGAGGATGAAGGAGGCCGTCGACCCCCAGTTACGAGATTAGCGAGCGGGATTCCGGCAAAACAGATCGTATACGGACCAAATAGCTACTCTTCGCATCATATTCGAGCAGTCATTGGAGTGGAATTCTTCGCCCTACATCAACTTTGTCGATTATTAGAAGGCATTTGACAGCGTAGACCGAGAGACACTCTAGAAACTTCTTCGCCACTATGGCATTCCAACCAAGCTGGTGAACCTGATCAAAAACACCTACAACGGAATGTAGAGTTGTTCATGCAGGACAGCATACAGACACCTTCCTAGTGCGGACTGGCGTCAAGCAAGGCTGCTTGCTGTCACCATTTCTCTTCCTTCTTGTCATCGATTGGATTATGACGACGACCACCAATGGGCAGAGAAATGGTATCCAGTGGACATTGTGGAGTCAACTTGAGGACCTGGACTTTGCTGATGACCTAGCGCTCGTGTCCCACAGTCAGCAGCAAACGCAGGACAAGACCGACACACTGGCAGCCACATCTGCACAGGTGGGCCTCAACATCCACAAAGACAAGACCAAGATCCTCAAGATCAACTATACCAGTAACAAACCAGTCACACTGCAGGGACGTCTCCTGGAAGAGGTGGAGTCCTTCGCGTATCTAGGCAGCATTTTCAACCAGCAGGGTGGCACATACGCAGATGTCAAGGCAAGGATCGGAAAGGCGAGAGCAACTTTCATTCAGCTCAAGAACATCTGGAGCTCCAAACAAATTTCCTTGACTTCCAAAATCAGACTGTTCAACTCCAACGTGAAGTCAGTCCTACTGTATGGGGCAGAGACTTGGAGAACCACCAAGTCCACAGTAAAGAGAGTTCAGACCTTCATCAACAGCTGCCTAAGAAGAATTCTCCAGATCCGCTGGCCAGACACCATCAGCAACAACAACTTGTGGCAGAGAACCTTCCAGCTTCCAATAGAGGATGAGATAAAGAAGAGAAGGTGGGGTTGGATAGGACACACCCTAAGTAAGCCGCGAACCAACATTACCAGACAGGCATTGAGGTGGAACCCTCAAGGCAAGAGGAGAAGGGGACGACCAAGAAACTCCTGGCGACGCGACCTTGAGGCAGACATCACTAGGATGGGTTACACCTGGAGTCAGCTTGAGGGGATGGCACAGGACAGAAGCCTCTGGCGATCTTTTGTGGGCGGCCTATACCCTGGCAGGGGTGACGGGCAAAACTAACTAACTAAAAATACCGTTCAATTACAGATTTGATGGTCACAATAACACTCAATTACAGATTATTGATGGTCACAAAAACACTTAATTAGAGATTAGTGATGGTCACAAAATACTCAATTACAGATTATTTATGGTCACAAAAACATTCATTTACAGATAATTGATTGGTCATCAAAACACTCAACTACCGTAAAATTTGGTCAAAATAACAGTCAATTACAGATTATTGATGGTCACAAAAAGACCTAATTACAGATTATTGATGGTCAAAATAGTCAATTACAGATTATCAATGGTCACAATAACAATCTTTTACAGATTATTGATGGTGAATATAACATTCAAATACAGATTATTGATGGTCACAATACCACTCAAATATAGATTTTAGATGGCAAAAAATAACACAAATAACATTCAATCACATATTATGTATGGCTACACATAACAAGTAGAGTTTATTGATGATAAAAAAAATACCCAATCAGTTAGAGATTGTTGATGGTCACAATAAGTGTCAATTACAGATTATTGATGGTCAGAAAACACTCAGTTACAAATTATTGATGGTCACAATACCATTCAATTACAAATTATTGATGGTCACAATAACACTCAATTACAGATTATTGATGGTCACAAAGCACTCAATTACAAATTATTGATGGTCACAATACCATTAAATTACAGATTATTGATTTTCACAATAACACGCAATTACAGATTATTGATGGTCACAACACAAAACACTCAAGTACAAATTATTCGTAGTCACAACAACACTTAATTACATATTATTGATGGCTACACACAAGAAGTAGAGATTGTTCATGGTCACAAAAACATTCAATTATAGACTATGGATGTCACAGTAACAATCAATTAAGGATTATTGATGGTTACAAACACATTCAATCACAGACTATTGATGGTCACAATAACACGCAATTACAGATTATTGATGGTCACAATAACAGTCAATGAAAGATTGTTGATTGTCACAGTAACATTAAATAACAGATTGATGCCAACACATAACACTCAATTACAGATTAGTGATGGCCCCAATAACATTGAATTACAGATCACTGATAGTCACAATAAGTTTCAATTGCAGATTATTGCTGGTCACAATACCACACAATTACAGATTATTGTTGGCAACACATAAGACTCAATTACAGATTATTGATGATCACAATCACATTCAGTTACAGATTATTGATGGTCACAATAGCATTCAATTACAGATTATTAATGATCAAATAAGTTTCAATTACAGATTATTGACGGTCATAATAACACTCAATTACAGATTGTTGATTGTCACAATAACACTTAATTACAGATGTTGATTGTCACAGTAATACTCAATTACAGATTATTGATGGTCACAATTACACTCAATTACATATTGTTGATTTTCACGATACCACTCAATTACAGATTGTTGATTGTCACAGTAACACTCAATTACAGATTATTGATGCTAATACATAACACTTAAGTACAGGTTAATGATGGTCAAAATAACACTCAATTAAAGATTATTGATGGTCACAAAACACTCAATCACAGATTATTGATGATCACAAAACACTCAATTACAAATTGTTGATGGTCACAATAACAATCAATTACTGATTATTGATGGTCACAATAACATTCAAATACAGATTATTGATAGTCACAATAACACTTAATTACAGATTATTTATGGTCACAAAACACTCAAGTACAAATTATTCGTAGTCACAATAACACTCGATTACATATTATTGATGGCTGCACATAACAAGTAGAGATTTTTGATGGTCACAAACTCATTCAATTACAGAGTATTGATGGTCACAATGACAATCAATTACAGATTGTTGATGCCAACACAGAACACTCAGTTGCAGATTAGTGATGGTCCCAATAACATTCAGTTACATATCAGTTATGGTCACAATCAGACTCAGCTGCAGATTATTGTTTGTCACAATACCACACAATTACAGATTATTGATGCCAACACATAACACTCAATTACAGATTATTGATGGTTACAATCACATTCAGTCACAGATTATTGATGGGCACAATAACATTAAATTACAGATTATTAATGATCAAATAACATTCAATTACAGATGATTGATGGTCACAATAACACTCAATTACAGATTGTTAATTGTCACAATAGCACTCAACTACAGATTGTTGATTGTCACAGTAACATTCAATTACAGATTATTGATGGCCACAATAACACTATTACAGATTGGTGATTGTCACAATAACACTCTCTTACAGATTGTTGATTGTCACAGTAACACTCAATTACTGATTATTGATGCTAATACATAACACTTAATTACAGGTTATTGATGGTCACATTAACACTCAATTACAGATTATTGATGGTCAAAATAAGACTCAATTGCAGATTATTGATCGTCACAATACCACACAATTACAGATTATTGATGCCAGCACTTAACATTCAATTACAGATTATTGATGGTCACAATCATATTCAGTTGCAGATTATTGATAGTCACAATAAGATTCAATTACAGATTATTAATGATCAAATAACATTTAATTACAGATTATCGATGGTCACAATAACACTCAATTTAAGATTGTTGATTGTCACAATAACATTTAATTATAGACTGTTGATTTTCACAGTAAAGTCAGTAACACTCAATTACAGATTATTGATGCTAATAAATAACAATTAATTACAGGTTTTTGATGGTCACAATAACACTCAATTACAGATAATTGATAGCTACACATAACACGCAATTACAGATTATTGATAGTCACAATAACACTCAATTAAAGATTATTGATGGTCGCAATAACACTCAATTACAAATTATTGATCGTCACAGTATCACCTAATTACAGATTATTGATGGTAACAATACATTATTTACAGATTATTGATGTTCAAATAATTTTTAATAGCAGATTATTGATGGTCACAATAACACTCAATTGGAGATAATTGACGGTCACAAACACAATTAATTACAGATTATTGATGGTCACAAATACTCAATTACTGATTATTTATTTTCACAAAAACATTCAATTACAGATAATTGATTGGTCACAGTAACACTCAATTACAGATTAATTATGATTAAAAAAACAGTCAATTACAGATTATTGATGGTCACAAAAAGACCTAATTACAGATTATTGATGGCCAAAAAAGTCAATTACAGATTATTAATGGTCACACTAACTTTCTATTACATACAGATTATTGATGGTGAAAATAACATTAAAATACAGATTATTGATGGTCACAATAACACTCAAATATAGATTTTTGATGGCTACAAATAACACAAATAACACTGAATTACATGTTATTGATGGCTACACATAACAAGTAGGGTGGATTCATGGTAAGAAAAAGACCACTCAATTCGAGATTATTGATGGTCAAAATAAGCGTTGATGATAAAAAAAAACACTCAATTAGAGATTGTTGATGGTCACAATAAGCGTTAATTACAGATTATTGATGGTTACACATACCACTCAATTACAGATTATTGATGGTCACAATAACACTCAAGTTCAGATTATTGATAGTTACAATAACAATTACAGATTATTGATGGATTGCACATAACAGTCAGGTACAGATTATTGATGGTCACAATAACGCTCAATTACAGATTATTGATTGCTACACATAACATTCAACTGCAGTTAATGTTTCTGACAAATAATATTATTTAAGGGCACTTGGTGTTTCAAGTGAACAATAGTTTGTATAAACAATTTCACTCAAATCAAGTACGGAACACTGCACTGAGACTGGTTCTGCCAAACGATATTATAGCAATAATGAATAATGTTTCAAGTAACCAAGATTATCTGAAAAGTAAAGCCGCAAAATAAGACCCAGGATGGAGGACAAACGTTCACTTCTAGAACACTATGTTACAATTTGACAATGTCTGTTACTAAAATTATTATAGAGACTGAGATAATGATCATAATATTTAACCCTTACTCATAGGTAAATATTAACTAAATATTATTTTGTTAATAAAAATCGAAGTTACTGGTCAGTTACAACATTAGCATGATTTTGAATAAAAGGTTTATTCCAAATATCAACTATCGATTGCATATAATGAATAAATAAAGTAATGAATATTGCAAGGTAAATATACGTAACATTATTTCATCTTTACTTATATTGCTTAGAGCACGTCTTTTTACTTGCGGACTATGGAAAAAAGAAAATGTGTATCACACATTCACTAGGGCTAAGGTGACTATATACTACCAAGATTTTATATCATTAGGGGTTGACTCACTTTCGGCTTAGTAGTGTCGACGTGATGGGTGTCTCCCCCTTTTTGAAAGTACTCATTTATAATTGTTTATTTCTGATATTTTCCCAATGCGTATTGAATACTAAACATAAGTAAGGATTCGATAGCATTCATTCAGGAAAACTTTATATCCCTAAAAGTAATAATAAAACTTACATTTATTAAAACTAAAACGATGCATACATTTTGTCATGTTTGTCAAGCAATAGTTCTAAATGATCTTGTGATGTAATGATTTTGTTAAGCAATAGTTTGTTTGTAGAACGCCTTATATTAGTCTTCCTAATCATGTATATTAGCTTTCAGAAAAGTTGAATGTAAATCTTAAAAGAAAATCTAAGCCTTCCAACGTGTGATAATGTATAGCTTTTAATGAGAAAGTTTAAATGTTTCATTTTAAATCAGCACTGCAAATTAGATTCCAGATATGATATCGAAATATATGTACATATGTTACGAGATGTAATTATTTAAATACGCATTGGTCAATTGCGTCATTTTGTAATTTCATATCTTGTTTAAAGAAAAAGACCATTAAACCAGAAAGAGCGAACTGTGCATTCGTCAAGGTAATTAAATAACTCAGCACAACACGGTTCTGATGCAGGTGGTAAACTGATGATTTGATGACTGGATAATTCCGAAAAATATATATAGTGAAAAATATACCATTTTTAATTTGATATAAAAATATATTTTTGCTTTATAGCTGTTTTTCAAGAAAGTGAGATAATTTATAATATATAGGTTATTTTCCAAAATGCAATCGATGAATCTTAGGAAACAAATGGATGAAAAGCCAAACTTCGACCCATTAAAGTTTAAAAGAAGCATAAGTAAATTTTTCGAACTCTTTTTTTTAGATAACATTTCCCATTAAAACCAGGCAGTTATACCAGACATAACGTATTGATATGTAAATAACTTTTATTCTTTCATGATTGTAGTACCAAAAGCAAAGTTATGAGAAGCTGAAGTCAATATCTTTGCAACGGTAATGCTAAAATCTATTAGAAAAGAAATTACTGCACGCTTACTAAAATAAATGCTTATAACTTTCTCAGCTTACTCGAACCAAATAAATATCTGCAGTGGATTGGTTTCTTTATTAGACTATTAAGACTGAGACTGGGACGTTTTTCGTACAAATTGAAACCATATATAATAAGATAACGTTTTGTTATAGCATATTAACATTTAAATAAAATGTATTGATGGCTACATTAATATTTATCTGAAATTTATTAACTTGTATGATAACATTCATTTGAAGTTGATTGCGGTCTATTATAACACTCATTTTAAGTTTATTGCGGGCTATTAAACCATTCATTTGAATTTTATTGCGGTCTATGATAACATTCATTTTAAGTTTATTGCGGTCTATTATAACACTCATTTGAAGTTTATTGTGGGTTATTATAACAGTCATCTAAAGTTTATTGATGGCTATTATAACATTCACCTAAAGTTTATTGATGGTTATTATACCATTCATCTAAAGTTTATAGTGTTCTATTAAAACATTTATCTAAAGTTTATTGCGGGTTATTATAACATTCATCTAAAGTTTATTGATGGTTATTATACCATTCATCTAAAGTTTATAGCGGTCTATTAAAACATTTATCTAAAGTTTATTGCGGGTTATTATAACATTCATCTAAAGTTTATTCCGGTCTATTATAGCATTCATCTAAAGTTTATTGATGGCTACAATATGACACATCTAACGTTTTTTGATGAATACAAAAATACTCATAAAAAATGTATTGATTACTACAAAAATTTATTGGTAGCTAGAGTAAGACACATCTAGGGTTTATTGATGGCTACAATAATATTTATCTGAAGTTTGTTGCTGTCTACTATAACATTTACCTAAAGTGTATTCATGGCTACAATAAGACTCATATAAAGTTCAATGGTCGCCACAATAACATTTATCCAACTTGATTGAAAATACAGTAACACTCGTCGATATTTTATTGCTAACTACAATCACACTTTTCTAAACGTTATTGATGTTTTTAATGACACTCGTTTAAAGTTTATTGTTGACTACATTAACAACCTTCTAAAGTTTAAAGAAGGTAACAGTGACATAAATCTTTACTGATGTCCACAATGACACCCATGTAATAGTTATTGAAGGTAACGCATCTAAAATTTTAATGATGTCCACAAAGACACCCATGTAAGAGTTATTGAAGGTAACACATCTAAAAATTTAATGATGTCCACACTGACACCCATGTAGGAGTTATTGAAGGTAACACATCTAAAAATTTAATGATGTCCACACTGACACACATGTAAGAGTTATTGAAGATAACACATCTAAAAATTTAATGATATCCACACTGACACCCATGTAAGAGTTATTGAAGGTAACACATCTAAAAATTTAATGATGTCCACACTGACACCCATGTAATGGCTATTGACAGTTACAATAAAACAAATATATATCTAAAGTTTATTGATACGTTGTTACAGTATCACTCATCATAGATAAATAAAAATGACTCCAGCAAAAGTAATGAAGGAGATCAAAGATATGGTTGATCATAGATAAGGTACATATGGAGCGCCGGCATCTAAGATCTGTAAAACAGATAAAACGCTCAAATGTACAAAATATGTGTCCAAAAGCTTAATAATAGATTTGAACAATGAAATATTTAAAATCATTGAACTGGATCTGATCAATCTATTTGTTTACAAACAGGAACAATGGAAGAAGTAAACCATAGAGGATATGTCTTACGAATAATTTCTATTTTCTTCTATTAACACAAAGTTGGCGACATACTAATATGAAAGGTTACTACCGACCCGTAAAGAGTAAGGACATGATGAACCATTATATTGGTGGGAACCAGCCGAGAACATTTTGCCGTGAAATAAATACAGAAACAGGGTTCAGAGATAACACAAAAACTTGATTTATTCAAGAATTTGGCCGATGTAGAAAAAACAGTATTAGAGATAGATAGAGTTATAGCAGACACAACATTATAATTTCCATTCATTAAAACATCGGATGTGTAAAAGAACGAACGTACATTCAAAAGAAGAAACAAATTGCTACATAGTTTATGCGACTTCTGTATAAACTGTTCCCTAGGAGGACAAGACATAATATCACTGAAGAAATCAATGAGATACTTTTAAACATATCTAGGTATTTCCAACCAAAGACTATTGGTATAATTACGACTATGTTAATTTTATATTTTGTTCAATGATACTAATATATTAGGACAGACTGGATAGGGTAACGGGAAAAAAAATAGGATAGACTAAACTGTGACTGATATTTGAATGCAATTTTCAAACAAATTGATGTGAACGTGGATAACAGCAAATAAGGCTAAATGCATATTCACACAACTTTACCTTGGAAACGTAAATAAAAAAACGTAGTGTTAAAGCATGTAACATGAGCTTCACATTATACAGTTGATATCAAAACTTCTTACGCAATCTACCGGACAGCATGTCTGTACACTAAATCTCAAATAGCCACATCTAGACTATACTACATTTCTCATGTATATTAAGTCAAGATCACAACATAGGAATATTAGGTACATCGATTTTGTTAGATGAGAGTTTCGAAGATAAAGTAAACCAGACAATATGGATGACAACGGACGTCCAAATATATTGTATCATTATTGTATATAACACGTTGTAAAAAACAGTATAAAGATGTAAAGTGTATTGGGAATTTGTCTGAATGTACAGTGAAATAACTAATAAATATACATGCTTTGCAGCAATCACTATCATATATTGACAAGATATGATTTAATAATGACGGAATCCATAAAAATAGACTGTAGCGTGTATTCAAAGGGTTAAATTATACCAAAATATAATGGACTTGAATGCTTATAGTAGATGGCATTATACGGAGAAACAATGGGCTCTGGATGGTGGTGTTACTGGCAAAAACTGGTATAATTTTATGAAGTTCGGGCACCATATTTGACATGCTTGTTTTACAAGATTGCAATAGTTTGATCAATGACAGTTTTTTCACATTTGATTTGTAAATTTGGATATTAAAACAATTTAAAGAAATCTACGTAAGCTTTTAAGCCTGAATATATCTATTCTGTTAATGTCCACATATAAAAAAATAATATTCCAAAGGCTGATTAAAGTCAATTGTTTTTCAATTGTCTACGATCTGGTCGAGTGCATTAATTTTTGGGTTCTTGCAAAATCAATCAAAGCAACATTTACCCACAATAAATTCATGGCATGATGTGACGTATCAAAATAAGGCAGAATACTTTGGGAAATATGATCTGATTAAAAATTAAAATCGAAAAAGAGCATAATTGTACAACAACAAAAAAGAACAATAGCACTAGTAACATCAATACAATTACACAAATTTAATCAAAAAATTGTTGCTCTTGGCTTTAAAAGTCCTCTGTTACAAATGGAATGTTTATGTTACAACTGACATAAAAGGCAAACGAGAATGTCTTATAGTTATCAGAAATAGAATCTACTTTACCAATATTGTTAAAGAAAATATGATAAATTAAACACTTCCTTGGAATTACAAATTCTGTGCGAAGAATGTTTTGTGCGCTATTGCAATATCTATCATAAATCCCCAAAAGTAGTTTAACCACACATACAGGAAGAACGTAGTCAGGAAAATGTTGATTTCTTTGAATTTTTAAAACTTTGTTCAAGAATACAGGAAAAAGAGGAAATGACAGTAAATGGCGACATGAAAGACAATGCTGATGATGAAAGTTTGAAACAATACCCAACACAGAACGTCATTACGAATACAAATTTCACAGTGAACATCAGCATGTAAAATATATGCCATTAGAATTGAAGAGCCTGAGACCTCTAATGGAATCTATAGAATGGGATACCGCTGTGAGTTCTTTTACCTTCTATCAAACGAGTAACGCAAACAATGACCCTAATGGCTATTATATCTGTATGCTGTATTCTTTGATGCAAAAACTACAATCATTGGAGATTTTGTTTCATTCAGCTTTAATGGTACTTAGAAAAAACTCATAGAGAGTAGCACTTAAAAGGGTGACTATCAGCACACAAGATGAATTTGAAAAGGTACAAGATTTTGTTTCGCGCAATGCCTATATTATGATTCTACATTCAGATCAATGGAGTAAATGTCTTCGAGTTGTTGCCGTTAGAATGCAAAGAAGATTCAGCTACACGAATTTAATCATATTGTTTTACAGCAACTTAAATCAAAACAACACAGTACAAAGCAAAATCAACTGATGATTCTTGTGCATAGATTAATTGATGAATAAACATATACAATTGCAAAGAAAAACACATTGATAAAAAAGATAAATGAAACCGGAATACTTCGATGGAATTCTGAGAAGACAAGGTTTGGGTAACTTAGAATATTACATAATGTGGAAGACATAAATGTCTCTGTATGCACCTACTGTATGCCCTTTTCACTGATATATATATACATTCATCCAGTAATTCTCATATATCATGACGACCTTGTGAAGGAGATTTGGTTAAGTTGTTTTTAAAACAAATTCCTATATTCATAAAATAACTTTGATTTTAGGAAAGCAATTGACATGCTACTGTTAGTATATCAATGCTAGCAAATGTGAAACGCTAACTCATTATAAACTATCCACAAATATAAAAATGTGTATGTGATTTTGATTGTTAAAGTAGTTTAAAACTGTTTCAGTCATATTGCTACGATGCCTGCAGTGTGAGTGTGGCAGTTTATAGTATTAGACATCACACAATGTGGCATCATGTCGCAAACATGTAGCATAATGTCCCAACCAGTCAGATTACCCTGGCACTAGTCCGACCAGTCCTAACACTAACCTCGTAATGCTGAGAACCAAGCGAGGCAATTGTTTGTACCATTTTTATAAGTCTTTGACTTGGGAATCGAAAACACAATCTTGTGCATCCGAGGCGGACGCTGTTAGGAAAGTAGATTTGACATGGCACTATAATTGATAAATTAAGAAAGTCACAAAAATCGGACAGTAATGTGGACCTGCAGAGCATGGACGAATATCAGAATAAAATTTCACTTCAAGATTATATTATTACTTGGTACGCTTTTAGTCAACAGGATGTTAGCTTTGTCGACGTAGCACTAAACAACAACAACAACAACAACAAAACACTGTAAGTACTTATTTAAATGATAATTAAAATATGTAAACAGTGTGATGCCATTACCTCTGATTCAAATTGAACAATCGATAGATGTCAAATAGAAAAATGGACTTGCTTTCGTTTATGTGTGTTATGTTGTTTTTGTGTTTTGTAAGGTTTAACGCCATTTTTTGCAGCACACGATAAGCTATACCTGGTGGCCAGTATTAATGGTGAAGGAAGACTACGGGAAACCCCTGGAAAGAACCACCGACCCACGAGAAGCTACTGGCAAGCTTTCTCACGTACCCACATTGGCCGAATATGAGATTTGAACACACGCAGACAGATGTAAGATGGACGTGATCCGTAACGGAGAGCACTTTAGACCATTCGGCCACTCGGGGCCCCTCTTTATTGTTTGAATACATTATCAGACGGATACTCGTTATGTAGTAAACAATATGTATTTAACAAAAATGACATTTTATTCTCACAGAATGAGTTGAACAAGTGGTATGATCATGGAAAAAGGTTGTGATATGACCCAGAACTTTCTTTCATCCAGAAATAATAGGGAAAGACGATTTCAAATGACGCTTTGCCTAGTAGTTTTATCTTTAGTATTTCTAATTAATAAAGCAATACACTGAATACATAAAGTAGTTATGTGATGTTAATGTCCTGCATCAGTTATTGTAGAAAAATTGTTTGCACTACATCCGATATAAATTCAACAAATAATCCCTTCTATTCACATATTTTTCTTCTGTCGAGCACTTTTATTAAACAAAATTTACAGCTTGAATTCGATACTTAAAGATACAATTGTGACAGGGACAAAATAAATCAATGTAATCGTATTTTAACGACAGCCATGTTTTCCTGTAGGAACTGAATGGAGAACATGTAGAACCTCTCAAGTTTATCAAAATATACAACGTTAAATAATATTTGAGCGTCCTTTTGAGTGGTTGTCAGGTTCAATTCGAGAGAGTAAATGTTATCTTTTGCTTCTAGCACGAACTTTTTCATCTGTACGTATAACCCTCTTGCAAATATGACATATATTTGCAGAGTTGAAGTGTTGTTCAGCTTCATTTGTGAACACAGTTTTAATTTTTTCTTAATTATTTCTAAAAGTATTTTTTCAGTCTATATATAATCGATTAAAATAGCCATGTTCTTCTGTTTCAAGTTAAACTAATCAGCAACTTATATAGCTTCTTCCAAGAGTGTGTTTCAAACAATGAATACACGACAAACGGAAGTAAAAGTAAGGGCGAAATTATTATTGAAAGTACATAAAATAGGAGGATCTTATCGACTACTAATGTCCAGAAAGTAAATCAACATTATCAGACATTACTAATATCACGACACGCCATATACATCAACCGTAACGCAGTTACGATTGCCATATGGCGTAGGCTGTTGATGTTGAACAACAGTTAAACTATTATTTAAGGTTAACACATCAAATGATAAAATCGATAAGCTTGTCAAGGAAGTTTTAGAATACATAACTATATAATGTATTACTTAGTTTTTTGGTTTAGAGATAAACGGTTGTTCTCATTCCAGTCCGAGAAGTTTATGTACGAGCTATCTCTGACATAATGTTTCGTAAAGATGATTACTGATCTATTTAAGGTGTGTTAGCTGTAAAAACATAATACTGGCAAAGTATTTAAGAGATTACGTCTCAGATCTTCATACAGCTTTGTTACTCTAATTCCATCCCCAGACACAAGATGAATGACGCTAACTTTGAAACATTATTAATGCATTCCTTTATTGACGATGCGTGCTGTTTTAGACGAGTTTTAGTTACTTACGGTGGATTGTCATCTCAACAAAATTAATTGATATGGTACACGAAAATTACTATATTATACTAATGCAAAAGTAGCTTTTTTGTAATCAAAAACGTTTTCTATCTTCCTGGTAAAGTTCACTTCCTCGAAGGAAATAACCTGATTTAACTATAAGGGCGGAATGTAGTAGCTTGAATGAAAATATGCTTTAAATTCAACCAGTATAAAGACAGATAATTTTATTTTCCTCAAAAGGGCATTGCTTAATTTAAAGAAAAATCAATGGACGATTTAAAACATTTGTCTAAGTAAAACAATTGGATATACACAAAGTGTGACATTTGTATGATGATATTCATTTGTCCGAGTAACAGTGAGATTTAGAAAATGATAACACGTTCGTCCCCATTTCTATTAAAACGTGCAATACCACATACAAAAATTATAAAATGCAGCGTACAATTAATTAGCCATCGTGTGTTTTCGAATATTTTCTTTCAACATTTCGGGCTAATTATTTCTATTTTGTATGAATGTCACCTCTTCTTAATTTATTTAGCAACCAAGTTCTTTTATACTACTACTACTACTACTGACTCTAATAATACTACTACTACTACCACTACTACTACTACTACTACTACTACTAATAATAATAATTATAATAATAATAATAACAATAATAATAATAATAACAAAAGGACATTGTTTAGCGCATACTCATTATAAGCTCTAAGCACTTTACAACATCTATAATGATATGAATACAAAAAGCAAAAAACAAAAACAAGCACCATGAAATTGGAAAACAAAAAAGTAACAAACTTCATAAAGCTGACGGATTCATTATATTTTAACTTTCAGATGTTATTGTGATACTCAAAATTACGGTTATCATCATAAATTATGATTTTCAGAATAATCTAAAATTTAACCTGTGTAGTAGTTTTATATTTTGATTTTTTAAGGTTTTCGTACAGCTCATTACACAATCTTAGAACGTATGAAGAATTTGAACATTGATTTTAATGAAGACTAGTTGGAGGCACATGATGTCTTTGTATTGTGTTTTTAAGACTTATTCTATTTACCATAAAGTCTATCCATTTGTGTGTAATTCTTCTGGCATCGATTTTCGTATGTATCTATGCCTACATGAATGAGTTTTGAACCATCCATGTGTGTTTATGTAGGTATCCATACATCTATCTTTGGTCCGTATCTCAAATGGAATGCTTTTGCTGGTACGCTACTTTATAAGGTGCATATAAATTTACAGATTGTTGTTATCGCTCATGTCATAACATCATGACAGTTATGGATATTCAGTGTTCGTACCGTTATCGTCTGCTTTGTTAAGATCAGCCTATGTATCAAAGAGACTTCTTTCGTATTTGTTTCAGCATTCATAATATAACAGTAGATACGGATTCGACCCTAAGTCAAAGAGAATCACATTTGCGTTTGTTTTTATAATCACGGAATTGTATTGTTGTAAAAACTGTTATTATCAAGGAAACTGGATTAACCTTGCAAATGTAATTTTTTTAAAAAGCGTTTGGAAAATCAGTTGAGCAGAATTAGATAAACACACACACACACACGCACACACACACACACACACACACACACACACTGAATCAAACAAACACAATGTATGAAAGACGAACATTTATGAATTGAATAACGAAAAATATATGCTGTTGAAATATAATGAATCTCTCACGCTCTCAAAATACAATTGATCCAATCACTCTAATACATTGAAAATAAGCCAAACATTAATTCAATATGAAATACAGATTCAAGAAACCTCATAGACTGCAGACACGTTTCCAATAATAGTATGCACTGTAAGAGAGATTCACATAATCTCACGTATGAACGAAGATTAAGATTCAATTAATTTCAAGGTATTCAAATGTGTTTCAAATAATGTTATGCACTGTAAGTGAGATTCATATAATCTCCCTGAATAAAGCTAGATTCAAAATAATCTCAAGTAAATGAAAATGTACACAATTGAAACTACAACTGGAACAAACATGCTTCTTGAACATTATACAGTCGTACGATTCATAAATCGATGAACCGCACAGTTTCACCGAGTCCTTGGGATGGCCCAAATTTGTATCGGCTGTTCGCAATCTTCACGGATCCACCAAATGTACAGTCATACGTATACACACGTACAGACAGCATACAGCACCCTTAAATTAGTTACGTCTAAATCGTGGCTCCACCACATGTACATACATACATACATACATACATACATACATACATACATACATACATACATACATACATACATACATACATACATACATACATACATACATACATACATACACATTTTCATTCATGATATTATGAGTCGTAACATATGTAAAACAACCATTTAATGATATAAACGTAGTTAAACTATACTAAATATCTTTAACCGTGAAATAATGTTGTTTTTACATTGTTATTTGTGTAAGACGATCGTCCTTTAAAATCTGCTCCAGAAGCTAATTCCATTCCTCTTGTTCCAGAATTTACTTGCTAAAGGTCACATACTTTGGCTAATATTAGAGTAACAGTTAGTCGAAGCATGCAACAATAATTACCTTGATTAGCCACTACAGCTGAAGCCTAAAAAGACAAGTATGCATCTTGCTGTCCATTCATTTAATTTATAAGCGTTATCGGATGTAAAACAAAAGTGACATGCTGGTGATCAGTTATCGAGATAGACAATACAAAATCATTAATATGGAACGCAAACAACTGAATTAACATCTTTATTTCAGCTTCCATCCGTACTAGGCAGAATGGAATAATTTAGATGTTCATGAACAGAATAATTGGTACAAACTTAGCACTAATAAATAATCGTTCAGATAAGTTTCAAAAAGTCAAAATAAAAAGTGTACATGAGCAAATGTCAGAAGAATAAAAAACTGCTAAACAAAGAAGTATATGTGTCGATGAGTATTTATTTTTTTCTGGTACAGGTGTAATATTAATAGCATCGTCAACTTAAAAGATAATAGCTTAAATAGTGCCTGTGGATTGAGCAGAAAAATGAAATCGTAATTATTGAAAGTAAATCTGCACAGCACAGTCCCCCAAACAAAAATATACAAAAAATAATAATTAAAAAGAAAACCGAACAGAAAGATCACACAAAATCTATAAAATTGAATGCAGGGCAGTCAGATGTGAAATGTGTATCATGCGGAACTTGTTTTATGAGTACGTCGCTAAGAAAAATGTATTCTTCCATCTAGCTTAAACAGTTAAAACACAGACTTTATCCAAAGGCAATGCAGCAGGAAATATAGACTGATTTGATTTACGTTTGAGATTAGTATGCATCATGAATTTTAGGCCGTTTTGACTTACGTTTGAGATTAAAATGCATCAGGAAATATAAGCCGTGTTGTCTTTTCTTTGAGATTAGTATGCATCAGGATACACAGGCCGTTTTGACTTACCTTTGATATTAGTATGCATCAGGATATACAGGCCGTTTTGACTTACCTTTGATATTAGTATGCATCAGATCATCACATTGCAAAAGTCATGGCATAATAGTATGTGTAGAAGACGTATACAACCTATAACGTCACTTGCTAAACGCCAAAATTAAAGACGGTAAAATTCAGGACATCAAAAACTTCGTTTGTTGCAAGGTTGTCGTTCTATTAATGATGCACATATTAATCATTCTGTTATTTGAAATTGAACCCCGGTAACTGACGCGTGAAGTATGGGTCAGCACGACCTGTTTTTGTGATGCAGGTGTAGCGCTCGTCAGGATATAATTCATGAAGACAACAAGCTTTGTAAAATTTAACAAATAATTTATTACACTAAAATACAAAAAGTGAAAATGAGAAAAGAAGGCCTTACGGTATTGCAAATTAAATCACAAAATAATCCATGAATTAGAGATTAAGTCCCAATAAGGTAAAGTCCTGAATATAACTCAGTAGAAATCCCGAAGAAATCCAAAAAACCTGTTATAGCTTAGATAGTGTTGATGTATCAACAGTCTTTGGTTGAATCGCAGTAATTTAATAATTCCAGATTCTACAAATTCTCCAGTGAATGTCCTTATCGAAGAATTTTATCAGAATTATTTTGCATTTCCAGAAGAAATAATCACTTCAATTCAATAATTTAAACAAACTATATTCCAGACCCAAGCTACTGGTCACAACATATAATATACACGTGAAAGCGAAAGCGAAAGTGAAAGTGAAAGAGCTAGATGTCAAATTACGATGACCAAGTTCTCAAAATTACACTATTATATAGCTCTCTACTTGACATTTTCTAACAAGCCTATTACTTTACTGAAACGAACCTTCTAGAATGATCCTGATATTTACAAAATCAAAGCCATAACCTGAATTACACTCAGGAATTTCCAAAACTGTGACTCAAATAAATATATTTAATTTTCTATTACAAATCATCCTGATATTAAGCCCATTTACAGAGAGAGAGAGAGTGTGTATTAGTTATTTTTCAGAAAGAAAGAAAAGTCAATCAGGGCAAGCAGAAAGAAATAAACTCAGTTTTGGACAAGGTCAATACAGCACACAATGTTACATTAAAATAGCATATGATAAAATTTAAAAAACATCAAAAAGCTAACAAACAATTAAATTAAAATGCATAATAATCTGTAGTGTGTGCTTAAGGTTTGTCTGTGATTCGCACTATGAATGTTCTCGAAGTGAACTTGCGTAACATTCAGAATGATTAAGTTCTTCAGAACACTGTTTATAGGTAGATCAAGTGACTATTTATTTGTGAAGGGGATTCGGTAAACAATTATTCATTCCTGTTTCATATCAGTCTTCGGGAACCTGTACTCATAGTTTGTAGTTGTCTTTAGATTTAATTAGAGAAGAATTTAAATTAGTCATTGAATTCCAAAGCACTGATAGACTTTTGAACCCAAGCACTAACTTGATGTTATTGCGAAATCATTCAAAGATATTCTGGATTGCATCACTGCGGTACATGACGACATTCAAAGATATTCTGGATTGTATCACTGTGGTACATGACGATATTCAAATATTATGGTTATTTGGAATTTATTCACAATGCTTTGAGCGTATATACAGGTGACTTGTTTGTCGATTGATAATACGTGTTGGATGCGCTTCTTTAGGCTATATAATTTAAGACCAACGTTAGTAAATGAGGTATTCCAAAGACTACACTAACAATTTTATTTCAGAGGGAAAATCTATGTACTTTTTAACTGCTGTAAATAAATGTGAATTCGTTCCTGTGAAGGTACTTTCGCAGGTACGTATAAATCAACATGTTTCTCTTAACGAATACTGAACAAAAACATATGCTTATAAATTTATCATTTCTGTTCACTAGATATTTCAATTTAAAAAAATATTACCTACGCTATAATGTTGAATCTTTGGCTGCTACGGCGAATGATTATAATCCTGAAATCAACCCTTTTCAATTAGATAGACAATATCTTTTATTCTCTTTCGTCTTATCATCTCTTTGTTGCAAGATCAGTTAGTGTCAATAACTAATTATCTTGTCAAAATTCGTGACAATTGATAATAACGTTTGTTGGAAGCAAAAATTAATTCAGTTTAATTTGCAGTCAGTGCTGTTTAGAGTTTGTATGTATAATTTACGAATAAACGTAACAAAATGAAACATGTCTCAATGTGCCAAAATCTTGAAACATTTATTCAAAAGTGAGAACGAAGGCAAAGAAGAAAGAAATTGTCGCTATTATTTAACTAACCAAACTCAAACTAAAAACAAATCATACCAGGTTGTATTATTTTTCATGTTATATTAATTACATTAATTCGACCCAAAAACTCTTTTGAATGACACCCACACATGAATAAGAAATATTAGATATTTGTCGTAGTTTCAATTTGTATTTGGTTCTTTATACTCCATCCTTGTCTACAGTGCTGTGTGGCACGAATATTGTCAATACAAAAAGAATCTAACTCATATAAGAAGAAACGAGGAAGAGTTTGCCTGCGAAGTACATACCAAATAAATATGATCAATCTAATGAAACGTTACAGCATGGTCATAACGGACGAATGAAAAAAATTGTTTATAAACAACATTCGTCCACAATATAACCTTTAATACAAGATGGCTCTATAAATGCATACATTGATTTTTGACCTTGTAATTATGGACGATTTATATACATTTTTATCAATACATTCTTCTTGATTATATGAAGTGATTATCGATATAACAGTAATTATTCAAGTTGTAAACAAGAGTATCTTATCATAGGCTAAGACACAAAGAAAATCCTACCAAATGTCATCCCTTACACACCCAAAAACTACGGATGTGAAGATATATTTTGCATTGACAAGATAAATCGGTTGAACAATTTTCTTTATTCCATATATCAGAGTATGAAGATAATATACTAATTAGCTGAGAGTCAAGACTAAAGGCGTGCAGAAAATATAAAGATATCAACATAATTAGAAGTCCATCCCTCATCCTTGGGACAGGTCTTGTAAATTCGTCTCCAAACGTGATAAAAGTCATCGAAATACAGAGCGCCTGACTATATGTATCTGAATTTGTCTGTATGGATGTCGATGCAGACGTTGACTCCGACAACAGGTGTAGTCCAATAGAATTTTCTCTCGCTCAAAGTTGACAATTAAAGGAGTGATACGTATATCTTGTTAGGAGTACATGCTCTTAAAATAGGAAACAGGAAAAAAGGAAATACAACAAGCTTTGTAAAATTTAACAAATAATTTATTACACTAAAATACAAAAAGTGAAAATGAGAAAAGAAGACCTTACGGTATTGCAAATTAAATCGTAAAATAATCCATAAATTAGAGATAAAAATCCCAATAATGTAATGTCTTGAATATAACTCAGTAGAAATCCTGAAGAAATCCAAAAAACCTGTTATAGCTTAGAGAGTTTTGATGTATCAATAGTCTTTGGTTGAATCGCAGTAATTTAATAATTCCAGATTCTACAAATACTCCAGTGAATGTCCTTATCCACGACTTTTAACATAATTCTTTTGTATTTCCAGAAGAAATAATCACTTGAATTCAATAATTTGAACAAACTATAATCCAGACCATAGCTAATGGTCACAACATATAATATACACGTGAAAGCGAAAGTGAAAGTGTTATATGTCAAATTACGATGACCAAGTCCTCAAAATTACACTATTATATAGCTTTCTACTTGACATTTTTTAACAAAACTATTACTTTACTGAAACGAACCTTCTAGAATGATCCTGATGTTTACAAAATCAAAGCCATAACCTGAATTACACTCAGGAATTTCCAAAACTGTGACTCAGATAAATATATTTAATTTTCTATTACAAATCATCCTGATATTAAGCCCATATACAGAGAGAGTAATTTAGGTATGTATTAGTTGTTTTCCAGAAAGAAAGAAAAGTCAATCAGGTCAAGCAGAAAGAAATGAATTCAGTTTTGTACAAGGTCAAGTCCAGCATACAATGTTACATTAAAATAGCATATGATAAAATTTAAAAAAACAACAACAAGAAGCTAACAAACAAACAAACAATTAAATTAGAAATACATAACAATCTGTTCTGTAGTGTGTGCTTAAGGTTTGTCTGTGATTCGCACTATGAATGTTCTCGAAGAGAACTTGCGTAACATTCAGGATGATTACGTTCTTCAGAACAGTATATATAGGTAGGTCAAGTGGTTATTTGTTTGTGAAGGGGATTCGGTAAACAATTATTCATCCCTGTTTCATATCAATCTTTGGGAACCTGTATTCATAGTTTGCAGTTGTTTTTGGATGTAATCAGAGAAGAATTTAAACTAGTCATTGAATTACAAAGCGCTGATAGACTTTTGAACTCATGCACTAACTTGAGATTATTGCGAAATCATTCAAAGATATACTAGATTGCATCACTGTGGTACATGACGACATGACGACATGACTCATGCACTAACTTGAGATTATTGCGAAATCATTCAAAGATATACTAGATTGCATCACTGTGGTACATGACGACATTCAAATATATTCTGGATTGTATCATTGTGGTACATGACGATATTCAAATATATTCTGGATTGTATCACTGTGGTACATGACGATTTTCAAAGATATTCTGGATTGTATCACCGTGGTACATGACGATATTCAAAGATATTCTGGATTGTATCACTGTGGTACATTACGATATTCAAGAGTATTTGAACATCAGGACTTTCAAGGCTATATGAATTTATTTGGAGAATTCTATACGTTTGTGATAGAACGCTTATAGTTATTTGGAATTTATTCACAATTCTTTGAGCGTCTCTTAAATTTTCGTTTCTAACATATACAGGTAACTTGTTTGTCGATTGATAATACGTGTTGGATGCGCTTCTTTCGGCTATATAATTTAAGACCAAGGTTAGTAAATGAGGTATTCCAAGGACTATACTAACATTACATTTCAGAGGGAAAATCTATGTACTTTTTAACCGCTGTAAATAAATGTGAATTCGTTCCTGTGAAGGTACTTTCGCTGGTATGTATAAATCGACATGTTTCTCCCAACGAATACTTAACGAAAACACATATACTTATAAATTTATTATTTCTGTTCACGAGATGTTTCAATTTTAAAAAATATATTACCTACACTATAATGTTGAATCTTTGGTTGTTACGGCGAATGATTATAATCCTGAAATCAACCCCTTTTAATTATATAGACCATATCTTTTATTCTCTTTCATCTTATCATCTCTTTGTTGCAAGATCAGTTAGTGTCAATACCTAATTATCTTGTCAAAATTCGTGACAATTGATAATAACGTTTGTTGGAAGCAAAAATTAATTCAGTTTAATTTGCAGTCAGTGCTGTTTAGAGTTTGTATGTATAATTTACGAATTAACGTAACAAAATGAAAAATGTCTCAATGTGCCAAAATCTTGAAACATTTATTCAAAAGTGAAAACGAAGGCAAAGAAGGAAGAAATTGTCGCTATTATTTAACCAACCAAACTCAAACTCAAAAAAGCATACCATATTGTATTATTTTTCACGATATATTAATCAATAACAAAAGACACATTAATTCGACCCAAAAACTCTGTTGAATAACACACGGTGTGGAAAAGAAATATTACATATTTGTCGTAGTTTTAATTTGTATTTGGTTCTTTATGCTCCATCCTTGTCTTCCGTGCTGTGTAGCACGAATGTAGTGAATGCAAAAAGAATCTAACTCATATAAGAAGAAACGAGGAAGAGTTTACCTGCGAAGTACATACCAAATAAATCTGATCAATCTAATGAAACGTTACAGCATGGTCATAACGGACGAATCAAATAAATTGTTTAGAAACAACATTTGTCACTCATTCGTCCACAATATAACCTTTAGAAGAAGATGGCTCTATTAATTAATACCTTGATTTTTGACCTTGTAATTATGGACGATTTCTATACATTTTTATCAATATATTCTTCTTGATTATATATTTTATGAATTTCCTAATAATCTTAATTTCCGTCCTTGTTTAGATTTCAAAACACCGATTGTTTGAATAGGTATGCCATTTCATTGTTTCTTAATTAAAATCAATTCGACAGAATTTGGTATAAAAGGCATATTACTCTCCCACCTAAAAAAGTATATTTTTGAGAGTTATGCCTGTTCAGATTTTCAAGTACTGAAATACCAAAAATGGGTATAGATTTCTGAACGATAAGGTTTCCAATTAGTTTTATTCTTTTCAGATCAAATATTATACATTTTGTTCTTTCATTCATTTGTCAGTGTTGATCAAATGTATTCACATCTTCTTTTGAAAGCTCGTTTAAATACATGCAGGAGGTAAGATTAAAACAATATTTTAGAATAGTAATTATAATGGACAAGGTAAATTCTAACTCGAGGTTTAAAATAGTAAAAAGGTACAAATAAGCAACTATATAATCAACCACACAACTACCTCTCTAGATAAAACTACTTTGTACAAATATCACAACAATGACGCTGAATCATTGCTATCATTGTCTCAATGTGACGCCACATGCATTGACTAATTTGACCCCTTAAAAGGACGAAAATATCCTTTTTCACTTTGGCTGCTCTTCACACAAATCGCACTGTACCATGTATTATCCAATCATCTTTTAAACAGTATTCCAGTCTGTAATAGTGGCGTTACCTTATAATAATATAGGAAAAAGTCTAAAAGTTAAAAGCAAGTATCAGTTTCATCATAAGCACAAACGAGATAAACACGCTTCGAAGGAAAAAAGAAACGAATAACGATTGACTAACAATGAAGATATTTACGTCTATTCTAAGTATTTACCATCGAAACCTGATATTTTAATCTACATTTTCATTTTCGTTTTAGACCTTACGTTAGGCAATCTCGACATCACTTTTAACTAGCATAATTGGGTAATAAATTTGAGACGTATTCGCATGTATAGTGCAGCGCTTAAAGAAATTCGTAGATTTGTGTGATTACTTGTGCGATTATTGGAATTGGGTGAAATGGAAATATTGTCTAACCCGAATTAATTAGCCAATTACTAGGTGCACACGTCATGGAGGGATTTGTTAATTAATTTCCATGATGCAATGGTTTACTAGTAATGACTTTAGGTCAAAACCGAATGAATCAGCCTTGATTAACATTGTCCCTATGAAAATCTAGTGGTGTACATTGATTGTGTGACTGCAGCTGCGGCATTGACGAAATGTGTCTGGAAACCATAAATAGACTGGCCTAAGGTGGCAGAGTTAACATAGTTCACCGTGATAGGGGAGGGCTATATATTTGCTACTGCGTGAACTGCTAGCGTTACGGAAACCTAACGAAGATAAACCATGCAGATGTCCTGTTTATATATATTTGGCAGGTTGGAGATCTGTGGTCTTGAATTGATGAAAGTAAAGTTCATGTATAGAACGGACACGTAGGGGTTTCTAATTTACAATTGAAGTTGTATGGATGTCTTTGGAAATTTGGGGTAAACTTGTGATTTATAGCTGGAATCGCTCCACGGTTTGACAAATGCTCAGTCAAGAAAAGACCCCATGGCTTTTAACCATAGCATGCATGGATATTAAAGAATCACTTTGATAATGGCGAACAGGCGGAACATCGTTGCAGGCCTTGTGACTAGTACACGTTGTATGATCAGAGGTAGGTAAACGCGACATAGGAATAACAACCTAAACAAATTCTTATGTTCAATACCACTATTTTCGTTGGAGACAGGCATCAAACCCATTCCAGCGCCCTGTGTAGAGGTCAATGTTCTTCTCCAGTTAGTATCAGTCATTTTGTCAAACATTTTTAAGCATATATGTCATGCAGATAAGCAGATCGTTTAGAATACTGAAAAATGTCTTCAATCTGGTAATTGAACAGATGCAAATTGCAGTCAATCGTCATTTCATGCAGCTTTAATATGGTCATAAAATATTTTGGTTCCACAATACATTTTACTCACTCTGTTTAATGGTTTTTTATGAAATAAAATATGAACGATTTACATAAATATGATGAATTAAGGAAATTGTAGGTATCGGTGTGTCGAACATTAAAACTCGATATCTAATTTAGCGATACTATTCATGTAGCGACATATTATGTTGACGAGGAAGTTATTGCAATCCCCTTCTGCTTTTCGGCTATTTGGTATTAACTATTAATACGCAATAAAACTAAATCAGGTAACAAGGTCCAGCTATTTTACTATGGAAAGCTGATATTTTAATCATCCTGTGCAATTTCGTTTCAAACCTTCTGATCATACCATATTACTGGCTGTATTTACCAGAACAAACGTTTGTAGAACAAAAGTGTAATATAAAGTCTCATTTCTCTTCCCATAATATAACCAAGTTGATTTTCAGATTATCACCTTTAACTTTCCATTAAACTATCGACACGGATCGCGTGCAAGTTATTTGAAATAAATAAACGGGTTCCAGAAATGGCTAAAGATGTCACTAGAATGCAAGGTCATGCACTTTTGTGCACGATCGAAACAATACTGAAACTCTAAGATCAATCTGCCAAGCTAGCAAATTCGACAATATTCAGCCATAATTTTATAACGCTTTAGTTAATGTATAAGAAAAAACGATTAAAGCAAAATTTAAAGGTTTGTAAATAAAAATGAAAATCATTAAAGATTTTTCGTCTATCTGTACTTTACTTCACAGTCAAATGGAACCAGCCATCGTGTTACAGACATAAATATTATTGCGTCATAATGAATTAAATGAGGCAAACAAAACGTTATTCCCACCCAAAATAATGCATTGTTTTCACCTTAAGTAACTATCGATATCTGCATTGTTTTTATTACAGTAACAAATACATTGAAATACTAAGGGTTTTCAAACAGAAAGAAACTCAACTTATTTCCATTGCTTAAATGGCATAAACAATTTCATTTTTAGCAGTGGTACATTCTCAAAAACAGATAATTGTTAATAGAAGTTATCCATTGAAAATCTGGCAATTTACAATATTTGTTTCAGTACGAATGATATAATGCAGAGTCAATGTGCGAATTTATGATCAATTAGAGTAATTGGTTGCCTAGTAGTCAGAATCCTCGAGTTAGGCCCCTGAAATGAAAGTTTGGAACCCCTTATATAATGTTGATTGATCAAGTAATAACTTGGAGTTACATACGTTTTAACAAATATAATTGTTTAGGCGAATGTTTTTAAGTTTCTTATATTTGTTTCATTATTATGTTTCTTGCATTACTTGATAATTAATTTGGAGAGAACAACAGCTTTCAGGGAGAAATAAAAACACGATAATGAAGATATATTGAGTTTTTACGGCAATGACCAGCGTAAGATAAATGAAGCTGGTTAATTGTTTCAGCTGATTGGATCTAAAATATCATTACACACATCCCGCAAGCAGCATTGTTTTACTATAAAACCGTGTCGACATAACGTATGGTTGCATACTTTTAGCACTCTATTGCTTGCGGATATAGTTTGTCAGATATAACGATTTCTAACATTTCCCAAGGGTCATGTTTATCTAAACGTTTCATCTTTAATAATGTGACAATGATCAAACAGTATATATAAAACAAATTATGTCCTCAACAATACATGTGCAAATGTCATTAGCGACGGACGAAAGAGATGATGTAAACATTGGTATGACGAATTCAATGATTTAGAGACTTCAGGTATATTATAATGATATTTAATTGACTCTTAATCCTTCGTTACGATCAAACTAACTACGCCACATATATGGTTAGCACTGTTCCACAAAATGGATGATGGTAATTGAAGAAAATGGTGCACTCTTTAGAATGAAAAATGCTTGCCATTATCAAAATCGACATTTTGTACGTTTTTTGTCTATATTTCTACTTTGAACCATTACATGTAGTTGCTATTGTGAAACTATTACCATCTTTGGAATTACTAACATAGACGTCAATATTTACAATAATCATTGCTCATTCTATTTTTACTGATCATTTATTTTATAATGTGAGAATGCACAAATGTTTAGAAGTTATAGTTTCAAACTGAACATGGAAATTTGACGTAAGAAATATTTCATTTTCAACAAAGTAAACATTTATTATATAAAGAAAATCTATTTATGTCAATAATCCTTATAATAAAATCAACTAGACTACAAAGGAATCCAAATGAGTTGGAGAAAAGACATAAATCTCTACTAATTGTTTGACAAAGAAGAGTGTTAATGAAGTGACGTATCTGCTTCTATAATCAATTCATTAGTAAGACTAATTCAAAATAAAGTTGTAAGATATAATGAAGCGTGTCTATTTACATACATTCTATTTATTATTATTATTATTATTATTATTATTATTATTATTATTATTATTATTATTATTATTATTATATAGCTCCCCAGGTATAGCAAGTTACATATATCGAAATGTTAGCACTGTAAGTCTAGAATTGCTAACTGACTATGATATGCTACTCGCAATAGAAAGATGAACAGGAGGTTGAATTATATGGTGGTTTGTTTGTTTGTTTTTGTTTGATTAGGATTTTTAACGTAGCTTTAACAATGTTTCTGTCGCCACCATGTCTGCAGCGAGGCAGTTTATAGTGATATAAGCATGATGTCCCATCCAGTCACATTATCCTGACACCAGGTCAACTAACCTCTTAATGTTGAGCACCAAGCTAGGCAGCTGTTAGTACCACTTTTGTAAGTATTTAGAATGATTCAGCCAGGGATCAAACCTACGACCTCCTGCTTCCGCGGCTGACGCTCTAACCACAAGGCCACTTGAGCGGATGAATATATTGTGGAATATATCCACTAAAACATAGATATTTACAAACGAATCATCTCTGTTCCTTAGGTGATGAAGGCTATGATACATAAAATTCAAGTCAAAATCAATTCGCCAGGCAGCGATGAGAGTGATACTTATGGTCATTCGATGACGAGCTGTATTCATGTTATATATAGTATATGGGTAACTGCTAAACACGATAAATCCATACATATAACTGGATGTCATGGAATAATGAAATGTATTGGGGAGGGGGGTGATATTGGAAATTGATGTAGAAAGTTTCACACATTTACACCATCATTTTGGAGGTTACCTACAATGATCACCATTTCAGAAAAAAAAAACTTAAAAGGATAGAAAGGGTACGAAACGTTCAGTACTTAACCACGTGCTTTAATCAGTCGCTTAAGATCAATGTCTTAAAAAGTATGTTTTATGTCATTCACTAACGATCAGTGCCTAAACGAGTATGTTTTATATCATTCACTAAAGACCAATGCCTTAACGAGTATGTTTTATGTCATACACTAATGACCACTGCCTAAACGAGCATGTTTTATGTCAATCATTAACGACCAGTGCCTAAATGAGTATGTTTTATGTCATTCACAAACGTTAAATGCCTAAACGAGTATGTTTTATGTCATTTACTAATGATACGTGCCTAAACGAATATGTTTAATGTAATTCATTAAAGACCAATGCCTAAACGAGTATATTTATGTAATTCACTAAAGACCAATGTCTAAATGAGAATGTCTGATGTCATTCACTGACGATCAGTCCCAAAACGAGTATGTTTTATGTCATTCACTAAAGACCAATGCCTTAACGAGTATGTTTTATGTCATTCCCTAACGATAAGTGACTAAACGAGTATGTTTTATGTCATTCGCTATCGATTGGTGCCTAAACGAGAATGTTTTATGTCATTTACTAACCATACGTGCCTAAAGGAGAAAGTTTTATATCATTCACTAATGACCAATGCCTAAACGAGTATGTTTTACGTCATTCATTAAAGATCAATGCCTAAATGAGTATGTTTTATGTGATTCACTAACGATCAGTACCTTAACGAGTATGTTTTATGTCATTCACTAACGATACGTGCCTAAACGGGTATATTTGATGTCATTCACTAACGATAAGTGCCTAAACGAGTATCTTTTTTATGTCATTCACTTAAGGCCAATGCTTTAACGAGTATGTTTTATGTCATTCAGTACCGATCAGTGCGTAAACGAGTATGTTTTATGCTATTCACTAAAGACCAATGCCTTGAGGAGAATGTTTTAAGTCATTCACTAACGATAAGTGCCTAAAGGAGTATCTTTTGTCATTCACTAAAGCACAATGCCTTAACGAGTATGTTTTATGTCATTCACTACCGATACGTGCCTAAAGGAGTATGTTTTACGTCATTCACTACCGATCAGTGCCTAAACGAGTATGTTTTACGTTATTACGTTTACGTTTACGTTATTCACTATCGATACTTGCCAAAACGAGTATGTTTTATGTCATTCACTTAAAAACAATGCCTTAACGATTATGTATTATGTCACTCACTACCGATCAGTGCCTAAACGAGTGTTTTATGTCATTTTCTAAAGACTAATGCCTTAAAATGTATGTTTTGTGTCATTCACTAGCGATAAGAGCCTGAACGAGTTTGTTTTATGTCATTCATAATGGACTTTGGACTTCCGGAAAGATGGCCGCCATCGCTTAACTGCTCGAGATAGGCTCTTCCGATTTTGTGCTATATTTATGATATTTGTGCTTGTTCTCTATCATCGTCTACATTATTGTGTTTCATCATGCATTGGCTTTTCGTTTGTGTGTGTTAATTCATCTCCTTATTTTGGAAACGAGATGAATTAGAATTTTTCTCACCTGTTTTGTCCCAATATTAAGACGTCATTTGTTTTATGTCATTCACTGAGGCCAATGCCGAAACGAGTATGTATTATGTCATTCACAACCGATCAGTGCCTAAACGAGTATGTTTGATGTCATTTTCTAAAGACCAATGCCTTAACTAGTATGTTTTATGTGATTCTCTGAAGACCAATGTCTAAATGAATATGTCTGATGTCATACACTGACGATCAGTCCCAGAACGAGCATGTTTTATGTCATTCACTAATGATAAGTGCCTAAACGAGTATGTTTGATATCGTTCACTAACGAAACGTGCCTAAACGAGAATGTTTTATGTGATTCACTAAAGATATGTGCCTAAACGAGTATGTTTTATATCATTCACTGAGGCCAATGCCGTAACGAGTATAATTTGTGTGATTCACTAATGACCAGTTCCTAAACGAGTGTGCTTTAGGTCATTCACTAAAGATAAGTGCCAAAACGAGTATGTTTTATGTCATTCAGTACCGATTCGTGCCTAAACAAGTATGTTTTATGTCATTCACTATCGATAAGTGCCTAAACAAGAATGTTTTATGTCATTGACTCAAAAACAATGCCTTAACCAGTATGTATTATGTCATTCACTACCGATCAGTGCCTAAACAGGTATGTTTTATATCATTCACCAAAGACCAATTCCTTAAAGATTATGTTTTATGTCATTTACAAACGATAAGTGCCTAAACGAGTATGTTTTATGTCATTCACTAAAGACCAATGCCTAAACGAGTACGTTTTATGTCATTCACTAACGATATGTGCCTAAACGAGCATGTTTTATGTCATTCACTAACAATCAGTGCCTAAACGTGTCTGTTTGATTTGATTCAAGAACGATACGTGCCTAAACGAATATGTTTTATGTCATTCACTAAAGACCAATGACTAAACGAGTATATTTTATGTGATTCACTATCGATAAGTGCCTAAACGAGTATGTTTAAATCATTCACTAAAGATCAATTCCTTAACGAGTATGATTTATTTTATTTAGTAACGATACGTGCCTACACGAGTATGTTTTATGTCATTCACCACCGATCAGTGCCTAAACTAGTATTTTTATGTCATTCACTAACGACCAGTGCCTAAACGAATATGTTTTATGTTGTTCACTAACAATTAGTGCCTGAACTGGTATGTTTTATGTCATATTCTAAAGACCAATGCCTAAACGAGTATTTTTTATGTCATTCATTAAAGACCAATTCCTAAACGAGTATGTTTAATGTGATTCATTAACGATACGTGCCTTAACGAGTATGTTTTATGTCATTCACTAAAAACCAATGCCTAAACGAATATGTTTTATGTCATTCACTAAATACTAATGCCTAAACGAATATGTTTAATGTGATTCATTAACGATAAGTGCCTAAACGAATATGTTTAATGTGATTCACTAAAGACCACTGCCAAAACGAGTAAGTTGTATGTCATTCACTAAATACCATTGCATAAAGTAGTGTCCAGTGATCCTTATATATTATTTCTAACACGGGGGAAGGTGAACAATTAAAATGTGAATAGCTTCGATCTCCCAGCCAGTAATGCCGACGGTCTTGGTGTATAAATAACTCAAGCTGAAATGTATAACACTATAATAATAGATATCAGATAATCAACAATTTCATCGACAAAGTTATCAATAAATTGTCATGTGCAAAGTTTACAAATACTATTTCATCTACTGTATTTAAGGTATTAAATAAGAGTATTTCCCTTCAATGTTATCTCTGTTACTCGTCTCAAGACTACGTGTTCTCCTGGCACTTCCGAATCCGTCCTTCCGACACACCCGATACTCTCTTCCACGTTTTCTATTAGCAGTGTGCCTCCACACAAACTGATGACGTCACAATAGACGTCCCACGGGTTCTAAAAGTATCTAACCGCTCTCTCATTATCGGGTTTCGCCTCTCACAAACACTCAGAACACAAAATGTAGAATTAAAATGGACGCATAATCTTGTGTCATTGCTCTAATATCAGGGGAATTAACTCTCACAGACATTTCATCATAATAATAGCGAATACATTATTCGGTCAACTCACGCACTCATACCTAAATATTCCATCTACACTTAGTTCGGCAGTACATATGCAAGAACAATAACAATATTATCAACGACTTCTAATACATGCATACACATCCCTAATTGCTAACTTCTCGATACAGTAACTACCCTTATCGACAAAAATCATATGCAATTTCTACCCTACGAATTATAAAGACACAACCATATACAAATATCTAATTATGTCCAAAAACCATCAATGACTAACTCTGCATAATTCACAATTTATATATATATATATATATATATATATATATATATATATATATATATATATATATATATATATATATATATATATATATATATATATATATATATATATATATATATATATATATATATATATATATATATATATATATATATATATATTCAGATACCAATTAAGACAGTTCTGACACAATTTACTAATACATTCAGTCATTCATTACGATGCAACATAATAAATTACACAATCAACAAAATATATACGTTAATCTTGTATGTTAATAATTCACAATTCGCCAAGTTACGATATGTTGATAATTCAGCCATACAAGAAAAGATTATATTTCTAATAATTTAAATGTACATAATAATGTATCAAGCGTACAACACTATGTTACGAAAGTTAGACACATTCAGGCAAAGATATTCTACCACAAGAAGCCTTTGTTCGCAAATCAAAATATGAAATTTCCTTAGAATTCCGTCCGCCGTCTAATGGCTAGAGTGTCCGACTCGGATGAGGGATGTCACGTGTTCGAAACCCGGCCGAATCATACCAAAGGCTTATAAAAATGGCACTCACACATGGCCTCGCTTAGCGTTTAGCATTAAGAGGTTGGTGTTATGACTGGTCGGCATGCTGTTAGGATAATGTGACTGGATGTGACATTATGCAACATGTCTGCGGCATATGAACAGATCAAATAAAATATATAAACACCAGACAGGCAATGCATGTGAAAAGCATACTCCAAGACGAGGATATAGTATCTGGGGGATATGTCAACAATGACAATAAATTAGGAAACCAGAATATAGCGTATTACAGTTTTAGTAATAAGGAAAGCATTAATACCACTACACTAGGTAAAACAAAACAAGAAAATAATATTCTCGAAATGCCAAACTTAATTAAAAATTAAGCCTAATTATTACAAATGATACTATATATAAAGACGTATAACTAAATAAAAATAAATTGCCTAGGATTAATTAAACGCTAATTAAACTGCAATCTTATTCAGCAGATGTGGTGATCGATATTTAAATTCCAATCATTAGGACAAGGCACAATATTACTTGTCAATTACGACGATTTTAAAACTATAGATGTTTATTAAAATAAATTGGATATTGTGTGTGAAATACCTCAAACACCAGCAAGATCTGTATCACGTCTTCGTGGATTTCAAGAAGGCATTTGACAGGGTATGGCATGCAGCCTTGTGGGGGACCATGCGACTGTACAACATCAATGCCAACCTCGTCACAGTAATAGAGCAACTCTATGACAAGGCCACCAATGCAATATACGTAAATGTCAGCACATGGGACTGGTTCAGAACAACAGTCAAGATAAACAAGGCTGTCTGCTCTCTCCCACACTATAACAAATCCTTCTGGAGAGAATCATGGCTGAAACACTTTAAAACAATGAAGGGACAGTCACCATCAGAGGCAGAACAGGAAAAGAGAAAGAACTAGCTAGTTTAGTAGACAGCCTCGACAAAACGTCAGCAGACTATGGCATGGACATCAGTATCGAAATTATCACTGACATCAGGGTCCAAGGTACGAAGCTAGAATCAGTCCTCAGCTTGAAGTATTTGGGGACAACGGTAGCATATGATGGCTCAAAGCCTGATGTGCTCTCCAGGAATGCACATACAACAGCAGCACGTACAAAACTGAATACCATCTGGAATGACAAGAACATCGCACTCATTCCAAAGGTCAGATTGATGCACTTACTGGTGATCTCTATATTATATTTCTCTATGCCTATGAATCATGAACCATATCAGGTGACTTAAAAAGAAATGGAAACAGGCCACATATATGAAATGTTTCCAAATGATCCTCGGCATGATATACAAAGACTGTGTAACCAATGGAGAAATATGGCAGAGGATCAGAAAATTCATTGGGCGTGAACACCTCCTGATCACAGTGAAAAACATAACCTGCAATGGTATGGACATGTCACACGATCATACGGACTTCCCAAGACAATCCTGTAAGGCACTGTACAAGGTAGAAGAAAGAGCGGCAGACAGAGAAAGTGGTGTGAAGATAACATTCGAGAGTGGACAGGCTTGACATTGAGCGACTCACTGAGAAAAGACGGAAAATCGAGAGGAATGGAGTAAGCTAGTTGTTTTGTCTGGTGCAGTGAACCAACGGCGTACCAGACTTCAGAGCTGATGATAATACATTGTCTATGTAGCCAAAATAATATATTATAAAGGTATCACATTGCACAACATGTCATGAACATATGCAAGACTGTATATCTTGAGCTGAGACGCATCAGCTTCTTTCGCAAATATCTTTCAACTGATGCCACTAAAACACTTGTGTATTCTTTAATACTTTCAAGATTGGATTAATGTAACTCAATTCTGTTTGGTTTGGCTCAATATCTACTCCATAAATTTCAAAACGTTCAAATCACAGCTGCTCGGATAATATGTAGAGTACCACGATCATAGCATACCTCTACGATGCTCTGTATCCTTCACTGGCTATCCATTCGACCCAGAATCAAACCCGATATTTGTTCTCTGTGCTACGTTTCACTGACGGACTCCAGTCCAACATTCCTGTCTGGCCTCACCCATGTATACACACCAGCATGATACTTACTCTCCTCTTCTGATAATTGTATACTCATTATTACCAATATGAAAACGAAGTCATATGGACAAAGTTCTTTTGCATACCAGGAACCAGCAACGTGGAACAAATTACCCATTGACATTAAACACATTGATCCCTTTCAATAGTATTCTTACAACGCACCTTTTTCAACTGCAAGAACAAACTTAAAGACCTAATGATGTTTTCTACCTTAAATATTTTCAGCGTTTTATAATGGTTTCTAATTCTATGGTGTTTGTATTTGTTTTTTGTAGTTCTATATAATTATAGATGTTTTAAAGCGCTTAGGGCTTCTAAAGATTAGGGTCTAGTCAAATTAATTATTATTGTTATTGTTATTATTCTTATCATTATTATTATTATTATTATTATTATTATTATTATTATTGATATCACAAGCATGAATTATTTAATGTAACAATACATAAGGTATAATTAGTTGCATGTTGATGGCACAAATAACTTACTTTTTATATTTGTTAACAATCCTACCTATACTAAAAATGTTGCTATTTTACGTATTCGAACTGTAATTTCAGAAACGTGGAAGAAAATCCTGGACATAAAGAGGGATCTACACGATCGGTAATGTACATACAATCAGCATTGGCAGAAAATATTGCAAAATCAGTAGATAACTTTATAATCAAATATTTATTAATCTCTCATCACCAATACGGTATTAATGTTTTTCCTCTTAATTTGGTTTATCTTTGTAAACATATTTTCCTTCATCACAGATGGTAACGCAGTATCGTCATTTCCTTTTATGTAGTTTGGACCTTAGTAAGCATGTGGTTTTTTTAATTCTGGACATTATCTATCATCTATCTCATATTCTAATCGCAGGTGAGGTGAAATAACATTTTGTAAACAAGTCAGATATTGTTTGAGAGATGGAATACAGTTGTTCTGAAAATCGATTAATTGCAACATTAATGCTAGCATATACGTTGTTTTCTTTACTGCAGAACTTAATGATGTCTCTCTGGCTTCGATGTCTTTGCATTCAATCAGATTTCATTTCAAGAGTAAACATCCTACCATAATGGATGTTCATACTTAAGGATGTAACGTTATGATCACTAGTATATCTGCGGAACGATAATGACCCAATTATCAACTTTTGGAATCTTCTAATTCATTAATACGAATGTGACAACATGTGATGTAATACTAGTTCGCCAATTTTGCTACGCAAATACAATATTCAATAAGATTGTACAAGGTTTTGTTTTCATGAAATCCAGCAATCTAACTTGCTATAATTTGAATTAAAATTACCAATCGAACCATTTCTCTGTCGGTACTTAGTTTAAAGATTTTTGTTGGATAATTTGATGATACGTCGAAACATTCATGGTTTAGGATCTGCAAGGAAGTAAAGGAAAACACCTACCTTACTAATAATTAATGTTTTAACGTCGCCGTCAGCATTAACATTTCAAAGTCAATGTTTGCAGATAAATCCTTATATGCTGTTTGTATCACTTTTCCTAACAAATATATTTTAATGCTATAATAAATAATGAACTATTGACAATTATTAAAGCACCTTGCCAGTATAGATAAAGCATAAAGTATCTCTAATTTTTGTTGTAAGCAGAATGCCAAATATTGTACCTTTAATTATTCTATTATAATGGAGAATGTCGTGGATATGGTAAAACTTGAAATGAATGCAAACAGTTTGATATTACATTATTTATTGTAATAGTTCCTAAAAAAGGACATTTCTCATGTTCTAACTTATCAATATATATACTGTATATACTACGTACACTGAATGCATTTTTGAAATATCATAAACGAGACATGAAAACTTCCCCCATCCATGAAAATAAATAAATATGTAAATAAATAAATACATTTCATCAATCACAATCTGCCTTAATCTAGTGACAGGATTTTAGTTTTCCTAAAAAAAAATCCTCATATCAAAACACTCAATTTTCCCTTCAATATTGTCTTTTAACCTTGACCTTTGGTATGCTTTGAAAATATTTTTGATACAACGCTGAGGGATATTGCAATTTGCAATATCATCTTGATAAAAATGTATATCATTTGCATATAAATAAAGTTTGATACTAGTAGTGGTGGTGGTGGTTGTGGTTTTGATATTTCGTGTTCATGTTCTTGTGCTAGTTTATGTAGCTTTCATGCGCTTTGCCCATGACCACATACGTTTTCTTTACCATATCCGCAGGCAAATGTACGAAGAATCATGAAACTCGGTGATACGAGTGGATCACTAAATACGTCACTGTTACCAATACAGCATATTCCACTGGCTGTAATAATGGCATGCTTTTGCATGGAGAAAATGTAAAGACAGATAAAGGAAAGTTTTTGGATACATAGATTAGATACTTTGTATCCTAATAGTCTTAATACCAAGGCACAATGTCAAAATTGTATAAAATGTAAATAAAACATGTGATATGTTTTATATTCTTTATTAAGCTATACATGTATTGGGACAATTTGTTTCTATTTTATTTCGTTATACCTGCATTCATGAATCTTCGTGACAGGATGCATCTTGAATAATCTTATTGCATCATGTCAAAAATAGGTCGTTGCAACCATTTTTAAAACATGAATGACTTTGTTTTTATTTCATGTTCAACTGCATACATACTTACATAAATACACTTGTTGCCTACTGACTTCATTCTGGGTACCCTTCCGTTCACATTTTACTTGCTCGTGGTATATTTTTCATATGACCGAGAAAAAAATAGAAACCATTTTTTTCTTGGTTATTTCCGTGTAAAATAAATTTGCGTCACAATAGCGATTATACATTTCGATAACTGAGACAGGGTCAATGTCTTATATGCCACAATAGCTTGCTACGTTACCCCACTGTCAAAAGGTAGTGTATGCCATGTAGCAAAAGGTTGGACAGAAAAAAGACTTGCGTGGAGAATTTGTTAGCATAATCGGCTAGCATAAAAAGATGCAGCCATCATTAAGTTTTGGAAGCACACTTACTAATTCTTTGGGAACACCCTTATGGCTACTACTGATTTGTTTGGAAATCTAAACGGCAAAAACGGTGACACAGACAACATAGCTGCTACCAAAGTTATGGATTATTGTAATGAAATTTTAAATGTTGTTGTGTCACCGTACTCACAAATCAGTTTAAGAACAAACTGTTGTCGGACTCAGTCCGACTTAATTTGGTTCAAAACCGGTATGCATCAGATGAACTAGAAGGCGGCCAACGTCGTGCTATTGACCTAGTACGGTCCATCGATACATTTCAATCTCAGATTCGATTGATTGTCTAGGAAGACCAACGCGTTACCATATAACACCTGCTGACATTCAAGTTTGAGACCGATCTGCGGTCAAATCTTCAAGTATGCCATTTGTTCGAGAGGAAGTGCCAGTCGAGATGCCGAATTCCCAATATGTTCAAGGTGTATTTTACCCTCCTGAGAATTAATCGTAAGTTGAATCAGAATCACCTCTTACGCCTACGTTGTGATTTCATCAGATAAGATTCATCTCTTGGTGTCAAGGAAGCTCTGAGAAACTCACATTAATACAACACTACACAACCATATGGTGTTTGAACGTATCAGATTTGCCGTATCTGAGATTCAGTCGCTCGCAAAGACTTTATGCGCGAAAAAAAATACAAACAGTGGGGTCAGATTAGAATTATGTCACAAGGAAACTACCACACACAAATTTACAACCGGCAGTAAATCGATAACTATTTCTCTAGGCGTTATATACTTTTGTCTTCGCTATGACCTTTTACTGATAGCTAAATTCACGCTAGAATAAAAGCCAAATAAAAACTATTTTTCTTTTTCTGATTTATTAACAAATAAAAATAAATTATGTAATGTCTCATCTCTTGTCGTCTTAAACGAAGTATGAAGTAATGATGAAAAATGTAGTCATATGAATGGCCTAGTAACGTATTGAATGAATATATATATATATATATATATATATATATATATATATATATATATATATATATATATATATATATATATATACATACATATACAATACATATACATATACAATACAAACAATAAACAGAGTAAAGCGTTGAAGTTAAAGAAGGTTTTACAACTTTTTTGCTACTTGAATTGAAGCTTGAAACTCCGTTTTTGTGTCGAATAAATGGATTCAGGTTGAATGATGATGCTATATTCCTATTTATATTGACCTACAAATGGATGATTGAGATGAAGAAAACAAAGAACAATAAATAACTACTTAAATGATGATATGCTGGCTTTGAAAAAAATGATGTTTCTTTTTGCGTGTGGATGTCTTGTTCTACTTGTTTTGTTTTTGGGCCGCTTGATTTTCATATTTTAAAGGCTACGTAGAATTCCTTTTCTTTTATATTCATAAACAAATGTATCACTCATCATGTCAATCAACCCATGTTTTACTGCAAAGATGCTAAAATATCTGAAATAATTAATCTCATATTAGGAATCATGCTCAGAATGGATAATTATCTTCGGGCATAACACATATTTAGTCATATTTCCTGTGTAATAGTTATTGAATTGCAAAGCATAATAGGACACTGATTGCCTTGCTTTTACAAATGTATTTGACGTTTTCTTGCAAAAATGCATCGTGCAGATAATTATTGATCAGTTAAATAAGATTTCAAAAGAAATTTAATTTTCCAAAATATAAAGTTATTATATTCTCTGGTAATAAATTTGTACAACGATTGTTAAAATATATTTTGGCGTCGAAGTTCAAGAAAGTATATCATACATTATATGGTTAAAATATATTTACTGCGGAAACGTAGGCATTCAGTAGGTTTTCCTAATTACAATATTAGTTGCAAATACAAGACAAAGATAGACACATTCTTGTTTTATTTGTGAATATATTTTAATGTTAGATAACGTGTAGCTGCATCGCCAATGTGTGCAGCTATGGAAAGCGCCAGAGGTTAAATTTATGTGCATCATTGAGGTCATTTAGCGCCATTCCACACATGTATTTGGTGTAGAAAAATATCACATTCAGTTCTGGTTTATGACCGCTGAAGCTGTAGTTACAACAACACGTTATATAGCAAAATAAATTTCATATTAAACACACAATGTCTCAATCACCATAGAAATAATCATACGTGTCGTAATATGCAATAGTAATGTCTTTAATGAGTTCGCAATGGTACGTTAGATCGCAAAATAAATGTCATATAAAACACACAATGTCTCAATCTACATTGAAATAATCATACGTGTCATAATATGCAATATCAATGTATTTAATGAGTTTGCAATGGTTTTCAGTCCATTATATTGTTTGTGAACAATCACTGTTAATTTCGTGTGGTCTCAATACTGGTTTTGTTAAATGAGATTGTGACCAAAATAACGAGCTCGGTTGTCTTTGCATGACAATCTTGCAGCGCAACATGAACTTATTGTAAACATTTGCTTTCCAATTGACTCAGATATCATCGTCGGTGTAGCAATGATCTTCATTAATGAGTTTGTATATCAACGCACAAAAGGTTTTCAACTCCGTGTTGTTGTTGATGAGCCATCGCTGACAAATCAATGGGGCCTCATTAACTTCTGGTGAGTTGTTACTTACAAGAAAGATTTTCTCGAATATTTCCGTCAATCTCCGCGAGCAGTTCCAATCTGTGCGCACGCTCGTATCGAAAGGTCTGCGGTGATTTTGTTAAATTTCCGTTGGTTGTTTAGTTTTTCATAGCCCCTATAGAGTTAGATTCATACTAAGGTTTGAGTTTTTTTTGTCCACAGCCTTGGACATTCAAGTTGAATGATGCTGCTGTGTGCTTATTTATGTTAATCTACAAATGGACGAGTAAATGAAAAACAAAAACAAGAACAAAAAGCATCGGCCACTCTTGTGATTCTGGATAATTGTTTTCATTAAAGTATCTGCTCGCTAATGACGTCAGATCATTATTTGGATGGAGCTACCGCTTCTGGCTGTTTCCGTTCCCTCTAGGTGTATCTTTTTACACCAGTTGATTAACATGTACACATTCAGGTTCGAGTACGTCTTGTTCTTTTATCAATAAAGCATCTTGTTATCTTTATGCGAAATGCACGTCGTTACTGTCTTTGTTCTTAACTATTTGATCCGTACATTCCTCTTTGTATACACATTCAGATCCTTCCGCCGATTTTTTTTTGTTTTGGTGTGCGTGCTAATTCTGCCCTAGTTATGCGGTTCACTGGCTCAGGGAACATCTGCAGTTCGAGTATTATACTTGATTATAAAAATGAAATAGTTCACCAGAGACTTGTTTAATTCATGTATTCAGTTTATCTGCTGGACTCTTACTTTTATACCTTCTCCTGGTTCTCCTGTCAATATATTCATCTAGAGTACATAAATACCGGAATATATTGGACTGTCAAAGATCCTCTAACGCTCGTATTCATTAACATAGCACGAAATTCATCCCATACGTAACTGTAGGCACAGCAAATTCCAACGAATGTTTACAAGACATGAGGTGCACTAATACGAACAAACAAAAACATCTTTAGGTGTCATGGATAATTTTAGGCACGTGTGCGTATCGTTGAGTGAAAACGATCACTTTGGTGTTTATTTGTCGTCATTGAAAAATATTCTTACCGAATGGATTGTTGTTCAATAATCACATGATCAAATACGATAAGATTATTTACTCTTAAAGCAAGATCGACTCATTGATAGGAGCTTCATCATTTCTGGAAACTAAATCATCCATCGACGATTTGCCACTGAGCTTTTTCTTAATCCGTGAGTACATTAAAACACTGTTGATCACGAACAACCGACCTCATGCCAAAAGTCTCAAAAACATATTAAACAAAGTTGTAGTCCAGCTGGAGCGATGGGAAATATCGCCAACTGCCGTTGGAACAGAACTTGGATCCATGTTCATGCGACCTATGCTCGAGTGGTTTAGGAGTTGCTTCTATTTAAACGTCAATGATGGTGAATTTTGTTTTTAGTGCTATTAAATGAACGAATATCATTGTAGTATATAACACATGTATTTGGTCATATTAGGGTCTTAAACTAAGTCATTAAAAGAGTGAAAACCAGCAAGTTTTGTAAACATTCAAGAAGTTCTCCGAATGAAGATCACTAATGTACTAATGTGTTAACCGTACAGAAAAAACCACTATGATATAATCCAAAAATGTATTTGAATGTCTTCACAGTAATTACTTACAACTGTTGTTTCAATGACGCTGAACTATTTCACGCACTGTAATTTCAACCAATGAATAAATAAAACAAATGAATTCTTCTCAAAGAATAACACTCAAAACTAGTATTCACTGCTAATAATAGCTAATTCTACGTAATAATGTTATACTAAAAATCTCTGACACACAAAAAAGATCATCGAATGTGAATTCTCGAATAATCCGATCTCGAAAACAAAGTTAGCTAGTTGACACTGACTAGTGAAAAGTTTGGTCAGTTTGGCTTTTTGAAGAAACTCATGTCACGTAATTTAAAACCCTATCGTGAAACGTTATGAATGAATTTACCTAAAGAACCACTAACGACTATAATCATGAATTATAAAACATATTGTATAAATCTGCATAAACCCACCTTCCATATGAAAAAGGAAAGCTTTTTATATAACAAAACTTGATTTTGCATATGAGTCAAATATACATGTAATATCGGATAGAAATAAATTTAAATGATACATTTATAAAGAATAATGCAATAGAAAATACGTCTATATAACTCAAAGAGCGTCAACATACACTTTAAACGAATGACTGACTAAAAATATGAAACTAAAAGAACTGATAAGCACTAGGAATTCAGAGTTATCATCGCTCTTACCTCGCTGGATTTATCTTGGTCTTGTCCCACAAATCTTCCGGATCATTTCCAGGTGGTTGTTCCAGGTGTAGATGTAATTTATGATGTCATCGATTAAGCGTCGCCATTACCTATACGGGATGTTATTAAGTTTGTCAGACATTTAAAGGTAGAAGGGAACCTCTCATACAACCAAAATTTACTAACGTCCATCTGTTGATAAGAATGCTGAAATTTCCATTGTTTGTCTCGAAGGTAGAATTTGCCAGAATTTTTTCTAAAACTGCAGTTATCGATTCTGGGTATGTTAAACGGATATGTCTTGGTGACATTGTTTAGTTTTTAATATGCTGTACACACGCGCAAAAGTATTATATGGCTCAGGAACTAAAATGCATGGTGAACTCCGCTTGCTCTTTAGTGTTAGATACAGTTAGTCTCGGGCAAGTATTTAATTTATTTATTCAAATAGGTCTGTCTGAGAGGATGTATCTATTAAGGATGTTGTTTTACTGGTGTAGAATCTAGAAATTCACCACCAAGTTTATATATTCGTGTTGGAACATTTAGAAAGAATTGCTCATATTCACTTTGTAGTTGATTTAATTCACTCTTCTCGTGCGGAAGCAGATAAAAAATATTAAGTTCCGGATTGTCCAATATTTTCTGATTTGGAAGATTCGTTACATCAAAGTCACTGCTATCAAATTTCGTCTCGTCGTTTAATTCCTCAAGGTGTGGGACAGGTACAATCAGAATAATTAAATAAGTTATAGTGCTATTTCATTTAACTTGCTTCTTTTAATATATTAACATGACACAAAGTATTTATGTTTTGCATCTCAGGAATATTAGTAATGCAATTTACGTCATTTTCTTTCTAACTTGATAAGTACACAATAACTAACCTTAATAGGATCTTGTATTCATTCTGTAAGAATAAAGAAGAAATAAACGATCACTCAAGTACCAATAATTTCCTTTGTCAGAGAAATACGACGGAATAATATTCTTGAAGATTTGATTAAATATTTGCAAACGCCAATTGATTCACAAGGTGATAGGCTGAAGATTAAGCCTAAATCATGTATAACTTGTTGGAAAATTCCGGATTGAAATTGTGACCTTAGGTCACATTGTACAGATATTGGAAGGCCATAAATGCGATGAAAAGAAAATCTTTCGCAATATTTTCACTATTTTCGTAGGTTTTATTTTCCTCAACGTAATAACATATGGGAATATTGTGGATTCACAATTTAACATCTACATGTATTGGATATTAAATTGTTTTCTTAGTTAATGGACCTACATAATTTACCATTAGATACCTAATGTTTTTGTCAACTGCAGGAATAGTTGCACGTAAGACCAATATTATATTTTCCAACCATTTGACACGCATGACAAAATATAAATAGTGTAGAACTTCTACGTTTGAGTTTCAGCCAGTAATGTTTGTTAAGGATCTTGTGATACGTCGTACGGACTCTTAAATGATCATACAACGGAGTCTCATGTGCTACGCTAAGGATATCATGTCGATATGACATTGGAACAACGCTTTGATAGCTCACAAACCACTCACTACATGTAAGTACATTAAGTAGTTTCCATGTTTACATTAGGACTGCATTGCACACAAGATCAAAGTTGGTCTTTGCATAGCTTTAGTTTCGCTAATAGCCCTCTTAAATACAGTCAATATCAGGTCCTTCTACATGGGAGTCAATTAGTAATTGTCTTTAATCATCCTGATTAGAATAAAAGAATGATAAATAAAAGGATTTTCACTTTGATCGATACCTCTTTTTTAAAGAATACTAGAATCTAAAGTGATCTCATTTAAAGATTGAGCCATAAATGTGTCAGATAAAATGAAACACGCCTGACATTTATGTGTATCTGGTATGGCTGATCTAGTCATAACATAATGCTATGCGACATACTCGTCCTTCAACTTGCTGAATTCATATAACATCGATACAAGTAAGTATACAGAACATTGCGATGATACATATAATCTTGCAATACGAGATAATTATTCAAGTTAATGAGTAAGTGGCATTCTACTACAATTATGGAGCATGTTAGTTTACCATTCAGTGACTAAGAATACTGCCGTTTACATCAATGATGAAGACTCATATAGAACATAACGGTGTAATGGTTTTAGTGAATGAGATAATTATGCAAAGTATTTAGTAGATGGCACGCTACAAAATGTTTCTCAAAGTTTTCCTTGCCCCGTCGGTGTCTCAGAAAATTGTCTCTTAAAGACACGTTATAAATAAATTAAAAATCTGTGCTGAAGATTCATTTAAAACATTCTGAATAATAAATTATCAAACTGGTTGACTATAAGACCAATTGTCTAAACGTCTTTGATATATAACAATGATCGGCAGTAGCGTCACGTTTAAATTTTAAATACAATAAAAAACAAAAGTTAATACGTTGAAACTCTTGCTGTTACATTTATCTTAGATATTATGCAATTATGTTACGATAAATGTAATTACAGCACGATGTGGATGCTGAGCAGATATATTCACGATATTAATGTAGATAAGTTGTTTATGAACTTAAAAAAATTAATTCGTTAAACCTGTTGTTATAAATTAAACATTATATATGGCAGTGCAAACCGATCCCTTAAACATACACATAAGATATCGTTATCGAGAATAATGTAGGGTTTGGTGACATTGGAGGAAAGTATATCGTCTAAAGACATACCTCAGTAGCCGAATTGTGCTGATAGACTGGCATTCATATTTGTCACTCTGACGATTGGGAACTAAATTCTCAGAGTTATTTATAACTTTAAAGAACCTGGCATACTGCCTTCTGTTACTTTATTTCTCTTTATTATAATCCGACATGAGCTAGAGACCTTAATCTCACAGTCTCGTCTACGCGGGTTTGTCAATGAATTATCGTTATTTTTACCTTTGGATTTTGCAGCAAATGTAATTGTGAAGAGACGCTATTACATCGTTCTGTGAATGTATACTATAAATATTGCAATATTTAGAATGATGATACATATTTCAGAACCTAAGAAAATATGTTTGAAAGGAAACGTAGTGAAGAGCAAACTTTATTTATACGCATCTCTCGTTGGCAGACTAACCCATTGACCATGATTCCTCATTAGTAGCTAACTTCTGTAAGCATCTTCTTTCATGATTTTGTACAGCATTCTATAACTTTAATATGAGCATCTTATTTTGTCATTTTGTAACGAATACAGGTTCTGTTATATAATCATCTTATTGTTTAATTACGTACATCATTCAAATAACGTAATGTAAGCTAATGATTGTGTTATTTTGTACAGAATAAAAGTACTGTAATATAAACATCTTATTGTATCATTTTGTACAGCGTACATGTACTCCAAAGTAAGCATATGATTGTGCCATTTTTTACAGCATACATGTACTGTAATGTAAGCATATGATTGTGTCATTTTGTACAGCATTCATGTACTGTAACGTAATCATCTTATTTTGTCATTATGTACATCATTCAAGTACTGTAATGTAAGCATGTTATTTGTCATTTTGTACAGCATTTAAGTACTGTAATATAATCATCCTATTTTATTTTGTAATATGATATAGCATACAAGCATTGTAATGTAATCATCCTATTTTATTTTGTAATATGATACAGCATACAAGTATTTTAATGTAATCATCCTATTTTATTTTGTAATATGATATAGCATACAAGTATTGTAATGTAATCATCCTATTTTATTTTGTAATATGATATAGCATACAAGTATTGTAATGTAATCATCCTATTTTATTTTGTAATATGATACAGCATACAAGTATTTTAATGTAATCATCCTATTTTATTTTGTAATATGATACAGCATACAAGTATTTTAATGTAATCATCCTATTTTATTTTATAATATGATACAGCATACAAGTATTTTAATGTAATCATCCTATTTTATTTTGTAATATGATACAGCATACAAGTACTGTAATGTAATCATCCTATTTTATTTTGTAATATGATACAGCATACAAGTATTTATAGTAATCATCCTATTTTATTTTGTAATATGATACAGCATACAAGTACTGTAATATAATCATCCTATTTTATGTTATAATATGATACAGCATACAAGTATTTTAATGTAATCATCCTATTTTATTTTGTAATATGATACAGCATACAAGTACTGTAATATAATCATCCTATTTTATTTTATAATATGATACAGCATACGAGTATTGTAATGTAAGCATATTATTTTGTCATTTTGTACAGCATACAATTACTGTAATGTAAAAATCTTTTATTGACTATCTGAACAAAGGTAAAATGATGTCAATGAAGCATTTTGTGAGATGTTTTTATTATGTAAGAAAGTAGAATGTCACGAACATTGTTAACAGGATAACATGTTTATGAAGTGTGTCTCTCATTTGCCCATTTTGTACCGGACGAAAGTACATGCCCGAGAGTGTCTTATTTGGTCAGTTTGTAAATAGCCAGAAAACGTTCACGTGAGCATCTTTAAGATATTATCGAGCTTCATTTTCTGTTTGGAGTCTATTTCGAATTTAAGTATTTAGGTAACTCAAAGAGTAATAAATAACTGTCTAATTTGTTCATTGAGTACTCGCGAGAACTTATCCATTGTTGACACCATGGTATACTCTTCCTATCTTTAATATTGTATTAAAACGTAACAATGGAAATGCATGAAACAATTAAGAAATGACATAAATATTGAAATGAAATATGGGTTGTTATTGGAATCAAAGATTGAGAGTACTTAGATTTTGATATAGCATGATTAAGTTTCCGCATTTGACACATTCAGTCAAATTTAACTAATATATGCTAGCGGATACCGATTTATTCATTATTTTGCTTCATACATTTACACATCTCACGGCTGTTACATTTCTGAATTTCTTTCCTTCGTGGACGGGGATACCTTTAAGAAGAGTTTGTTGATTGTGTGAAGAACAGTTCTTTGGCTTTTTTCCTGAAATTACGATTGAATGCGAAGCAAAGAATTGGGTTCATAAATGTGTTAATAAGGTAAGACTGTTTAAGGAAAAAGGCCCCATATGGATCCCTGAAAGTGTTTGTATAAACCAGGATAGTGTATATCCAAACCGGTAACCAGGACGTTATAAACATTATTGTGATCAGAAATGAAACCTTTGTTGTCCTCAAAAGTCTTTCTTTCTGAGGCAAAGACATATTTTCAAATGAGTCGGGTATTAACATTTCACGTTGTTTGTCATTTCTTTCAGCCCGAATCAAATCTTTGACAGATATTCGAGATATGAGGTCTGTCGTCACTGCTGTATTTCCCTGATTGACAAGGTCCTTGATATAATTTTCATTGGCTTTCATGATCTTGGCATTAACAATGTCCCTGTGAGAGTCGGATGTTTCCAAACAAGTCACGTCACCCGTTACCAGCAGATTAGACGATGGACTGCTTCTCGTAACATTGGTTTGCACAGAAAAGGAAGTTTCCTTTGTCATTCTTTCAAACGAAATGAAAGTAGTCGGCTTCAAATCAGTCTGAGATGTCAGCGGAAGGATTCTATTCCGTTTTGTTATCCTTCTTGAAGTTATTGAATTTCGTGTTGTTTTTCTCACACTTTCAAACAACGTCTTGGCCACGCTTGTATAGGAAAAACACACTATTGCAAACATGGCAATAAAGAGACTGACTGTTAAGAGAAAAAATGACGATGCAATCCACGGAGGATTTGATATTGGTACGCAGTGTCTGCGACTAGTGATCCACGAGAATAATAAATTCGGGACGGAAATGACAATGGTGGAAATTATTATAGCGAGAAGAATATATTTTCCTCTACGATCCAGAGAAAAGGCCGACTTTGGTCTACATACTTTAATGAATCGTTCAATAGCCAGAGCACATAATAGAAAGGACTGTGCAAATGTAACGCTTTGTCCCGTAAAGTTTAAAGCCTTACAAAGAGCGTTTATATTAAGTACATCCAATATGTTAGTCTGTAACACGATATATATTGGGACCGTGCCTACAAGGCATACAAGGTCGACAACAGCAATCGATAGTATATAACAGTCTACGTTGGTGATTGGTTTGTGTTTGTAGTATATGGCCAATACGATGGAATTTCCAGGGATTCCAACTGTCATGGTTCCTGCGAGATATAGTGTGTAAAGGATAAAAACGTAGTTCGGCATTTCAAATTTCAAATATGGTCGAGACACATTACTGACTGTAATATCTACAAACCAATCGGATATATTTTCATGGACACTCATTTTTCGATTACTTTGTAATGCATCCGATGACCTATTACTGTCACAGCGACTTGTTTCATAGAGGATGCTGTTATGGAGTCTGCAACAGAAATTAAAATTTATATATATATATATATATATATATATATATATATATATATATATATATATATATATATATATATATCTGCGTGTGTGTATGCTTTCAAAGTACATTCTATCAAATTCTTGATTTTTAATATTTGTTCCCACTAGATAATAACAATCAAAATCGATGTTTTAAAGTGACCAACTAGATACGTTGCGATCAAGCTTGTTTGACACAATACGAGTTTCTTATATTTGAATAGGTATCCTCTTCTAGAAATTATTGTAGATAAAAATAATTGCAATAAACTAATGTATTATTTTATGTGATCCACGTACACTCGTTCTATCTAAGAGATATACCATGTTGGAACTGCAGTGGGTCAAACATAACAATTACAGTTGCTCTAAGTACCTGGAAATTGAATGAACCCATTTCTATTTGGCGAAGAAATGACATATAATACTTACATTTACTTTGATATATACTTTTGGTATATTGATAATATGGAAGTGTAGTTACAATGAAGCCTACAACATTCATTTGATCTTTAGGATTTATAAAAAAGCTATTGCATAAATCTGCAGATAATAATTGCACATATTCTTACATATAAAATTTTTCACGTCAAAAAAACTCTCAATTGTCAGTACTTATGTATATAATGTAGCAAATTTACATAGGGATATTCAAGTGACTTTTTAGTATAGAATAATTGGCACAAATGACTCGCGTACTTTCTAGAATGCTTGATGTTTCTGTAAGGAAGCGTTGGTTTCATCTTGAGAAGAGCTCTTGGTAGTGATGGCATCTCTTACAGTCAAGAACCACAATGAAATTCTATATAATTGTGTCGTTTGTTTGTGTATAATGAAATAATAAAAAAGACTAACACTTTCGTATGCTTCTAACCTACTCAATACAGTCAAGAACCACAATGAAATTCTATATAATTGTGTCGTTTGTTTGTGTATAATGAAATAATAAAAAAGACTAACACTTTCGTATGCTTCTAACCTACTCAATACCTCACACTCTATGTTTATGTCACTAACAATCATAAAAAGAAGTACAGTAATACAATAGTATAACACGGGGTTAGACGGGAACAAATGGAATATACAAAAATATTCCTAAAGTACATAAAACATGGACTGAAATTCACTGACATCGTGTCGTATTATTGTTAACTGTGTTTACTTCACATAACATCGAAAATATCGCTGGGAATATTATCCTAGTACACACTGTTACTCTTCCCTTAGAACGAATTCACGTGCAACTTTGTTTCGTTGTTACTTCCAGCCGTTGCTTTTATAGAGTTGAGACTCTCATTCGACTAAGTTTTACTTCATTTAAACATAAAAAGGGTATATTCAAAAAAAGCGTAAAGAATATTGTTCAAAGATAGTGAGTTAATGTGCTTGAGAGAAGCTCACAATACACACATTATGATGTATGTTGTTCAAAGATAGTGAGTTAATGTGCTTGAGAGAAGCTCACAATACACACGTTATGATGTATGTTATTCATGAGAGTATAACCTAACGTTTTTGTTGGTATGAGGTCCGTGGGAATTTAACAATCTGGAAAAATATTGTATCTGATGGAAACATTAACACGACTGTGAGGCTGTATGAAAATGTAAACATTATGGTCTATTTCAAGACAAGAACCACTATGTAAATGTAAACATTACGGTCTAATTCAAGACAAGAACCACTCTGGAATTCGCTAATAATTTGTCTTTTTAGATTTCTGTATATGTTTTTGTCAAAACAAGGATACAAGTTACAAATTGGCACCAAATATACCTTTTTTTATAAAGTGTTACTTAGACTAGATTGGCAGAATTTCGGAACCTTGTTGATGCTTTTTGCAAAATAGACTAATTTCAGTGAAAAACTATTATCCAGCTGGTAAATTACTGTTCGATACTTTCTTTTCGTGAATGAAGTATTTATGTTAAATCATTACATATCCAACAGTTTTGATTTTATCCATACTCTAGACAATTCCGATTTCCGTACAGAGATTGACAGTATAATGTGGAACGACAATAGTGCGATTATCAACGGAGCATCCAGTACTGGGGTATTTTATAATCATTGTGAATTGACACTAAGATGCAGAATGTTATTCATTCAAAGAGTGTGAAGTTGCGACTTCGGAACAAAACATTTTACAAAGGTGTAAATACTGATAACAGATACACTATATAGTTTCTACGAAGATATTGAAGATTTTGCCAAATCATTTCCAGTCATCTCTGTAGAAAATCAACAAGAAATAGGTAAAGTCCTGACATCAAATTAAAAAATGAATCTAGTGTACGGCCTGCTTATATGGATGTGGAAGTACGGAATTCTGTAATTTAGATGTTTTGGCATAGGCAAATGATTCCAAAGCAAATCCTTAGTGATAAAACAGGAGTATAGTGATGTGATATTGTTCTCATGGACTCAAATAAATACAATTCGGCGATAATTCAATTACGCAGAATATTGCCATCGTCTTTAAAAATTAATTTATCAGTATGCTAAATTTGAAGTCGAAAACTCGAACTTGAATATGCACTTGTAAACATTTTAAGATAAACATGAATTTGTCTACATCATTCCAAATAATATTAGGCCAATTTATTATAATCTTTAAAACCGTTTACAAATTTACCATATCTAGACATGTTCCACCATTGTTTAAGTTTTCAAGCGAGACTGAGAATAGTGTCGAATAGAAACAGTTTCATATAAATCATTGGATTCAAAAGTAGTATTTATATATTAAACATACTAATAATTTCCAAGAAGCCTTTAATGCATACAAAAGCAACACCCTGTGGCACCAGACTCACCCTTCGGACACATTTGGTTTTAAGGAAGAAATATTAAGGTATTGTCTTTCCGAAGTGGGATTTTCTGCTTTGCCGTGGGAAACTTCGAGAATGGTTCATGGAACACGGAGGGGTCGTTCCGTTGAAAGAAGCTTGCACCATTGCCAAAGCGTGTTCCTTAATTTGCCGCCATAAATTAATTCACGAAAGTATCCTAGCTGTCATAAGCCCTGAACGATGAACTTTGTCAAACGTCAATATTCGGTCGAAGCCCTATGCTGACTACCTTACTTGTACGACAAGGGAAGGAAGACAAATGGATCCAACAAGCCCAAAATGGATGAGGCCAAATGAACATCGGAAGGTATTCAGTGGACGGTTGGGAATTAGAAAACCCTAAGATCGTGTACGAGATTAACTGTTGCTTAATTCACGTGTCATATATGTTGCATTTAACGTGGCACGAACAATCAAGGAAGACGTTGACCATGCCATGTATCGGCAACTCTTGAAATTAGATCAACAAGGATACCTAGTAATTAAAACGTGGGAAAACAAGTACGGTCAGCGTTTGAAAACTGCTTCGAAGTTTAAACTCAACGTGTGAAGTTGCAAGTGGAACCTACGAACCTACGGGGCAGTTTATAAGGAGGACGGACGAATGCCACCTGTTTGGTGTACCACGCCGACTAGGAAAAAGGAGAAGAAAGAAACTACTTAGGAGTGTTCTCTGTTCCAAAACGTGTGCAAATGTTGTCCATTTGCCGTAAGGCACACACAATTGTTGACGGAACACTTCGGTCTGGACAACTTTCGACAATACAAACATTGATCACGTGCAAATTATTGCTTCCAACCGAGTTGTACCATCCCATTTTCCCTCACCATCGCAAAGCAAAAGGGACGTTTTAATTGTACCATACTTGTGTCAAAATGTATAAGCAAGACCGACCTTGTCAGCACATCCAGGAAGAACGCGCCTTGACGGAAATATGGCACAGTATGGAATTGTTTAAGGTCTTGGACCTAGAATAAAATTGTTAGAAGTGTACGATATTTTCCACTTTCATAAGAACGGACAATACGAAAATGTTGTCGAGAAGCAGAAAGGCATTTTTTGCAGACTACGTGGATGCCTTTTTAAAACTGAAACAAGAAGCCCATAGCTATCCTTCCTGGTGCTCACTCCAGAAGACCAAAATAATTTCAAAATGAAATACTTGGAGTAGGAAGGAATCACTTTAGGTCACGTGGAGAATGTCGGCTTTCATTTGCCAATGTGATGTTAAATTGTATGTGGGGAAAAGATGCCACAAGGACCGTATTTTCCCACGACGGAGTATTTGACATAACAATCATATGATTTATGATAAAACCAAATACATGAAACACGTGCAAGTCCTTCGTGAAAACTTGATCTTAAGTCTATTACGAAGAAGAACGGAATTTTGAAGAAGCCGACGAATTTGTAAATGTCATCATTGCGGCCTACGTGACAGCCCATGACTGCTTAAAATTGTACGAAGATCGTGTGCTGTATTGCGACACGGACAGTTGTATCTACATCGATCGCCCGGGTCACTGTTACCCAAACATCAAAAGAGACCGTTTAAGAGCCTGGACAGACAAACACCCCAATTACAGGATTCTAAGTTTATTTAGCGGCTGTCCCAAACATTAAGGCTGCGAGCACCGGGATAGAAACGGAGACGTGCACACCTAGTGTAAAGTGAAATAATTGACTGAATTATCGCACCAATCAAGTGGTGAACTGTGGGGTCTTGAAATAAGCCTTGCATGCTTTAAAGAATCAAGACTTTAAAGTGATCTGACCAGCCACACATGATTGCAGGTTTAGCCACACTTCAAATCGTCAGCCGACTTTTGGAGAAAAAAAGCTGCATCAAATTGTGTATCACAAGCTAGTACGGCTTCCTAACCACTTCACTTTACTGTACTGACACTCCGATATTGACCAGCTCATAAAGAGGAAAGCTTCCAAGACCGATACTACATTTTGTGAATACGAGAAAGATGAATCTCGAGAAAGATGAATCATTGCACACATCAGGTATTAAGAGATGCTCTGCATTCAGCGACTCATTACATACATCAGGGAAACGTTGCTATGACTTCTTCATTATGACATCATGGGACTTTTGCTATGACTACTACTAGCACTACACCAACCCTGGAAAGTGATTCGTGTCAAACCTGATCGATGAAAAGGCGATGTCACTCGTTATAGTGGACTCTTCTTGTTTTCATGGTGGATGTGAACCTCTGCATGAAGACATGCCTTAACCACCATAAGGATGTCTGCAGATGAGAATTATGTGAAGTGTTGGACGTGTGGACTAGTCACTAAAAAAATTGGATATGACTATGGAGAATGATCAGCTTTGTGCAGAACTATACTCATTACCTCTAAAAAAGAGGGATACAAACAGACCACCATGCCACGACCGTTATCACTCGTGATACAACGAATACTGTTTTAGAAAACCAGTAACAGTACTGAGAAAGTGGAGGATTAACACCATTTATTACGATCATTCTATCCCATTATTTGGGTCTTCGTGTAGTGTGTGGATTATTGATTTGGATTCTAGGATTTTACTTACCAGCCGAGTCCTTGTGGGTTCTATACAGTGAGAAACCGCGTAAACAACACGAAAGTGATGCCTTCGTATGTCCACGAGAGGCTTATTCTGTTAAAAACAATGTGTTCTACGGGTAGAAAGATTCGTCAGCTGGAATGTACTGACCATGTGTGCGTAACTTATGACTCAGACCCTCCCTGGACAGATGTACGTGACTGGAAAAGTTGGAGTTTCGAGGCTTGGACCAAATCAGTAGCTAATTATGCCCACATGTTACGATCTTACATTCAAACGTCCGCTGAAAAAAAAATTATTTGTTATACCTGTGTTAGTGACAGTATCAGAAGAAGAACCCGTCACCGAGGAAAACCATTTCCTTCAGGACATGATATTCCGGGAGGACACTTGTGTGACTGTACCCAAAGTAGGGATTATAAAAAACATTACACATTCTCCCTAGGACAGCTGTGTTACAATAACATGTAGCAAAAAAGCCTTGTATATAGTCCACTTTAGTCGTTTTGATGTATATTTTATTGGTGTACTTAATCATTTGGCTTTTATGTATTTTTGATCCATTTTAAAAATGTAAATATGCGTGCCCTGAAAAAGTATAAAAAATAGTGCCTGTCGTCGTACCAAATATGACATTCCCTCCACCACTGTGGCAACCTCTGCTCTTTCTGTTATCTCTTCCTCCATGTTTAAGGTCATCGACGAACATTTAGATTGTGCTAGTTATGAGGCCACGTATCTTTATCATCCCTTAAATATGTTCCATGGTGTTTGTGTAAGGCATTCCTAGCTAAGACGACGGGGTCGTGTCGGACCCCATTCAACCCTAACATGTCATCTTTGACGACGTTTTGAGAGAAGACGCCGAAAAATCTAACCTGTGATTTACGCGCAAAATGCATCACCATAATGCCATGGTCATTTACATCACTTAAATTGTGTTTCAACAAAGCAACGTCTATCACATGATCAGTCTCAATGGTCTTTATGTGGTCTTGTTTAAAAGTGTTAGAGATAAATCGCAAGTACAAGTCTTAGCAAAACACTTAGGAACGCCTTGGCTGACTGATGTGTACGACGATGCCACTCAAACCTACCACCCGGATTATGTGCAATTTGGTACCTATTTCTGTCACCACTGGTGCCAAGGTATCTGAAAATGGGATCCCCAAAGTCTTATCGAAGAAAACAAGACTCTCTCGTCGTACCCGGAAAAAGAAGAAATAAGAGCAACGGTGTAAATACCAGGTCACATCCTTAAAAATGGAAACCTAAAATGAAAAGACCACATAAAACAGCTTCCAACCGCAGGAGAGGCAATATTCGGCCAGGATACAACCTTACATTACCAAATCACAACCTGGAGCGACGAAAATCGCCTTGCCGCGGGTTCTTCCCCTTCACCGTTTCTTGTGATGCCAGCTAAATCCAAGTTAACACCAGATTTTCCTAATTTGATGAAACAATGGAAACTCGTGTTTCCAGGAACGTCTTCTCCAGGGGCGATACGCTCCTCACTTTTAACTGCAGTTGCAGTTGCCTACAAAGTACCTGATAAAACCTTGACCAATCAAATCAACATCCAATAGCGATTGGGCATATTACAGATCGTACTGGATATATCCAAGCACGAACTGTCCTGATTTAGTCCTTTGTGAACCTTATCACGACCCGTGATGTCTGTCATCAAGTAGATACGACATCAAGACAGTCAGTAGGCATTGATTCCAGTATATAAAAAATGACTGGAATCAGTGTTTTACTGCTTGTCAACGCTCAAAGATTCCGCTTTAACATGGTGCACACTGTCAATATTGTCGTTCTTTTGTCCAAGATGGGAAAGGTAAAAGACAAGGACAGTACCGTCATCCAGAACAAGAACGCTTGACCATGCATCGACGTCACACCCAGCAAAGGAAAGGAGGATTTGGTATAGAACATATGGTCAATAAGTTTGAACAAAACTTTGAACAATAACGTTTATTAAAAAACGAAAAAGGACGCATTTCAAGATTTTCAATGTATCTGTTATGTGCTCCTGGACGTCAAAAAATGTCCCCTTAAAGAAGTACACACCGTCACCACTTTCTGTCTAAAAAGGAACACAAAATCGACAGTCCCATCATCTGCTAAAACGCTTAGCGAAACGTATATGTCATCTCCAGGAAAACACAGTCGTCCAAAGAAAAGGAGAAGCATCCAGCGGTATGATTCTTTGAAGATTTTGGAAAACATATCGTCACCTTTTTGAAAAAGCGTTTGTCCAAAAAGGGATTAAAGATCGTGTCCCATGTCATCGACGTCAGTGTATGTTGTGTGTGTGTGCCCCGGAACCAACAAAAGAAAGATTTGACCCACAGAAAACCCCATTCTTCATTTTCGAAAAGAAATAAAAGGAAAGGACTGCCTCTGCGTTTAGTCATACATGTGGACATGTTGTAAGTCCTTCAAAAGGCTTCTCCACCAATGATAAAATCTTTTTTAAACAGCCTCCAAATACTTCATCAATTCTGTTAGCTAACGCTGTCTGTATGTTCATAGAGGCACGATATCGTTGTGACCACGTCACAACCAGAAAAGACACAGCCGTTTAAAGACAAAGAGGAATATCCAAAGAAGAGGATTCTTTTGAAAAACTGATCATCACCTTTCTAACGAAGCGATATTCAAACATAATACAAAAGGGCTTTGCCCCAAGTCATCGAAGTCCGTGTATTGCTGTTGTGTGCCCTGGAACCAACAAATAAAGATGTCACCCCCAGAAAGCATCATTATTCACTCCGCAAAGGAAAGGGCTACATGAATTCCAGAGTAGCTCCCGGCAACAATATCATGCATTCCGTGGTGAGTGAGATTTATTTTACTTGAATAACAAACTCGTCAGTAGTACGAATATTTTCTCTTATCGAGCCTACCTGGAGAATCTTTTAAAATAGGCCACTCATCAGGATGCTGGAATTGTATGGAAATTGATACGGTTAGTGAGGACAAGTTTGACGACGCCGTGCTCAGAGCAGATGACGCTTCTTACAATATGGGCTTTAACGACTATCGAAAGAAAATCTTGCAACGACATAGTTTTGAACTGATGGATCATTGTAGTAGGACATTTGAATTCAGAAAACATATATGCTGAACTGGGTGGATATCAACTTGAGAGTGAATCACAGCAGTACTATTTTCTATTTGATGGCTCATGTAATTGCATACAAAGCCATTATCCAAGAAGAATGACATTACGTACCTAATGTGGAAGTGTTAAGTAGAGCGTGAAACGGCATCAGTCACACTTTGATCAGAACGACTGCCATGTATCCGGTAGGAGGTCTGGATATCATGATCTGTTCCAAGGACAGTTACCCACAAGTTTAATAGTTGGTACGTTAGCAATGAAAATCAACAACGGATCCCACAATCAAATTACTTTCCAGTTTAAGCTCTACTGTGTCCAACAAAAATAGATATCGGTCGCGATGGCGAGACCTAGTGTACCAGACCGTTTGATCCTAACGTTTCCCAGACCTTCTAAAAACATTTTTGATTTTTTGACAGTTATTGTTTGTTTGTTGTTTAACAAACCCTGTAATTTCAAACAAATACGTCTGACTTTTGTTATCCTTACATATGCTCGTTGACTTCATTCAATCCCTCACTCTAAGATAAACTCTATAGTATTCCAAACCAACAAAAATCGTAGGGACTTTTCCAACGCGTCCGTGCTTGAACCATATAAAGTGAAATAGTCTCCAGTCTGACCAGCAGATACCTATATATCTACCCATCGAGAATGAGGACATAAGTTCGAATTATAATAGTGACTAGTTATACCCAATAGTCCAGTGTTAAGGCTGAGACCGAACAGGCATCATGACAGAGAAAAAGAAATGGTGATTTGTATCCAGAAAGAGCATCCGTGTTGCTTTTAAGGTAAAAGAAACATTCCTGCTTGCGTACCTGTCCTGTCAATGTTTGGATCTGCCTGCATGTTTCTGGACTCGACTTGAATATATTTAGGAACTACCTAAAATGCCTAGTGGAGTGGATATAATTTGCATTTTGGATTGAGATTTATTTTTAATAATAACTTTATCCACAATTACTCTTTGAGGGCATTAAGAGGTGAGGGATGAGACACTAATTCCTTCGCACACGATCACATTAGATGCCGGTCGTGAAGGCATTACCAATAACGTACATGCCCTAATGGGCTCACACGTTATTAATACAACTAATTAAGTAGTCTGGCCATCTATTGTTACGTCGTCAATCTATGCAGATGTCTTCAAGGTTAGATAAACGACAGGAAGCCTACTTGCATTTGCATCGTGTCAGGCGAAGCCTGATACCTAAGCCTGAAGAGGAAGAGAATGACATGATGCTGAAGACCTTAGGAGAAGCAGTCAGAGAGCAAATTAAGAAGGATAAAGAAGTATGGACAGCGAAGTACAGACTTCGGATGCAAAGAGAGCAGCACTAATAGCAAAAGCTAAACCAATAACAGGAATCAGACGGGTTTTGTCGACTTCCCTGTAGACACGCAAGGGTTCTCTTTCTCTTGTCGATGTAGTAAACCTGATCGTGTTGGACAGCCAGACGGGTACGCGATCTTAGACGATACATATTACCTTAACTACCCGTTCACAAAAGCAGCCCTTTTCAAAGCTTCCTCAATACGTACCAAAAAAGACATTAGTCCAAGTGGCAAAATTTATTTTTTTGTGTTTGTAAGTACGTTAACTATATAATTGTGTTTTTAAGCACCTCTTTTCCGTAACGTATCAATTAGTCTGTGCGTTATTGTTTTCAGTCAGTAATTGTAGGTAATACAAAGTGAGTTATTGTTTGTTTTATATTCGCGCGTTTTATGTAATGGGTAGTAAAATTGGTCTTATGAGCTTTTATTTTGTCAGGGTATGTTTCCCTTCATGTGCCCGCTTCACACATATAAAAATAAAGCATTCGTCAGTCTGGCTACCCATTGTTATTTAGTCAACTACAACAACATGAGCTGACTCAACAAGCTTCTGGAACTCGGAATATGCCAAGCGACTTTATAAATATACTGGCCATAATGGCCATAACCGAACCGAAAGTGCCAGAAAAGAAACAGAAGAGGAGCGGAAAAAGAAGGAATAGGAGAATGAAAGGATTCTGCCTCACCTCATGATGAGACCTGTGTGTGAGGTAAAGCCTCAGGTGAGGACGCTTCCACAACCATAGTAGCACCACATCCTAAAGTAGTACTACAGCCACATATACAAAAAACAGTATAGCTTCCATATGAGGTATGGAGGCGAGTTAATCCCTGAATGTTAGACAGAAGACAGAGGAAACAACAGCATGATTTCATTATTCCTCATACAGAGGAGTGGCATAGTAAAGTAAGTCCACCTCCCTCTGTGCTCTCAACCACAGGCGTTACTTGGGAGCAGGACTGGAGTAGACGATGCATGTATGGGGCTAGACCTAGGATGTTGCGACATTGAGATGTGAATCTGGAGTTCTAAATCACAAAAGACAAAATGAGGGTGATAGCATGGAATGATACGATTGAAAAAAAAGAGGAGAATGAAAAGAGAAAAAAAGTAGAGAGTATAGAAAGAGATGATAAAAAAGAGAAGAAAAAAGTGAATGTAATTAGGAAGATAAGTTCATGGTGGCACAGAAAATAACAAGGTAGAAATTGGAAGAAAAAAACCCAAAGGCCCTTTTCCGGCCACTCCATTCCATTGAAAAGACAGTTAGTCTCTCTTGCCTATAAAGGATTTAAAGCTAATTTTATATTTTATTTTATCCTCGAAAAATGTATTATCTTGCCTAAAACATTTTAGCTTTTTTATATTTGACCCACCTGTTGTATTCCTATCGCCAGTATATAGATCCAACATTTTGTCGTTGTAAATCATGCCGCTATACAGGCCCAGGGAGCGCCTACAACCATTGTCGCTATACAGACAAAGAGGTTGTCTTATAATGATAATTCCCATTGTGGCTTTATATATATATATATATATATATATATATATATATATATATATATATATATATATATATATATATATATATATATATATATATATATATATATATATATATATTATAGGATGCAAGACATTGGTTACATGAAACTAAGCAAACAGATGCAGCCAAGAAGTGACGAAACGCACTCAAAATTCCCTTCCCTCACCAATCAGAATTGTTAATAGATTTTCCTCAATTTTCTCTGACGAACCCCATGCCCAAATATTGATCCTATTTTACAACTCAGACTAAGATAATGAGGTTTTTTTTGCAATACGCCTAGAATCATCGGTCATTGCCTAATATAACATTATAGCGTTTTTGGTTATGTTATGTGATATTATATTTGTTTGATATAGTGTACATTTGCTATATGAATATCAACTTACAACAAATAATAGTTATTACTTCCAGAAAGATTATGTAATAAACAAATCCATAAAGCATGTTTCCGGCATTTCCCTATAAGACTGAATATCCATATTTTCATTTCTTGAGATACGATTGGATGTGAGAGAACAGAGTACCTTCCCATCTGCACACGATACTACGATGCTGAATCAGGGCTACATAATAAGTATTGATTACAATAAAAGTAACTTCCAGCATAAGTCAGTTTTAATTTGCATGTTCAGCACTGAATAAGAACATTGTAACCACGTGACTCTCCAGAAAGAATTCACTTCCTTCCCCCTTGCACACATAAACGCAACGAAGAAAACATATCTTGTCGATAATATGATGCAAAGTTTGTTCTAGCGAGAAGAAAAAGAAATAAAAACAGGATTTATAAAATATTTGTTACGTTTACCGGAAACCCTATCCATTTATGTACTTTTTTACTAGAGAAAATAATATATCGATCCGAATCGTGAAGTTTGTGAAACGAAAATGTGCACGAGAGCAACTTTAAGTGATATATCTTCCTAATTTGTGAGTGACACACGTTAAATGCAATCGATGTATCATACGGAATGGGGTAGTAATATCGCTTACTTTTTCCCTTCAGATATCAGAACGTTTTCGATATGCCTTCTCTGACTCTACGACTAAAGGTTCTATACCTAATCTGAACCATTCATTTAAACTTCAATCCTTTATAGTTTCTAAACTTACAACCACGTGTTGTTCATAGGAATCGCCTTTTGTTCCTCTCCAATTGTTTTCTTTGATACTTTTTTATGTGTATGACAACCTGCTGATGGAGTCTAAATTAACAAATACTGTTGACATTACATCTAGGAACATTTAGGTACTCACAGGAACCAAAGCTAATGAGACATTGGCTCATCAGGTCCGATCATTAAATAATAGCCATTTATTGTGGCAGCAACATAGTCTCTAATGAATGAAACTGTTTATCACCTAAATCATCTGACGAGCGATGTGATAATTTCTTGAAATGCTATAAATAAATCCTAATTTTTAAAATTCCGATAGAATTTGCACATTGATGCTTTCGGTATCATATAAGGGGATCGAGAACATGTAAGTATCTTTTGCAGCAACGCGATCAATACTAATAATGTCTACGAGAACTATATTTTACAATCGATTTGATGACAAAGTTACAATATTGCTAGCAGGCTTCTGTTACCTATTTATTTCATTACTGGCACTTAAATATAAATGAAGTAAATCCAAAGCCAAGTAATACTAAACTGGCGTGCTTAGATGTTTTTTTTTTAAAAAAGTGTATGATCTATTTTATTTATTGACGTTAAGGACAATGTAGCATCTATATTGAATGCGTATAACATAATATTTAGTATCTTGCACTGTCCAAATCAGTTTTATCTTTTCACGAATTCTACATTGCCATTTTGCACTTAATGTCTACTATATTGTCAAGCGACATTAGATCTATGAAATTTCACAAAATATCACTTGCTTTAGTCTTCAATGCATGCTTTATGAACGTTTAAATTAGTATCAATATATTTGACTGTTGTGAAATCTCTTAGGGCTTTTCTAAGACTCAACAACAATATTGTTTTGTTACACGATGAAACGTATGCCATATGCATTAAGGTGAAAAGTTTAAAAAGTAGCAAACGATATACTTTATAATATCAAATTCAGCCTTCGTGGATCCGATGTCTAAAGTTTGTAAATATAGTTCAAACATTTACATGCAAACATCTAATGCCAGGTGAGTTCATAGTAAATAACGAAAATCGGTATGAAAATAAAACACATGAAGAAAGATGTAGAGACATACAGCAATCAAGAGAAAAAGGCAAAATAAATGATGAATATTGAACATATAAATATATGAAAATATAATAACAGAAGACCAAAAAAGCACAGATATAGTATGCAATTACTTACTTGCAAGTTATTCAATCCTAGCAGTGGTCAAAGTACATGTATTCCTGCTGTAGTCTGTTGACTGAAATCGCTCCTTTCGTCATAATCAAGCAAACAAACAGTGTTTGCTTTAGACGCTTTTTATATATTGCCAACCACGCCTACTATAACACATTCAGTTAGGATAGTAATGAGATGTTGCATAATTATGGTAGCCCCTTAAGCACTCCGATAAGTGAATCTCTCTGATAGCCCATTACTGGATTTAGTGAATCTCACTGGTAGCCCATTACTGGAATAAGTAAATCTCAGTGGTAACCTCTTTATTGCTTAACAATGAAATAGTTGTTTTTCACCTGATTCAATGTACTTTATACACAAATGTTTGAATAAGTGTCAATGCGGTGCTATACTTATGTAACATTAATAGCACGTATTCTTTTGTAGTAATTCGTTACACATTGACATCGATCTAATATTAGTGCTACATGTAGTAAGCTTTATTATCATACACGTAGATGACGTCAAACTGATATAGAGCATACTGTCTGAGAAAGACGATAGGCTTTGAGTTAAATTTATATATAAAAAAAAACAATATCGTTACAGCAGAATAATCTTGGTTTAATATGAACCAAGGTCGAACTGAAATTTATTAAATGTACTGCAGGTGTGGCTCACAAAGAATATACATTAATTATCAATGCCGTTACACATATGTGAAACTGAGCGTAAGCCCAGTTGGAATGTTTTATAGTCATGCTCGAAAACATTAAGGACTTAAATAAATTTTAAAATAGAAAAGAATGTGTTTGAAATGCAAAATACCTGTCTTTGTTCATACGTTAGCCAATGCCTAAGTGTGATGTTTTGTTGTCCGATGGAGGATTGATATGAATCGGGATGAGAGTCGTATGAAACTATACTGTGTCCGTATTTATCAATGCAATGGAGGTTACATGCATGTGGAATTAAAATTCAAACTATACCAAATTCAATCTTAGACCAGTTTGAACGTACACATATAAGCAGGTGTGCTGGTGTACAGGATCGTTTAGGGAACACTTATTTCGTGAAAATAAAGCTTTCTACAAGAATCAACAGAGAAGCATCAATAATCCTAAATAAAGGAAGGGTGAACATACCAATTTTATTTGCGCGATAATGCCATTAAACGATGGGTGAAAAGAGTACAAGCGTCACCAAGACATTTAACTGGGTTATTTGTGTATGTGTGTGTCAAATATATTAACCTGGGTCGTCAACTTGTGTGTGTGTGTGTGTGTGTGTGTGTGTGTGCTTTACAAAACGCGGCCAGATCTCTCAACCAAAACGTTCATCGATATCTATTCGATATCGCGACGTAGGATCATGTCAAGTTATCGTGATAAAAATGATGAATAGTTTGCGCGTGTGAGTTTTTCTCCAAATTGAAACATGTTCATATCACCTGAACGCTACGTCTGATATTTATTTCGTAGCGTGTAGGTTTCAAACCCATTACAAACAACCAGTATATTGCAGTTATCTGATCACCATAGTTATTTGAGTATATCGCAACATATATAATATCGGGTTTTTTGTTGCTGCCTCAGGAAAATATTCGAGCTGGATTTGATTGTTTGTCTAGCATCGTATCATTGTATAATATGATAGAGTTAATAATACCATTAAGATCATCTACGGATCGCGCATCGTTAACAACGGTCATAAGACCAATAAGAAAGCTCGTGAATAGGTTGGAAGACTACCAATTGTGATAGCTGCATTAAAAATACAATTACTCGTGGAATTTCTATGAACGTTAACGATATTACGACAAACACACACCAGTGCAATGGCATGCCTCTTTCTCACAACAACGAGTATTCGGTAATGTGACTGTTAGATGTGAATATGAACCTGATGAACTTCAAGTGGGTAAAAAAACGAGCAACTGACCCAGTGTGGGGTGTAACCACACATATACTGTTCAACGTGGTATGACCCAGGAGAGGATCAGCAATCTACAAAACTAGATTCAATTGCTCGTCAACGTGGATTTGTTCGTGAATACTTAAAAGTAATTCCTGAAGATACCCAATTTCCATCGCCTTCACTCTTATAAATGATTATTCGCTAGATGTGCGAAAACGCCTGTTGTGCTATTACATTCAAGACAGGTCAACATCACATTTTCATGAATGGCCGAGACTACTGTTAATTATATCTACGACGAACTGTCTTGAATTATTCCCGAATACTTCCACAACATTACTGTGTTGTATTTTGCACAATAATTGTTTTGTTGTTTCTTTAGCGTCATGATACATTCAATATCAAGATCAAAGTCGCGTTGTTACCCAGATCGTTGATAACCAGCTAATTATTTCCTTACTATATCATAGCCATGTCTATCAATGGTTTCCTGAATTTGATTATTATTCACTTCGCAATCTATGATATCCTGCTAGATAAGCTAACTTTGATCATTCAATACGATTATCAACAGTCCAAATATTCGTACCGGAAATAGTTAATCCTTGCGACAACTGACTAGTTCTAGCATATCATTTAATTCATAGAGATTTATACATCATTGAAATACTCTCAAAACACTCACAGGAACCAAATCAATATCATTAAGAACGAGGTTTTGTTTCCTTGATTCTACCCCTGACTCGCAGGTGTCCTGAAATCTCATCTTCAATATTCTGCCGTCGTTTATCTGCCGGACGATATCATAATGGTACAGGTAAATCTGAAATATTTCTGTATGCAACATAAATAATTGATGTTGAAGAGTATCACGAACTATTTATGGAAACTAACCGCGTTCGCTAAAATGACGACCAAACCAAACATAGACAATCGGATCGAGATTGTCTGTAAACTGAAATGATTCAATACATGCAAATCCAGTTAAATCAAAATCTGGTAAATGTTCATTTATCTCAACTCTGGTCATTTCGTGTGCTGGATGTCCTAATCGCAACAAATTCATAACACTTTCCAATTCCAAGGAAACTTCCTCAGATAACGTGTAACCACATCAAGGGAAATAATATCCTTATAGTTTTATGCACAGTATGATCAACGATCTTTATCGAAGCTCCCTTCGTTTTATATCTTGATTCGTGCACAATCTCGGCAGTTATTGTTTTAAACTTTATCGGAAATGTAAATTTCTTTTCCAGATCAGCAATGCAGTTGGTCGTAGCTAAATATTCCATGACACTCCCAGTCTACTCATTTATTGTTTAACGTCGTAGATCTGTTAGATCATTTACTCCTATCGCGTTTGTGAAATGGTCTGTAACTCTCTCAACTACACAATTCAACGCAAAATGTTGCATCGGTTTGAGATCATCGATGCTAGTTTTATCTTTCAGAGGATATATCGTATAAACAACTGCCGTCATATGATATGCTCTTTCATAATATCTTTGTTAACACCACTCAACATTTCTGGTTTGCAAATTTTACTTAACGTTACAACATCTTCAGCGAGGTGTGATTCTCGAACAGGGCCACGTTTGAAACAGATAGTTCGTGTCACAGCGTCGTCTACGGCAGCGTCGTCTGCCGCCACACTAAATTGTATTCTAAAAACGTATCTTTGTTCGTTGAGATAATTAATAATTATTCTTGCTCATTGATCATTCATTTTAGCAACAATTTGGGGTTTACCACACAGGAATCACACCATAATACTATTGATTAAATATTTATTTGCCAAAACTCGCCATGGCAAGCCAGTGGTATTATGTAAAGATCGAATCGACTGTGAGAAGGCTTAATTGTATATGATTTCGTAAATTACTCCATGTTATAATTAAGACAAATATATATTTAAATTAAACATATAATATACAATGATTCAAGCAAAACATAAATGGTACGTGGCAGATGATTGGATCAGCACTTTTCTCTAATTGGGCTGGTGTAATTAAACTATGTGCATATCATCTATAAAGTACTCAAAGTCAATGACTAAAGCCATGTTTGAATTGTAAGAAAAGTGTCCGGGGAAAATAGCAGTATTGTGTAGAATGCGGTGGTAGAAAATAGAACTTTCAAGCTGTATTATGAAAAATAAAGGTAATGAATCTTCTATAACAAAACACCAAAAACTGTGTCGCTAGATGTTCGGCTAGCATCTCATCTTTTCCAATAGTAAGATAATAATTTGACAAAAATATTTATTGTATAAATGAAGCATGGATAGCATAATATCGTTAAACATTATAAGGCATCCTGTGATGGTATCACCAGAAATTGTTGACCGGTCAGTTGACCACAGAAAAATATCTGTCAACGGGCTTTTACTCGTCTTTAACAGTCATTGCTGATCTTAAAGACAACATCTTCATTATGGTCCACATCTGAGAGACGCAAAAGGTTAGCGAGTTCATTCTTGACCTAGCCAAGGGTGGCATATTTGGATAAGTCACCTTTGGTTGTGTTTGTAGCAGATCTTCCGTCAATATATATGATTGTATAATACACTAAGACTTGTTTAAAAGGATCACTTGTATATTTGTGCAAGACCTTATACGGCGGTGTCAAGAGACCATGAGACAGGGTCGATCACAGTGAATATTTCACGCCCAAATATTGACGGACCAGGTATTGTCTGCGGTTGTAATGTTCAATACCGTACTGGTATCTCACCGGCTCAGCCACTATATTGTAAAAATCTTTTGATAGCGCCAGCCCATGCGAATGAAAATAAACAATCCATATGAATTAATCGCGTATACATTCCAGTGAGTGCCTGATCCAGAACTTGCATTGGAATTAACTATACCGGTTTTAACGCGGTTTGGTTTTTCCTTTAATTAATCACGCATAAAACACCTCTAAATGTTTTGACATTAAATTTCCTCGACCTGAGCCGCTAGAGGTTTGACCATACCATGAATGAGAGTTCCTAGCACTATTAGACCCTGCCCTTTCTTGAATTCGTTAGTATGAATGGAAATTAGCATTTACCGGGAACTTACCAATGAACTCGTTACTGACTATCATATTGACTAGCTTTCTGATTAGATAACTGGATAACAACTAAGATGATTATACATAATGATCAACGTGAACATGTAATTGTCAGAATAATACATTCACCAGTCTATAAAGCAAATTACGGAGATGGTCTTGGTAACGTTTTTCAAGGCTTATTTGCAAGAATGGCTCTCCAAACAGCTGCAATGGCAATACAATTATCAATGAAGCTTTTGGTGCTACTAGTGAAAACGCTACTGATGCTATTGGTAATATATATCTATACTAGACAAGGTAGGTTGAAATCTGCATATCTGTAACAGAACAGGTGCACAACGTGTTCTGTCTTGATTTCATTTGTAAATAAGAAACTATAAATATCCTTCTACTATATAAATATTTTATTTACTGATAATAATAATAATAATAATAATAATAATAATAATAATAATAATAATAATAATAATCACACAGATGGTTAATTAATTAATTATGATGACCAAACCGGAAAAGGATATTAAAAAGATAAAAGGTCTAAGTTACAAGGGACTCCACGCTTATGGTACGGAAAAGGTCTAAGACTACCAAAGACGGTTTAATAACACCAATGTCAAATTTTGATTTAATTAATGCTGCTAAAAATAAAAGATAATTTTTAGTGGTGTTTTTATGCGAGATCAATTACAATTCTGCATAACGAAAACATTGTCATACTGAGTAATAATTCCTAACCAGGATTGACAAACCGTATTATGAAAGAATGAAAAAGTGTATCCTGTAACCGCCGTTATTTGTTGAGTTTATCGGATAAATGAAAATCCCAGAGTTGATAATCTGAAATCGATGTAATTTTCAAAATTAAGCTGTGTAGCCGAACGATTAATCGGATATTTTAAACGCGATACATGGAAACAGGTAACCGATCTAAGACGTAAGGTAAAAAAAATCAATGATGTATATCAGGTAGTAAAATACAAACATTTCCAATGATAGTAAAAACTAATACAGGAGCGATTTTATACTATTATAAACATTAGAAAAATGAGGAGCTCCAATAAATTTCTTTGACCATAATGAACACGAGTGGACTAGCGCAGTAATAAGATTTTAATGCATTCGAACGGTTCGAATTAACTCAAAGAAAGACTCTTGAAAAAAATAAGAAGTGTTTGATTTTATTCACAAAATAAATAAAAACGATCCTGCGTCAGTAATGAATACCTCGAACACATGCGGTAACTTGTTATTATGAGGTGTCCAGGTGAAAGAACCCTACTGTATCGAGTACACATTATTGATATTTGGTTTATGTGGTATCTTTACCTTATCAAGCCGTTCAGCAATAGCAGGAAAATCACTAACAATATTGTCCCGTGTTCGTTTAATCGTGTGGATGTTCGTCTTGATATCAGAAAGTTTCCTTACACCGGTCAACGGAGTACACAAGAAATTATCTGCATTTGATCAATTTTCTAAAGTTTCAACGAAGATTTGCGAACACGCTACTATGAACGTCTTACTCAGCCCTCACATTGATAAGTTAATGTCTGTGATGCTGTAGTTAACGTATACACAATTTATTTGTTGCTGCGTAGTTGTCGTATACTGGATCTCCAAGTATGGCTATTTTATTTCCATTCGGAATTTGTGTGTACCACTGGGTTACATAAATCACATCTGTGTTTTCAGGCCAACCTTGGGAAATTATTCTTGCTGGATTCGATTGTTTTTCCAGCATTGCATCATCATACGCAACTATATTAAATATAGATCCATCTACAGACGGCGCTTCATCAATATCAGTGATAAAGTTAATAACAACATCGCCATCTTCACTTAACAATTTGGCATTTTCATTAAAATCTTTAAGAACATCGTAGCATCTCGGATCATCTACAGATGGTGGTACCAAATATGTGTCCCATTTCAATCATCTCATTACTAAATTGAGCAGTAATTGTGTTTTACTACTTCCTGATAGCCCTATTTATAAAATTCTGATAAAATTTGGCGAGCTGGATGATGATTTACTATTTCTTGGTTTCGTGTTCCTGAACAATCAATTATATCCATATTACAATTATATGGATTTATATTGTTTGCTTTGTAGATCGTATACTCCAACTACTGATTTAGTTATTGTTACAACGTAAATAGAAAGACAGCATATCGTGGAAAATGTGCTATGTGGTAAAAAGAATGATATTGCAAAATGAATGTTAAAATGTCCAGGAGTTCCATGGACTAAATATCCAGGAGAAAAACATCTCCAGGATATAATTACTGAGGGACCAGAGTTGATATCTGACTTGACAATACGGATCTACCAAGACCATGTGAATATCCGATAAATGAAATTGATCGAGCTTGTCACGCTCATTATGTGTCTTAGAGATGTAATAATCTGCAGCATAGATATATCGCAGTTGTGAAGTTTATTCACGCGAGAAATTCCTGAACATATACATATTTCAAGGAATCATCAGCAACTGGTTACTAAGATTTGCAATGAAAGGTAAAATAGAATTCGGGACTGGTCATTAATATTTTGGAATTCATTTATTATAGTCCAAGAGAATACTGAAGTGGCAGAAGAGCAGTTAGTAGCAATTTGACAAATGTATCTACCACCGCCTAAACAAATCGAATATGCGCGTTTGGATGTCAGTGTTCCTAATGAAGTTCATCAGGCTGATATTTTATTTTTTACCAAATGATACTATCAAAACACGAAGACATCAAATAACGTACAAACACGCGCTAACGGTAGTTGATGTTGCAAGCAGATACAAAGAAGATCTGTTTAAACAAAGACAGTAGCAGAAGTTGCTTTTGCGTTTGAACGAATTTATCACCGACGATCTGGATGACAACGTGGGCTACGATGGCCACAACTGTTACAGGTTGATCCTGGCAAAGAATTTCAGGGTGTAGTATCATCGCTGATGAAGCAACATAATGTCAAATACGACTAGGACATAATACAATACATCGTGATCAGGCAATAGCTGAACAGTTTAATCGAAGCAGGTATTTGGATATCAGTATGCAAACGAAATAATTCAGGATTCGAGATCTCAAGAATGGGATACAATATTACCAAATGTGATAAATTAATTAAATAATGAAATTACTCGAGGAACATGAAACCTTTTAAAAAAAAACATGTACCGGTACAAGGACACATTTGTTTCGAAACAACCAGGATTAGGTAAAGTTATAGTGAAATACTAATTTGAGCCGGGTGAACTTTAAGGGGGTAAAAAAGAGCAACTGATTCGATCTGGAGTATTAGATCACTTAAAAGTTCTAGTGTAGTTACATCCACGGTTAGACTTGCAATATATAAATTAGATTCAACTGCTCTTCAGCGTGGATTTACACGTGAAGATACACAATTACCACCGCGATCACTTAACTAGCACCTCGACTTCGTATTTTCATGTGTATTTTCTATCTACGGTAAATTGTCTTGGATGTTTATTCCAATACTGCCATAGCATCACTGTGTTACAGCTCGCACAATGATTATTCTGTTGTTGTTACACCCACCATCATTATCAATTTAGCATTAATTACAAAGTCGCAACTATTTTGTTTGTCACTTTGTTTATAATTTGCTAGCTTTTGTCTTCCTCTATCATCGTTAACAATTTCATTGCTGGTATCAGAATAAATCTGAATAACACTCTGCAGCTAAGATGTTCTTCTAACTCGTTAAACTGCGAGATAGACTAAGTTTGACCACTCGATACGATCATCAATAATCGAAACAACACTATCGGAAATAGTTAATCTTTCAGATGTGTCGATTGTCATTGCATATCCTAGCGTCCATGAAGTTTTGTCGTTAAATGCATCGTCAATAGGAACTGGGACAACATCATTCAACACAATATTATGTTTCCTTGGCTATCCTGGTATATCAATTGCAATAGTCCGTCGTCGTGTATCAGCTGGTCTATAACATAACGGTACAGGCAACTCTGTAACTTTGTCTTACTGTTTGAAATAACTGTTGCTGAAGTTTATCACGAACTATATTTCCCAAAAATCATTTATGGAAGTTTCTGAAATTATTACGCGCATAATTTCGCCGTGAAATTTATTCGGTTGTAGTCTGATTAATTTCTTAAACTCTCTTACTTCTCGATCACTCGCTCTATGATCATCATTTACCTCTTCGTAATTATCTAGAACATCTTTGAACCAATCATGCAAAAACAATCCAACAAATGGCGGTGGTTGACCATAATCGTCACACGCTATCACAACGGTATTATTTAACAATAGCAAATCAAGAAACAGTTTTAATATATCTAGCGATGCTGTGTTTATTTCATCTCAAATTTTTATTTTAGGGAAATATATCTCACCCATTCGTTCAGAAGTCCATTTATCTGCTTTGTAGCCGAAAAGAGCTGTGATAAGTACGTGACTTTACACTTCTCTATTTCATTTCTCTCGCGAGTCTGTGGGTAGGATTTGAGACAATTAAATCCGAATTCTGTCTAAATAATTCGATCACTCGATTTGTTTTGCCGCACCCAACGGGTTCATTTCGATAAACAGTCTTATATCTGAATAATAGATCGGACATATATGGCGCAGATGATAATACTGATATCTGATTGCTACGATAAGTATCTTTGATTTCAACATATGTGGATTCAGTATTATTATATAACATTTTTTTGTATTGTTCTCAACGATCCCTACGGTGCTACAGCGTTTGTAAAACGAGTCACTCATTCTGTGTATTTTTTTTCTCGATATACAATGAATCGTTTGCAACTCTAATTTATCACATATAGCAAATGTATAGAAAGATGAGTGAGGATGGATGATCTTAGATGTATATATTGCGGAGAGACGTCATCGATATAGCCAACAATTGTACCCAACCATGTTCCGTTAGACAAGTAAGCATTTTCTCGACTTATACATTTATGTTTCGCTGTTGAATTTGCGATTATAAAGTCGTATTCAGCATCTACTAAAATTAAACGTGCATAATGTCGCTTATGATCATATGCACCACCTTGAATAAATTTACCTATTATTCTTCTACCGGGATCCTTCGCAGCTTTAACATCATCGTGTGGTAATCAAACTTCAGTCTACGTGTGATACGATACAAACGAATCCAGCTAGATCAAAATCATGTAGTGATCTATTAATCGCCAATTGGTCACTTCTGCGCGGGTTGTCCAAATCTTTTAAAGTATACAGAACATTCTGTCATCCCACGATTTTTCTCTCCTGCAGCGTGGGCAGCAATTGACGGAATGGAGAAAATGTTGCTTAGCAATTCGTCAATATTATCAGTTGAAAATTTTTGCGGAAGATACCTCATCATTTCGTGGAGAGAATCTAACCGGTATTTTTCACCGTTAGGTCGTACAAATTGATCATGTTTCATCACTTTGAAATAACCATACTGATACAGGATCGATTTTACTTATTTCGTGAATAAATCAAATTCGTAAATCAAACATATTTCTTTCATAGTTCTTGGAATACAATCGTACAGTTGTTACTGCGTTTGTCCACGCGTAGCAATATTAATCAACGGTATTTATTGGATCTCCTTTCTTTTTATAATGTTCCGAACCGTGTAAAATGTCTCCTGTTATGGTTGCTACTATTCTTGTAATTTTTAGTATTTGTTCGAACTTAGATACATCATTAATTGTAGCTCCTGTATTTTTGTCAAATTCAGCCCACTCATTTATCTTTTTGCGTCTTAGATCAGGTAATCCATTTTCACGTATCGGGTTTGTAAAATGTTCCATTACTAGCCAAGCGACAAAGTTCATCCTTGTCAATGATAAAAATTTCACTGGAGCAAGAGCAATAATATCAGGTTATCATTTAGCTAATAAATCCCACACACATCCGCAGTTACAGTGTATGCTCGTATATACTTTGGTTCATCAATCCCAGTCAGCATTCCTGGTTTGAAATTTTTATCTCACACAGTTGTTTTTTTTATATATATGAAAAATATGGTCACGTTTGTAGTGGATAATTTACACAGTAGAATCTGTTTCTGATTGCACAATAAATGTTTCCGAAAACATATCTTTGATCAAGATTCCCAATAAATTTGTTTCGCTCGCTAATCGTTCATTGTAGCGTCAATGACTTCAATGACATCCTTGGTGTTACTTATTATTTGAATGTGGATAATACGTATGATGCCCCATCATCACGAAATTATTTTAAGAACTTCGAATAATATTAATATGATTATTATTCTCAACAAAAACTCTCCTCCTAAAGTCTCGTCCTTTGATAACTCCTCTATTCTGTAACTAAGAAAAATGTTTAAATAAAAATATTATCTATACCGTGACTCCAAACAAAGATTCACTTTAGGTGGAAAGAAAATATATCACTGTCATCGTTTAATATTCCAAACTTATTTCGAAGAAATCAAGGACTGTCTTGGAATCGATCACATTGACACAGAGCCTAAGATAACTCCTTAATTAGCCTTCAAGCAATTCCACAAAGTGAGCACAATGCACTGGTTGTGAGTGGCAGGTTTAATACTGTTGGAAAAAGACCCATCAAATCTATATCTAAAGAAACTGGTGAAGAAAAAACATTTAAATTAATGAATGAAGCCGGAAAATATGTTGACATCTGCACGCCTTCTATTAAACTTGTAGCAGAATGTGTATATAAATCTGCTTTTTCGAAAAGATTTCAGAAACATTTTGGTTTGAATATATAGACTGAATAGAGAGACTGGTGACCACAATCGCCTTTGATACAACATGTAACTAAATATTCTCTCTCTCTCTAAACGATTAAATGAAGCTCGATATTTACCTAAATTAACATTTTTTAAGGGACATAACCCTATTATGAATATGTTTATTATAAGGGAAATAATCACTTTACTTTGCAGAGTTATCTTATTCTGCTAGATAAGGTTTAATCTAAAATATTTTAGTTTTTTATGAAACACTGTTCTGGTGTATTATATGTACAGAAACAATATGTTTGTTTCTGCATCTCTCAGGTTTGTTTGCTTCATTTACATTTTGTTAGCAATAACGAAGTAAATGAACATATACGAATCACAAACTTTTCTTCTTGATTTCCAAGTATTAGTTAACTTACCGGTATATAGCATATAGCCAGTTTTATCATGTCACCTAGTGGTGGGTGCGTTCTTGCACTGCACCGGATTTTATTTTAGTCGGAGAGTGTGTTTTATGTTGAACGTAGAGAGGTCATCGTCTGTGTTTGCCGTCTGTATGTATGTATGTATGTATGTATGTATGTATGTATGTATGTATGTATGTATGTATGTATGTATGTATATATGTGTGTCTTCTTATATGTCCCTCAAATAAACAGTAGCATGATGATCTCGCAATCGCTAGTGACCAGGAAGAAAGCTCAATGCGTCATTCAAAAATATAATCCACAAAAAAAGCAAAGAATGTCCGGTCATAATTAAGACCTTGTGTTATGGGTCCTATAGAAAGATGCTCCATACAGCATTTACAAAATGTTGGGTCATAAGATAGACCTTGTATGACCTATCATTCCCCGCTGAAGATAACCGCTCATTATGCTACTGTAATTATGTTTGTTAATTGAAAGATATATTAATTATATAAAGAAATGATGAAAAAATTAATAATCTTTTCTCTGCTATTACAAATTTGCAATATAAAGGAATACAATTTTCTGATAAACTAAATCCTGAAAGACCTCTTTCTGATTTCGAATACTTGCAAGAGCTTAAATCCGCTGATAGTTATAATCTGCCACAGGAAAATAAATATATTAAGGTAATTTAACAAGCTGCCTTTTGCTTCATTAGCGGATGATTGAGAATTAGGGAGAATGACGCCTCTCTTTAAAGCAGTAAAACAAATAGATTAGAACTATTAAATGAATACACAACAAGAACAAATATCAATACACGAAGACGACAAATCAAAAGGATAATAGAAAGAGAAAGTAGTAACCGTTCCGAAGCGTAGAAAGTGAAATTTCGACTGAGATTAATGGTCTGAGTTTGTAAAGTGAGGGTCTATTTTTTTACGATACAATTTCACACCTGATGATGGGGTGATGAGGAACGATTAATGATACATGTCATGTTTATTGTGATTGTAAGTTCTGTGACCTTTTGGACTGTCATTACAATTTTATGTAATGATTCTTATTTTCCCCCAGAGAAATCAATTAAGTCCCTAATCTGGTCCGTAATTTTGAAATTTATTCTTGTCAGTAGCGAATCATAACATCGGATCAAACTTTCAGAGGATACTTGAGGGGTGAATGTATACATAATATATCTTTGATGTGCCTGATTTGATATTTCTGTGCTTGTGTGAGAACTTCCCTCTACTGCATCACATACAAGATTGACTGCGATCACGGGTGTTATATTTACTGATCCCGGTGTTGTATGTCTACTACCACCGTTTGGATCATTATTGTATTTAAGAATAGTTGTTGGTGGTAATGTTTATCTCCATGTAGCAAGTATCTTAGAAAAGTTTTCGTTGATACGATCGTTGAGTGATTTTTAGTTTGTCTGGGTTATACGGGGGATACTTAAATTATGGTAGACCAACTTCTGTTATCGAGCACTTGATAAGGAAGTTTTGTTTATTTGTATTATCTGAATTAACTACCATTTGTATGAGCATTCGACAATCAAATTGTATTTGATTTAATATTTATATTTGTAGCATAATATTGTATCGTGGCGATAATAAATCAAATGAAGATGATACTAGGTAAAATACCGACTCAGAATTGTTTGTGAAGTTTATTAAAGCTATAATTCAATAACGGGCGAAACCGCTGCTAATAAACGCCGTACCTAGTTTATTTCATACTTTAAAGTCGTACACTTCATCATAGTCTATGACGACATGTTTACCATCATATATATCATCGGTTGTAAATAAGCTTAACATTAGGGGATCTTAATGAGAAGAACGATAGTCTGAAGTAAAATAAGACCATGCTGGTTCAGATGATGGTGTTGGTGCCTCAAATTGATAATTAACAAATATCCACGTCATAATCCTGCGAATTTATTTATATCGCGGCTGATACTGATGGTTTCGGAACTGTTTTAACTAGTTTTGATTCTTTACCTGTAATTGATTTAATTCTACGCTGAAATTCATCATTGATATCTTCCATATCATATGAACCTTTTGATATTCCATCACCCAATGAATCGTGTGTTACATCTGGTTAATTTTATGTGAATTATTTGACTTTTGATCCCCGAATGATTTTGACAGGATATTTGACCAACTGTTGTTTACTCGTTATTGAGCATGGGCAATTTCTTCTTCTGGAAAAGCAGTTGGAACGTTTACGCTAAATTCAGGGTTGGTGGAAGTTATGGATATCATCGTTGTCTTTGGTGGAGTTGTATTCGTAATGATCTGTTACGGTAGTTATTGCGACATTAGTATTATTATCTTTTTCTAAATCAGAAATTGTTTCCTCATCGTAAATATATATCATCCCTGAGAATTCATTATCTGATATTATTCCGTAGTTAAGCTTGATGATATCAGCGAGGATAATTGGGAATATGCGGAAAATTATATACTCGTGTAGTTTATTATGGCTACACGGGGATATTTTGTTTGCAATTATATCAAGAACACCAGCAATTGTTACTATCGCTGAAAAATAAATTGTTACAACTGTTAAGGCAATCACTAATTTGATTGTATCTATACTGTTGCACGTTAATTATATTATGAGCTTAAATTTATTACAAATTCTACATATCATGTGAATGACGCTGATGCTGAATTACCACTGATGGGGGTTATTCCAAATGTTTCAGTGAATCAATTTTCTATTACTGCAGCTACATTATTAACGCCATGGATGCACTTGATGATACATTAAACTTTAACGGTGAAAGTACCGTTAATCTGTATATAACTCGAGCAGTTGCAGTAACTTGAACAGTGTTGTTTTTTTAGTGTCCAGATGAAAGATCGCTGCTGTATCGAGTACACGGTATTGACATTTTGTTTATTTGGTATTTGAATCGTATCAAGCCTTTCAGCGATAGCAGGAACTTCGCTAACAATATTATCATGTGTTCGTTTAATCGTGTCAATACTCCCATGACATCAGAATGTTTCATGACAATGTTCAATGGAGTACCAAAGAAATTATTTTATACATTTTTCTAAACTTTCTAAGGAGATTCGCAAACGAGCTTACATTAACGTCATACTCGGCCCACAGCGTTGATAGTTTAATGTCTACGGTGCCGACGTTAACGTCGACATAATTTTTTTGTTGACGCATCCTTGTCATATGTGGGATCCAAGTACGGCTATTTTATTCCCGTTCATGCTGAGTTTGCTGTCATTGTATCACTGGACTTATGTAATCAAGCACAAAAAGTATCCGGTATCAATGCCATAGTAACAATGGGATTAATTTGGCAGTTATTATCAAGCACTGCTATAGAGTTTTCTGGTGCTCGAATAATTCTAACGATAATATCTTTCAATGAAAGATTACTCGTTTTAAATTATTTTCATTGCTTATCCTCAAATATAACCATTTCGCTTGGATCCACATTTGCAAGATATAATAATTCAGACAATTCGTCGTTAATGATCTATTCACGCTACCTTATGCTATTCCTTCAGTATGTTTTTTGTTTCGATATCGATATCCCGTAAATATATACCATTACACTTTAAGATCTTTTTAAAAGGCGATTATTTGTGTACTCGTGTACAGGTTTGACAGGGTGGTTTGGTTGATTTTGATACAGTATTAAGTGCAGCAATTACGTCTTGGCCGCATATTGGTGGGTCAGATTTTGTCTGTGTTGGTAATGTTTAATACCGGCTCGGAACGTAATGAGGATTGACATACTCGATAACTTATTTTGGCTTGGCTAATCGTACGAATCAAAATAAATAATTGCACGTGGATCAATCGCGTATGCGGTCCAGTGAAATCCAGGTCCGGAGGAATTAACGAGAGTAATGATACCGGTTTCAACACCATGTGGTCTGGAAAGTAATTGGTCTCGCATAAAAACACCTCTAAAGGTTTTTAATTTTAATTCTTAGGAGCATCGCTTAAATCAACAATTTGACATTGGATTTATTAAATCGTTCCTGGTAGTCTCAGACTTTTTCCTTACGGGTAACGACTCTCTATTAATATCAGATTTTTCACGTACGTGAAACGACTCTGCGATAATCTTAGACCTTTAATCTTTCTTTGTATCCTTGCTTCGCTGCTTTCTTTAGTGCCATTTTCGCCTCTGTCCCGACAGCCCAAGGGCAGCAGCTTTTGCGACAACTGGTTCAGTGGCTGTGATTAATACTGGTATAGCTGCAAGAAGTGGAAATAACCACCTGATTTCGCTATATCTGAAATAGTCGTGTTAAATCAAGATGTTCCAACGAAAAGTAATAAATCGGCTTCATTTTTACACAATCTAATTTTGATATTTGCAGACCGGTATCTACATTCTGATAACGCCCAATATTTGTCACCAAAAGATGATAACCTCGTGCAACGTGGTTTGTGATATAATCTAACAATATATCCTCATCTGGTTCATGCTGGCCGTCTATTCTTAACGAAATCTCAGAAATTCCGAATTTGTCAAATATCCTACGACTCCTCTCTTGAGAATTTAATCGTGTTTGATCTTTGAGCGCAACAAATATATGTCGTGGAACATCTTGTTGTGATGCTATATGCCATGTAAATATACCGTTAATATTACCCTGAATACATTCTGTTGTTTTTGTTAGCCATGATAGTAATGATTTAAAACTTGTATCCATAAATGACAATAATGTATCTTATGTGATCGATGTGGTAAATACTGGCATCCACAATGAGAGTTTTGATAATACAACTTTATCAGCATCAGCAACTGCAGCAACTGGCCAGATTGCATCCTTATCATCTCCTTTCCGTACATGTACTAATGTATATTTAGCTCCAATGATAACCTTTCTAACAGGTTTGCAAAATCCAGATATGTGAGACAGTGGAACGGCACATGAACATCTTCTTCTTCTTCCTTATAACATTGGTACACGTGCTGCAAATCCTAAGTTGTAAGTAGCACTAACACCTTTGTATTACCCAAAACACCAGACGGTCTATTTTCATGTCAAAATCATATGGTTGTGGATCAGCTGCAGTATTTTGTACTGTCCGTAATTTACTATACTGAATATGATCAGCATTATCAGTAATATCTTTTACAAACATCATTGACGGGCCTATTCTTGTTGTAAAATCGTCAGAATATCTCGCTAAACCAACTGTTGTTGTGGTAACGTCGAAATCCCTCTGAATATTTTCAATCTCTTTTATATCAATCATATATATAGCGATATTAAACAATGCCATAATCGCATTGTTAACAAAACCAAATAGCAAATTCTCTGCATATGGTGTATTAGCTGTTACAGTTGTTACAAGTTCTCCTTCTACGTCAATAAATGCTTCATCGGGTAAAAATACCTACCTGTATCCTGAAATTGAAGTTTAATTCATCCCCGTTGATGTGGTTGTATTGTGTTATAAGAATTAAATTGATACTCACGTACAGATTCATCTTTGAGAACTAGTGCGTCCATATGGAATGCTGTTTCAAGTATACGTTTAAAATTTTTATTATATATTTTTTTAATCTTAATCGCGATCTCGCTTGCATTGTCAAACCACTTATTGCTATTACATTTGCAGCAATATTTTTTTTTACTTAATCAGATCTTTGTACTTAATCAGATCTTTGAATTAATAACTCTGCTAATTTCTTTTCTCCGCGGCTTGGTTTATTATTTTACTGACATTCGCGGGCATAATTTCAGTATTTGCCAGTTTCACTGGCTCCTGTGTTCGTCGTATTAATCGTGTGAGTTCTTTCATGGATGCAGAAAACGCCTTACTGGCAACATTATCAATGCCACCAGAAGCTTTTTAACCACTAAAATTAATAGCTTTCATCGATAATTGTTTTGCGATTGGTTTTTTTTGGGAGCCATTCTTGCAAATGACACTTGAATAACATTACTAAGACCATCACCATAAATTGCTTTATAGACTAGTAATCGTAAATTCATTACTCAGACTGTTACAGGTTAAACGGTGGCGGTAATGTAAGATCATCTTTTTTTAAATCTATTTATCTAATCAGACAACTTGTCACTATGAAAACCATCAACGAGTTCGTCGATAAATCCCCGGTATAGGCCGATATCCATGATACCGCCTTGAAATAATCGTCGACGAATATCAGCGGGTTCATTATTTCCAGAAAATTATATCTAGCCCGCGTTCCTTCTATAGTGTTATATCGGAAATAATATTATAAGGGCAGGTAACAAGACCATTTCCTGTAGAAAAACACTATCAGTAGCACTAGGCGCAATCATAACATTCTTCTTTTGTTTTTAGTTGATCTATTTTTTAAGAAAACTTTAAAAACTCTGGATCATCCCTACTAATACTAACCTCATTATTACGAGATATAAAGATCATCTCACGATAATCGTCTTCATACAATTAATGATGTTCTGATAACACATCAGACGAATTCGAATTATATTCAGTATATTTAGCCAATTGATCATCATGCATACGTTTATTTTTTTCATACGTTCCAGGTTTATGTTTATGAATTAATTTTTGAACAGATGGAAGAAGTTCTCTCTCTCTCTCTCTCTCTCTCTCTCTCTCTCTCTCTCTCTCTCTCTCTCTCTCTCTCTCTCTCTCTCTCTCTGGTTTTTTTTATATATTTTTCGCTAATTTCGTTTTTCTATTTCTTTGCTCTTTTCGTTCTTCCATTTTTTTCCTGTTTTTGTTCTTCATATTGATCTTGCACCTTCTCTACCACATTGACATATTCTATATACGATGCAATTGTTGTGTCGATTTGACTTGTTTTAGTTTTATTTTTATAAAACACATCAGCTCAGTGATGTAAACTGGAAATATATTTTCCATTTATCGGTCTCAAGATTTTTTCTATTTTTATAAGTTGCAACAACAAGAGTTGGAAATTTATTTGGATCAGCTGTATCGATTGCCGTGAAAGCATCTTCGGTTTTACTTAATTTTTCGTTTATTTCCTCATCATCAGCTTGTATCGCTTTAATAAGAGATTTTTCTAAGTGAGTCATTCGACCAGGAAGATCTTCTAAGAGTCTCAACGTTTCTTCGGTTTTTTCCAGCTATCTTTTCAAGTTGAGGCAGAAGAGGTTTAGTTGTTTCAATAACAGGTTTGAATAATGGTTGAGAACGTTCTGCAAAATATACCTGAAATTTCTGACGTTCTTGTAATTTTCGCCGGACAGATTTACTGACTGGTAGAAAGTTCTTAATTTCTTGATGTCGACCTCGTGCTCACCGAGTGGTCAGTGCTTCACCAACCATTATTGATAATAACAATTATTTGATTTACATCAACAGGGAAGGTGTGACCTGGAATAAGCGTCCGGCTTGTAAGTATAATCGACTAACGAAGCGTTAACTTCAAAATGGAGCGTATGTTTTTTTTTGACTCTCTTTTTGACGCTTCTATTATAAGGTTGGCTCATCCTCTGTGCTGCTACGCCGTATAGTCGATGCTATTTGGCACGGAGTTACCCATGCATGTCAGATATCATAGGCAATAATCCGGATCACTGATACGTGCGTTTCTAAAAGACGAATTCATGTGGAGAGACAAGGCTGTTTGAATAGAGCTCTCATTAACAGTCCAGAAGTCAAAATGAGTTTGAGGAAGAGAAGGTGACCTATGCGATGCCCGCTGTGTTAACGAAATATTGTTAACAAAAACCGACGGCCATTTTCTGGGCCATGCATATGCGTTGAAAAGATAATTGTTCTCTTTGTCTTTGACTAATATATGTGTTGTATATGTCTATATTTCGACAGTATTTGTCTCTCCCTAGAACAGCGCGTATACAGGTAAGCCTTTGCTATATTGTTACCAATGTTCAGTACCGAGAATTCAGCTCATCTGTTCCTTTCACATTGTCCTTATACAACAACTTCACTTTCCCATGTCGCTATACATGCCCAATATTAACCATGCTAAAGTATCGTTGTCGCCAGAATTACCGGAGAGGGGAGGGGGAGTAAACACCTTGTCGCCAGGGTTACAGACAACCTTTTTGACTGGGATTTCCAACGTCTCTAGGGTTACCGACTATTTGCGGTGTCAGAAGTCTCACACTAAACTAACAGCAAAACATCCTGGAGTGGGATGATGAACGTGGGTAGATTATGAATTAGAAAGACCAAAGAAGTTTGCATCTTAGGGAATCTAGAAAATTGATCTTCAGAAAATGGATAATTTGATTGCCGTTGTAATAAGTAATATTATTTATACGAAATATATACTGTTGGACAAATGGGAAAAAACATGTTACAACTGGTTTTATTATAATTATGAAAGGATGGATCCCAGTATGTGACGTTATAATTATTTATACATAGCGTATCTGCAAAAACATATCTTGATCATGTACGGAGTAATTATAGCAAAATATTTAAATTTTTATGGCACGCCATATGTATATCAAAGGAAGAAATTGTTTTAAATAACATTTAAATCAATACTTGACACATGATTATCAATATGATCGTATTCTCTGTGAATACTCAAGCAGATTGTGATAGATATCGTGATCATGCACAAATGGTGAATGCAAAATGTATTTTCCTACAATCGTCAAAATGTTATGAGATCACAAATCAATACATATCATTTATCCATTGAAATTCTTCTAAGATCACTGAACAGTGTGATTTTAAGGTACCACGCATATAATATAAAATTGCATTTGGATAGAAAGAACTGAAATAATATTACCTGTTCTCGTTATCGTGTCGCTAAAAAATCAATTACATCCATGATATAATATTATACCATGGATTATATTGTTTACGCTGTAAAGTTAAAACTCCAACTACTGATTTATCTACGGTTACAACAAAAAATAAAAAATAGCATACAGTGGAAAATGTTCCGTATGTGGCAGAAAGAAATTTTCCTTTTTACCAAATAAAACCGGTGGTGACATTGCAACATTAATGTCAAAATTTCCAGGAACTCCGTGGTCTAAAAATATCGCGGAGAAAAACATCTTCCAGGATATATTTACTGCAGTCCTTGCACTCGACTTGATATCAGACTTGATGAACAAGATCAACCAAAATCCGGTGAATATCCCGTAAATGCAATCACTAAATCGTGTCTCGTTCATGATGTAGCTTATAAAAGTAAAGATCTAGAACAACGACACATCGCAGATGTGAAATTGATTCATGCATTAAATTCCATAAAAAATAAAAATCTCAAGGAAGGATTAGCCAATTAGTTATTAAAATCTGCGATGAAAACAAATTAGTAATAAGTGCTGGGTAATTAATTATAATGCAATCAATTTATTACAGCCCAAGAGGTTACTGGAAAGGTAGAGCAGCAATCGATAAACTCGCTAATGCAGCAAATGTCATACGTTCTACCGCCGCAGCGTGGTTAGCACGACAAGCAATATGGCAAATTGATCTACCGCTGCCTAAACGAATCGAGTACGCACATTTTGAAATTAACGTTCCTAATGAAGTTCATCGGGCTGATATTTTGTTTTTACCTCATGATCGTATCCGTAGAGTAACATTTAAATACGCATTAACCGTTGTTGATGTTTGAAGTAGATATAAAGAAGCAGAACCACTATCAACTAAATCAGCTACTGAAGTTGCATCTGCCTTCGAACGAATTTATCAACGAGGACCCTTGCGATGGCCACAACTATTAGAAGCTGATCATGACAAAGAATTTCTTGGTGCAGTATCATCATTAATGAAGCGACATAATGTTAAAATACGACGAGGACATACTGAAATTCATCGTGATCAAGCGATCGTAGAACGATTTAATCGAACACTTGCTAAAAGATTATTTGGATATCAATACGCGAAGGAATTCATTCAGGATACAAGATCTCGTGAATGGGTTGCAAGATTACCAAGTGTGATAGCTGCATTAAACAATGAGGTTACTCGAACAACTGCCATGAAACCTATTAATGCGATTACAAGGAAATATATACAAATACAGCATAATGTTGCACCGCAGCCAATATTAGACAAGGTCATCGTCAGGTATTTATACAAACGAGGTGAACTTGAAGGAGTAAAAAAGAGTAAAAAAGAGAGCGACAGATCCTATTTGGAGTATTACTACATACAAGATATCCAGCGTGGCACGATCCACAAGTAGACCTGCAATCTAGAGATTAGATTCGAATTCTCCTCAACGTGGATTCACACGAGCAATTACAGGTAATTCCGAAATATACACAATTACCACCACATTCACTTAACTATCACCTCTATGCCGATTACATTCAAGACAAGTTAACATCACATTTTCACGTGTATTACCAAGACTGTTATCTTTCTATCTACGGTAAATTGTCTAGGATATTTACTCGAGTATTGCCACAGCATTATACAATTACAGCTTGCACAGTGATTATCTTGTTGTTGTTTCAATGTTATGATAAATTGCACGTCCATATCGAGGTTGCTTTTATTTTTTATCACATTGTTTATAGCTATCTAATTTTTTCTGTGCAATATCAGTCAACATTGCCAGTGGTTTCTGACGCATCCACGACAATCCTACGAAGATAAGATATTTTCCTGACGCGAGACACCGCAAGATAAACTAAATTCGACCACCCGATATGATCGTCCACAATCCAGACAACTAACTGTATGAGAAATCGCTAATCCTTGAAATGAATGTATTGTGATTACGTACCCTAGCGTCCAATCCGATAAAGCGCTATTAGCAGCATTGACATCAACTAAAACAATATCATTCAACACGAGATTTTTTTCTCTGTCTGTCCTGGTATGTCTTGGTTTTTACCCATTTTAGTCGAAATATCATAGAAAAATCTAGCAAAATTGTAATATTTGTATGGTAAAACCCCGTAAATTTGCCATGTTTTGCTCACAAAGTAACTGAAATCGGATATATTTATACGAAAATACACCACAAAAAAAAACAGACCAAAAAAAGATGAAATTACCGATTTATCTATAAATCATTTAGAGAATGGCTCTGGGTTTCATCTTACAAAAATCAGAAATCTGACAGATTTTGTACGATAAAATTGACTAAAATAGATTTAAGAAAAGATGAAAAAATTTCATCAAATCTGTAACGAAATATTGTGTTTTACTGACTTTTTATTCAGAACTATATAATATTTTTTAAGTTCATCAAGTTTAATGCAGGAATGCGCGTAGTTTATAATCTGATCTCGATCACACATGATCATAGAAGTATGTTCTCGCCGCAATCTATCTAACTGTTCTTGCGTCAGTAAAAAATCTTTGTCACCGAACTCATCAATGACTATATCAACGATGTTGAATGAAGACTGTGTAAATATTAATTTGATTACATTTCCATGTGCTTCCTTGTCGTGTATAAAATCCTTAACGTGCTGGTACATATGTAATATTTATTCGATTAATTCGTGAATCAAGATCAAAAAATCGTTTACGATAAAAAGCTTCAGATTTCACATTGAGATTTATCAGTAAAACCTCAATCAAGTGTCCACTATTGTCGGTGAGTTTAAAATTTATTCTTGACACGTATTGATTATGCGTGCATAGATACACCGGATTGATTGGTTCCTGCACGATCAATGATCCAGGAGGTAAATGTGTAAAGAACGTGTCCTTGTTTAGCTTGATTCGATATCCCAAGATCTGTTTTATAACTACCACCAATTACATCACATCCAAGATTGACTGTAATCGTTGAGGTTATATTTACAATCTCTGGTAAAATATGTCTACCTTCAGCATCTGGATCATTGTTAAATCTGAGAACAGCATCAGGATGTGGTGGAATTTTATTAGGCCATCCTAGAACAGTTTTTATCGATGATCGATAAATATCTACGACATAATCGGGAGATTTTACTTCAATCACAGATGATAATGCTGGTTCGAGAACAGTAATAGTCATTTGTTTATTCCTTGTTGTTGTTGATTTTTTTCGCGCTGAAATTCATTGTTGATTTGTTCAATCTGATAGCTACCTGTGGGGATATAAACAACAAAGAAATCTGGGGTTCCATCTGGTTTATTTTTGTTTGCAAGTACAAGCGAATTATTTGGAGGTAATCTACCAAACGGATCAGATCTGATATTTGGCCAACTATGATATACTCGCAGTTGTGCAAGTGCAATCTCCCTTGCTGAAATTGCAGTTGGAATATTAATACTGACTTCAGGACTGGTTGTGCTCACTGATATCATAGTGGTTTTCACCGGTGTTGTGTTCGTGGCAATCTATTGCAATAGTTCTTGTGCTGACATTTATCTATTTATCTGTAACATTAATGTGTGTAGATTCTATCACAGTCATTGCTTCGGAGAATATTTTAGTCATTAATGCGAACTCAGAATCGGATATTGAAGCATCGTTGAGGCTTTCAGATATTAACTGAGACAGATTAGAATACGACGCCGTTGCCGCGTGTAACTTCACCGCATAATCGGATAATTTTTCATTCGTGCACGTCGATATTGTTTTGCGATTATATTAAAAACTCCAGCGATCGCAGTTGACGCTGAAACACAAATAGTTATGACCGCAGGTGATGTCATTGTTACCGCGGATAATAAAAGACTGGCTACAGCAACATCCGATGGATCAATGAAAATTACACGTCTGTGATATTTTGTTTTACTTTTATATTGTAAAGTATCAACGATAGATTTTAATTTATCTTGCCACTCACGTTCTTGTTTGTATCTGTAGTCCATATTATTTACGCTGTAATCAAATGAGGTGTTTCGGCAACAAATTCTAGACAGCAGCAGTTCGTTGCTGCAGTTAATTTCTTGTCGGATGCAGCCAGGATAAATGTTTCTTCGTTTCCACCGTTTAATATAACAGATACGGTTCCAGAAAGTTTGTCTTTTGAGTTACGCCGTGGATACGTGGTAAATATCTCGAATTTTGCACTACTAAACACAGAGAATCTGTAAACGTCAGTATGTTTGATAGTATTATTTTGTTGAGACCATGTTGTTGATCCTGATGATATTGTGTATACGACGTTGTTAATCCACCTATGGAGAATTTTACCCTGATATTTTTCAAGGAGATCAATTTTATTAATAATATCACGAGCATCACTTACAATATCTTCTTGTGTTTTCTTAATCGTATCGATTGATGTTATAATATCAGAAAGTTTCGTATCAACGATTAATGGTTTTCCGAAGAACCCATCTGCAATTTCATCGATCTTTCTGAAATTTCTACGGAGATTTGTAAACGTTCCTACGTGAAATTCATACTCGGCTCTCAGCGTAGATAATTTTCCGTCTACGGTATTGTGATCGTTTCTGTGAAGTTCGTATTCGGTTTTTAACGTGGATAATGTAACACTAACGGCATCATGTTCGGTTTATAACGTAGATAATTTGCCATCAACAGTGTCAACGTATCGTTTTGTTGCCGCATCTTCATCTGATGTTGGATCTCTCAAGACAGTTATTTTATTTCCGTTAATAGTTCCCCTGTTAATACACCACCTGACGTTGATAATCGTTTTTGAACATTTTTTATAATTTTACTCTTGATATATTCTATCGATATACCTGAATCTCGTGTTTTTACGCTGTCGGTAAATACCGGAATATTATCCATAGCAGTGCCAAGAACCCAATGAACTATATCATTCCATTTAATATTACATGTTTTCAAAACACCGTGTTTTTTTCTGAAAAATAACAACTTCGTCTCCGTCAACCCCAGCTATGTTCATAATATCAGCAAGGTCATCTCGTTCTGCATATTTTGATGCGTCGAAATCTTTATCGGTTCCTTTCTCTTTATTTCTGATCAAAGATCTTCCGTAAATATCGATTATTATATATGTGTACAATATAAAATGAAATCAAAATAAACAATTCCGCGTAGATCAATCGCATATGCAACCCAGTGTGTTCCTGGACCGGAATTCGAATCGAGATTGATGATACCGGTTTCAACGTGATGTGGTTTTTTCGGTAATTGATCGCGAATAAACACTCCTTTAAAATGTTTTATTTTTAATTTTTTAGCAGCATTTATCAGATCAAAATCTGACATTCGTGTTATTATATTCCAAGAAGTCTCAGTCCCTTTCCTAGATAAGTTCCAGGAAGTCTGAGACCGCGTCCCTTTTTTATACCCTTTTCCTGTTGCTTTCTTTAATGCCATTCCAGTGACGGTTCCAACAGCACCTAACGCAGCCGCTTTTGCAACTGCAGGTGCGGCCTTAGCAATTTATGCTGGTATTGCTGCAAGAAGAGGAAATATACCTCATAATTTAACCATATCTTTGATGGCACTTGGAGAAAATTCAAGTTCAACTCCCAGTTTTTGATACCAGAGCTTTATTGAAACTTTTAAGCTGATTACCGGTTAACGATAATTTGTTTGGACCACCACTCATTTGTTTTTTCTTTAATGTTATTTTTGCCCCACATTGATTTGCGTTTTTTGATTGTAATTTGTTATCTGACCTTGAGTCAGAATTGCATTAATATGACTATATGACATTTTTATATTTACTCGATTGATTTTAATTACATGTTCGCTACGGGTGCATCAACGACTCGCATTCGTCCACCAATACCCTCGAGTAATACTGCTCTGTCGCTAAGTATAACAGCGATCGCTCTAAAACTAGCAGGAACAACAGTTGGACCTACAGCATAAACAGGAAAAATACCTACATTAACTCGAAAATATATATCAACAACAGATTGTCTGTATAAATCTAAATGTTCCAGTGAAAAGTAATAGATCGGATATAATGTCGTAAAATCTTTTTATGATATTTGCAAACCGGTATCTACATTTAGATCACGCCTCATCAATGACATTAAACGATGATATGCACGTGAAACAGTATTATGTTCAAAATTTAACTTTATATCTTCTACAGGTTATTGATGTCCATTTATTCTTAAACTAACCTCGGCAACATCAAGTGTGTCAAATATCATCGTAGGTTTTTCTGATTATTTACTTGTGCATTTGCCTGAAGTGCGATAAAAATATCTCGTGGTGCTGAAACCCCCTGTTGTGCTGATATATGCCATGTAAATTGACCAGCACCATTACCTTGAGTACTAACTGTAGTCATTGTTTTCCACGATAGCAGTGATTTACCACCTTGATTCATGAAAGAAATAATCTATTTTCTTCTGTGATAGATGTAACCATTATCGGCATCCACAAAGATAACTTTGCTATCGTTATCTTAGCTTCATCAACAGCCGCATCTGCTCGCCAGACTGCATCATTGTTTGAGTCTTTTCTGACAAGTACTATAGTGTGTTTAGCACCAAATATAACCTTTCTAATATCTCTGCAAAATCCAAAAATTTGAGATAACGGAATTACACACGAAAATTCTCCATTAGCGTTCAACACTGACTTACGTGCTGCAAATCCAAGATTAAAATTGTTATTTCTTGATAATACAGCATTTACTTCTGCGAGTCCACCTGCGGATCTTACATTACCAGTATTTAAATCTGCGTGATCTGCATGATCGGCGATATCCTTTGCAAACATCATCGATGGACCAGCTGACCTTGAATAGTCATCAGAGTATCTCGCTAGACCAAGTATTGTCGTAGCAACATCAACATGTTGCAGACATGATTCGATATGTTTTCCATCGATGGTGTATTTGGCACTACTGAATAATGCCATACTGCCATTATTGACAAAAGCAATTTTTAATTAGTAGCAGCTTCATAAATTGGAACGTCTACTTTAATAAGTCGACCTTCGACTTCGATAAATGCCTCAGAGGGTAAGAAATACCGACTTGTATCTTGTACTTGTAATTCTATTCTTCCACGCTGATTTGGTTGTACTGCATCGTAAGAATAATATTGATAATCGCGCAGGGAATCATTTTTACGAACTGGTTCACCCATATCCAACGCTGTATCAATTTCACGCTTAAACATACTATTGTAATTACTATGATCTAAATTAAAATTATCTACGAAGACCACTTTCTGCTATCAGACCAGCGGTTATGTTATCTTCTTTTTCTTTTAACGATGCATCAGCCAGATCCATCTAATCTTTGAGTTGCGGCCTGATTTATTATTTCGCTTTCATTTGCAGGCATAACTTCAGTAGATGGTAATTTCAGTTGTTTTTTTTTCGTCATAATAACCGTAGAATTCTGTCCTTGACCGCAGAAAACGCTTTACCGGCAAGATCACCGATTGCGCTAGGAGCTTTGTCGCTAATAACATCGATAGCTTTCATTGATAACTGTTTTGCAATTTGCATTGCTTTTGGGGCTATCCTGGTAAATAAACCCGAACAACATCACAAAGTCCATCTCCGTAAATTATTTCATAAACTGGTAATCGTGAGTTTACTACTCTGATCTTTCTTCGTCTACGATACGTATTGTGTACGATTATTTTGTTTAATCATTCACCATGATCTAAATTATGTGTCAAGGGATTTAGTCATCTGTAATTTCATCGATAAATTCCCGATAGGTATTGATGTCCATGATACCACCGGTAAATAATCGTCGACAGATATCAGAGATTTCGTTGATAATTTCATGAGAAGTATTTACAGCGCGTTTTCCTCCTATGAGAATTTCTAGTTTATCCACGTCGGCGATGACGTTGTCAGGGCAAGTGATAAGATTATTGCCTAGACCATTTCCTGTAGTAGCGCCAAAAGAATCATCACCAGGATCTTTTTCCGTACCCAGTGAAGTGCGTAATTTCACCCACCGTTTAGTTTCTTTTTGTCTCTCTCTCTCTCTCTCTCTCTCTCTCTCTCTCTCTCTCTCTCTCTCTCTCTCTCTCTCTCTCTCTCTCTCTCTCTCTCTCTCTCTCTCTCTCTCTCTCTCTCTCTCTCTCTCTCTCTCTCTCTCTCTCTCTCTCTCTCTCTCTCTCTCTCTCTCTCTTGTCCATTTGTCTCACGTTTTCTATTGTTTGTTCCATCCCTTCCTTTTTATTTCGCCCTTTTATTTGATCACTTCTAAATTTTTTAGCTTCCAACATCATCCCTTGTTGTTCCGTTTGTTGCAGAGGTGGAGGTAGTTGATACTGGGGTGTGTGTGTTGTTTTAATTGTTGCAAAGGTGGAGGTAGTTGATACTGGGGAGGTTGTTAATTTTGCTGTTGAGTTTTTTTAAAATAAAATTTTATATTGTTAATATATTTATTATTTACTGGGTCATTACTTCTAGCCTGAATTGGATCGTAGTACACACGATATAGCCATTTAAAACAGTTAGCATTATTCATGTTAGCATATTTAGGTTTAAAATTTCAGATTTTCGAAAAAGACATATGCAAAACGAGGAAAATCTTCTTCCTTAAGATTTTTTAAATCTTCAATAACATGTTCCTTAAATTTACTAATCAATTTAACATCTCCTTTTACTTTAGGATGAGATGCAAGTTTTTCTTTCACATCAGCTATTTCAGTGTAAATGTTATCAATATCTTGTTGAGGTTGTGCGGCAGCTATTCTAGCTTGAAGATCTTGTGAGATCTCTTGCGTTGCCCTGGCGGTTTCTTGTAATGTCCCAAGAAGAGGTTTCTTTTTTCTGGATCAGTGATATCTCCCCATACAACAGAAGGGGTCGACTACAACCTTTTTTGGGTCAATCTAGGTGTAGTCATTGAAAGTGACTTCTATGTTAGTCACCATTAGTCGATTTGGTAATCAAAAAGGGTGACGTTTCGAATTAGTCTGTTCACCCTCTCTGCTGCTAGAGTAATTTGTTTGCATCTGTCTTTATTACATGTGTGCGTTCATATTTTAACTAATTCAATATTTGGATTTAAAATGCACGCACGTATTCATAATCTAATTGCTCATTCAATTTTATTGATTATTAAACATTGTATTAATATTATCGTCAAAAGTGTTCTGTTGTGAAACCAAAAATTCCACCCAGTTATCTTGTTACAATTATTACATATCCCGTTCTGTCTCTCTTCAAATCTTACTTGGAGTAAAGCTTCTGATATAAATAAAGCAATAAACAAATACTGCGACATCATATATTCAGGTTCAGCGAACAATTATCATATAACAAGAACTCACATAGGACTGAATGTTTACTATGTAAATTCTTATGAACTGTATATTGCTGCTGTATGTATTTACGAGCATCGACTCAGCCCATCCCAATGTATGATTTATTTATGTTGTAGTTTGCTGCAGTCGGTCCCCTGACCTTACCGTCATACAGCAAATAAGTTACATCACGTAAAGAATGTACTTTTCTTTTCTGAGTCCAACACCCGTGAAGAGTTACAGACTTATTCAATAAGACTATTATTCAATAGTCTGATATATGGCACAATAACGTTTACCTTTTTTCATTAAAACTGCATGTCTCTCATCAAGTTCCCAGGAAAGTGATATTTATAAGATTGGCATTGGAGACGGAACGATCTAGTTCTTTTTTTTCTGGATAAAGCTAATACATCTTTTGCGTTTTAAACACCTCGACTTTGAGAACATGTTTTACGCCAAGTCTGAAAAATGGCTATTTTGAAATGTGTAATAATTTAAACTAAGCTTGTAGAGTGCTACGTAGTCAACAAAAAGCTGTACACTTAGTTTATACGTGTCCCATGTAAATGCTACATTACCTTTAACACAGCATTATAACATAACTTCTACATTCTTGTAAAAATATATAGGAATGCCAATCAATAATACTTGGTTTTGAAGTTTATTCTTTGACATTTGAGTGCAAATAATGAAATAAAGATGTGACGGAAACCTACAAAAAATAGTGTTTATATGTCTTTAAATATACTGTGAAACCTAGTGTTGGTGGGATGTATTGACAAATTTAACATTTTTATTGTTAACTTTAATATTACTGTTATTTATAGTGGTGGGTGGTGGTAGTGTTATAGATATTTCGACCTATGATTCCCTAAAAGAATACCGAAGACAAACATGTTAATGGGATGAAACATGTGGCTTGTGTACATTCATCATAGCCATTTAAAACAATATCATCACACCACTTGACAGATGCTCCTAACTTCACAAAAAATTCTATATAGTTATAATCATTAGAGTCTCTGGTGCTTCCGTAAATCTAGTAATTAATGATCATACGTGATAGAAAAATCCGTCATTGACTTTGTTCTCTTGAGTACATCAGTGATCATATAATTAGAGTAAGCAATATTTCTTAATTAAGAATCCATTTGCTGACTGTGATGCAAATAAAAATTCGTCAAAGAAATAAAATCAAGAGGAGAGGAAATAAAAGCTGATTAAAACTTCTCCGTTCGTTTAGAATCTGGCTCAAGGACTGAAGCTCGAATGTCGAATTGTCGATACATAGTTTAGACTATTTTATGATAACTTTTGTCAGGGAGTCAAAGAGGCATTTTGAAAGATCTCTGGAATGCATAGGGAACAATTGCGGGGTAATAATACCCCTGGATGACACTGATTTTTAAACACTTTTCATTTATCATGATTTACTCAGTAGTTTAAAGAAGCAGAATTAGGACTTAATCATTTCATTACTAAATATAGAACAAGAGTGAATATTTTTATTAAAAAATCTGTTGGACAGTCGCTCTACTACCTTTACTTTTTCCAGGATTTTTTATGTTTTCCAATTTCATGGTGTTTTATTTTTGTAGTCATATGATTATGAAGGTGGTAAAGTGCTTAGAGATTCTAAAGATTAGGCCTATAGAACGTCCTCATTATTATTATTATTATTATTATTATTATTATTATTATTATTATTATTATTATTATTATTATATCGGAGATCGGCATACTTAGAGAGAAATCGGAATTTATGTTCATAATTTAAAGTTTTTTCTTTCTTACATATGCGGTTCTTTCAAATGATATTTATGAAAAATTCACCAATAATGGCATTCATTTACTCGCATATGCTCGCCATAACGAGATTTTTCGAGTAGTTTGATAAATGTCTCTTTATACACACAAGAACTGTTTACAGTGGTTTATGAAGGGAGGGTATATTTGAGTCCGTATAGTGAGAAGCTTGGAGCAGTCGATGTAGTTTAGGAACAATGCAATACTTATTATTATTATTTTTTCAAATTGACTTTCAGTTTTAAGCATTTGTTATACTGCAAACGTCAGAATTAAAGGAAGGCGTTACAAGTGCCATATATTATAACAACAGCAATAATAACCCGAATCCATCGCTTTTATTGTAGAAGAAAAGTTATCGCAATGTACAAGAAGAAACAAATTTGAGAACACATAGTTCAATATTGGTGTCAGTAACCTCAGTTTGACATGTAGACGAAACAACGAAATCAAATGATAGTATTGCTTTTGATCTGTGAGAGCACAAAATACATCAAACAGCTCTTCTCAAGAAATACTAACGATCCCGTTTAGAACCATTCAGTTTCTATACAAGGATGCTTGACCTTAGTAACAGCTACTATATGCTTATCGTGGTCTGTGCATGCATGTATTATGAACGTATGGGTGTATCAAAACAAACTAAAAATATTCGATCCCCTCCCTTTGAGTGTGCTTGTGCGCTTGTTTATATTTGATATCAAATAATATCCCTACCTTTGCATATGTGTGCTTGTTTGCACGAAAATAAATTTCTATCAAACCAACTGCATGTATAGGTGTATTGGTATGTATGGCATACAATCATAAACACTTTCATTTAATGTGTCTACATGCTGTTATGTCAGAAAATAAAATATTACACCATTCCTAGGTGTGTGTGTGTGTCATTGTATTACAAAATACACCATACCCACATATGATTATTTTTACGTCCATACATAACGTATCCCATTCATTTTTTTGTGGTTTTGTAGGCATGTGTCATTCTGTATTTGCATGAACAAATACAGTGGCGTCACATGCGGTGGGGTTGGCAGCAGGGATGCAAACTGCACCAGGTGACTTATCTGAAGGGGTGACACGAGGTCCATAGGAGCGACACATGAGTTACCGCACTTAGTGACACCAATCCTAGTGGCGTCACTGAACAAATATGACTCTAACAGCTTGAAATATATTATTGAACAATATGATTGTTTCTCTAAACGTATAAAGAACAGTGTTGAAAAGGAGATGTATAGGCGATATATACCTTTCCTTACCGTTTGCACCAGGCTACTAATTAAATTATCTTTTTTACATATGTATTTTCTTCTAAACTAGTCTAATCTTGCTAAAACAAGAAGGTATTTTTATTTTGCATTATAAACACTTTTCTCTCCTTCGATTCGACAGCGAAATTAAATATTTTGTAATCATGTTTTGTGCCAAACATGTTTTAATTATGCATTAGCAAACGACATTATGCAAATGAATTTATCAAGAGTTTGTAATTAGGCTGCAATGTTGCATGATGTTAAAACATTCAATAGTATCTCAGACGGTATCATTGTGAATTCACAGAGTGAACAATTCCTCATACGAACTCAATGTTGTCTTCCAAACCGTTGACATAGGGAAATATGGACACATGGTTGAACTCACAAAGGAGTTGTTTGTTTCAGTCAGGAGTGACACATATGCTATAATATATAGGTATACCAGTCCTTACCTTTTCTTTCTTTTTTAAAGTGTACAGTGAGTAGTTAAATGGATGTAAATGTAATAGGTCAAATAAATATCAAAGTGATATATGTGCTACAATTACACACAATTGTAATTTCACATTTTCTCTGCCGTGAGATAAATGTTTATCCTCGAATATACAAGAATAATTACAAAAGTAATCAATAATTCATTTCTTACTAACGAAGATCGAGTAAATGGTAGAATTATTGATTGTTTCTGCATCTGATTATTAAAATTATAACACAAATAAATTGATAAAAGACTGATAAAGCCAGAGCTTTTAAACGTTTCAGCAGCATCAATCATTTAATTGCTTGCTTGACAGCGCAAGGTCGTCTCTTCGATGAAGGGAGCGTGCATCGATCAATAAAAAAATTCATTATTAAATGAAACTGTTTTATCGATGTAAGCCCAATTACCCCTGAACCAATTGTCTCTCAGGCGCTACACTGTAGTTGGTCGCTTAAAAAATGAAAGTTGGAGTTTGTGGACACAAAATGGAAAAGAACATCAATTTAATAGAATGTAATTTGAAAACAAATAAAGGCTGCTATCAGTTATAAATTTCAAACCTTGTATGCCTTGTAGTCACGGGCCGATGTATATCGTGGTGCAGACTAAACTTTTGGATGTAATTAATGTAAATACTCTTTGTAAGGATTTACACGTTACGGGCGAAATCGTTACAGCTGACTAATCATTTTTTATTTGCTCTGGCTATGGAGCGCTTCATCAACGTTTACAGGCACAAGTCATCATTTTCTTTAGTTCGTAGAGGAAAATATGGACTATTTTCATTTCCATCCGAATTGTATCATCTTGTGGATCACTAATCACAGATAGTACGTACCAATAACAAATCCTCCTTGGACTGCATCTGTTTTCTAACAGTTAGCATACTTATTGCCATTTGTTGAATAGTATCTGTTTCAGATACTAACATAGCCAATGCGTTATATCAGAATGTGAGAAAAGCAACATAAAATTCATTAGGTTCAATAATGATAATTCGACGGAATAAGAATTTCCGCTGCCATCAGACGGAGTTGAAGCCGATTACAGTCTGTACGTTTGCAGTTCCCACAAATGTACCACTCATCCACAATAATGTAAGCAACCGATCTTGTAAGCAGCTGGTAACGGGTGATGCTTGTTTGGGAAAACCCAACTCACAAGGGAAAAGCTGTAGCGTCGACAAAAAGCAGTAAAAGCAGACGATGGCAAGGACCTTGCGATTCTGAGAGAGACAGAAGTAAAAATATCAGGAATATTTATTGAAGAACTAATACAGGCTGAACACATTGATAGGAAAGTAGCACATCTTGAAATGGTAATTCCACCGTCAATTTAAAATATGTCTGCCACAGAAAAGCAGACTTGAGGAGAACCAAAGTTTCTTTTCTGATCACAATAACGTTTATAATCTCGTGTTTCCTGGTTTGGATCTAAAGAGTCCTGGTGTATAGAAATACTTTCAGAGATCCAAATGGAATATGTGTTTCTAAAACAATCCACGCTTGTTTTATGAACCCAATTCTGTACGTGAGATATAATCGTAATTTCAGGAACGAAACAAAATAACTGCTCTTTAAAATCAAAGCAACACTGTTCCTAAACTAAGTTCTTGATGTTATCGCAACGTATATTTCCAAGCCTAGAAATAGGATGTGGACAACTCAGTTTGGTGCATCTGTCGGTATCTGTCAGTATCCACTAATTCAAGAGTTGAACTTTGAATCAACAATTGTCAAGACTATCATGTTATGAAGGGAACTACTCTAAAACATTGGTTCCAATTATAATTATTAACATTCATTAATTATTTCCTTCATTTCGATTGTCATATTTAGTTCAATAGTTAACATATAAAGGATATATTATGTTGTCAGCATTGCATTTTTCGCACATGGTCTAACATAACACATTAGGCATTTATTATTTATTACTGGTCAAGTTCAGTAAACACATACATTTGAAACAGTCTTCAAATACAAAAGAGTTCAAATTCCGTTGAACACATTGTTTCTATTTCAACTATCAAATGCAATGTACAGTCTTAAAGACGCTCATATTAAAGTGATTTCTGGCATACCGATGTCTCTAATTAATGATAATTTCTTATATCTGAGCCAAAATGTCATCGTGTTTCGTTTGCAAGCTTTATGAGCACGTTCAGGGTTATCCGAAAGTAGTTTAGTTAAGTTTTATCGCTTTTCAAACTACTGAGTTAGGTTTACCAAATGCTGCACAACTCCTTCACCCCACCTCCTTTTGGTAAATTTGTCAAAAACGTGACATTGGGATGATCTGATCTGTGGTAGAAAATTAATGTTCTGACATTTTATAATCTATCTGACCTTCTCTGAAAACAAGCGAAGTCCGATTCAGCAATGTATCACAGCTTGATTATCGTTGTTGTCATGGACGTGGAGATAACTTCAGTGAGATATGAACGGTGACGCGTCAACTTTCTTCATCCATGACTAAATGTCTACATCTGAAATGTAAAGCAGTTTATATTGTTTGGTTTAGCGCACGAAGTACTCGATTATTCTTACTGCAGATAAAACGTTTGTAGACACACACGATCAAACTACCAATGATATGATGGGACATCTTATAGTTTTACATGTAAAAATATAAGAATATATTTTCAAATGTGAAAATATAAGATGCAATCAATATGAAAATCATTTCACCAAAATGTCTCTGGATTTGTAGATTTGACAATTATGTAATTCAAAGCAATATAATTCATAAAAGGGCAAGGTAAAACTATATATATGGTTGGTGCACACCTGTCGACAAAGAACTTCTATAAAGCAATTCCTAACCAACACGTAGGGATAAATGTGACAATTCATCAAGTCATGTCTTTAAAATAGCTTATTGTCAACACATAAACACGCAATTTATTAAAATTTAGATAGTTTAGTATTGCAGTATTCATAATTGTTCATAGTTTTATAGTTGTACAATTTTACTGACTTTACGGATTATTTAATGTCCTAATACTGAACTAAGTTAAGGAAATGATACTTATAAAAGTAATAACGATGGGAATTTAAATCATAGATAACAGATAACACCTAAATAAGATATACATGAAACTGATGAAAAAAGTTAAACTTTCTATCAGTATATTCCTGAGTTACTCTTTCCCATCATAGTATACGTTCTTAATAATAATTTAAAAATAAAACAAAAAACAAAACTCAAAAAGCAACAAAAAAAATGGGCCCCGATTGGCCGAGTGGTTTAAAGCTCTCTCCGTGATGGATCACTGCCATCTCACCTGTCTGCGTGGGTTCGAGTCTAAGATTCGATTAATGTAGTTATGTGAGACAACTTGCCAGTATCTTCTTGTGGGTTGGTGGTTCTTTCAGGGGGGTTTCCCGGGTTATTCCTCCACCAATAATATTGGCCGCCATGTATAGCCTTTCATGTATGCTAAAAATTGCGTTAAACCCTACAACAACAACAATAAAACAACAAGAAGGGGCAGCGCAACAAAACCATCATTAATTAAAATAAAAATGGTTGTCATATGCACGAAATGGAATTATGGTTGAAAATAAACTTTAATCGTTGGTTGAATGGTATCTGCATTAAGAGGATGGATAGGAAACGAAAGTGAAGATGTATGCACGTGTCTGTATTCGTTTATATTCCTGAGCCCATTAAAAGGCAAACCGTCTGTCGTAGAGCAAAACAAAACAATATCTTACATTGTTTCCAATGCAGTAATTATGCCACATGAGGTTTTATAAATAAACATCTATCTCCAACTGTGGTCAATGATTCTTTCTCCGTTTTAGGTCATGTATCTATTTTACATCTCTACATCCATTGCCACTAATGGCTGAACGGTGAAAGGGGCTCGCCTTTAATTCCACTGCCATATCATTTCTGTTATAGTAGATGCAAGCCACTGATTGAGCCAATGTGGTTACGTAAGAAAATTTGCGAATAGATTCCCGTTGGATGACTATTTTTCCCTTGGATTTCACTAATGTTTCATCCACCAAATATACTGGTTGTCATTAATAGCCCGTCCTGAACAATCGCAGCATACCCATAAGAACACAACATATCTCCCTAGATGCCTAGTCTCTACCTCTGAAAAACAAAACCATTACTTTAACACTACAATAATAAACATTAGTGTTTTAAATTAAATAACAACTTACAACGGGATCATACAAATACTTTTTGTGTTTAAGAAATTGTACAGTCGTTCATAATTTGATCTTAAAATATATGTTCATCTAATTATATGTAAGTTTGTAAGCAACGTATCTCGATTAATCCAGATGTCTTAATGGCATAAGTAATTTAAAAAGCGTATGTATAATTGGTCTTGGTTTTGTTTTATTTAAAATATGTATTGTTCGTCCGTCGATTCAACGAGGACCTTTCTTGTCATCCTAGGGTTTAAACTGCTTAATCTGTTACGTGTCTACACAGGTGGCTGATGAGGCCAACGCTTGCACGGATAATTTGTTTGCATAAGGGAAAGGGGATGAGTGGGATATCTACTTTAGGGTTGATGGTACGTGCTTTTCTGGCTTGCCTCTTCAGCTCTGCAGATGCTATTCTGCTAAACTCGCACAACTTGAAGCCTCTCTGCACAGAGGAACGCCAAGTGACTCGATCGCTTGCTGTTTGCTCCCAGGAATCAGGTTTTATGTGGAACGCTTTATATTCACCCCAACCTCTCAGTCTTTGAGAGCACTAGTCAGCATGGCAGTGAACAATAGACTGAACAGTGTCGGTGCCAGAACACAACCATGGTAGACGCCATTTCTTACTAGGATGGTTCAGATGTTTCCCCATTTTCCTAGTCTCGTGTATGCACGACATCGTGGTAATGTTGCACCATGAAAATACATGGTATTGGGCATCCGTATTTGGCCATTAATTTCCACAAGCCTTCTCGTCTGACAGTGTCAAACATCTTTACCAAGTTGACGTAGATGGTAAAATGTTCGGTGCTTGGCTTTGGACATTTCTCTTGTAGCTGCCTCGCAGCGAACATCATGTCGATGATCTCACCTTCTTCTCAGGAATCCAGACTGGCTTTTTGGCAGCAGTCCCTAGTCAAGGTGCATAGTGAGGCGGTTCCGTATGTTTCTGTAGATTGTATTTCCGTCTTTTGTTCTGAATGTGGATGCTGAGCGTGGTGATGATGAGGCTGTGGTCTGTCCAGCAGTCAACGCCGCACAATAACTTGGTCACATACATCCTTCCTGTCCTTTTTACTGACAATGACGTAGTCGATGAGGTGTCAGTGCGTAGGGCAATGGTGCATCAATGACGTCATGTTACGAATAGGTAGTCGAAAGACTGCATTGGTGATCAAAAGTAAAGTCTCGCGGCAAGTCTGAAGATCGTTTCTGTTACTTTGCCACACTCCGTGGTTTGCAAGCGCTCTCGCCGAGGCAACGAGATCACAGCCTACGCTTCCTTTGAAATCACCAAGAATGACGAGCATTCCTTTATTATAAGGATGGTCCTCCTCTGGGGACTTTTTGCATTGTCTCTGTCCGGTATGGTGCGCACATTCCATGCGTCAAGTGTGAGAGGAACAATCCTCATGTTCTTTTTTGTATTTTGACCGCTAGATTAGTGTTCCCGCCAGCCGCAGTATACATTACAGAAGAGGGCTGCTCAGTATCTCAGCGGGCTGCCGGACTCCACTGCTTCTCCATGTCTGTGGTGAACGACCCTAATGGTCTGAAATACCTATGTGCATATCCTATATTCAAATTTAAAGATTTCATACGTTTTAAATAGATTTAACATACACTTTTCACTTTATTGCATGGTATTTTTAATACATATCAACGTTCAATTTTCTGAGACAAAAAATGGTCACAAAAACCGTTCAATTACTAGGTTACAAGAATTCACATATTGATTATACAAATAAATTAACGAAATTAATTTCATGTATTAAATACAATGATTAGAGCTATCAATTCCTGGGCCAGACACAATATCTTGTCTACATGATTTATATATTCTAAGACAGCTACACTAACGCAATCATGTAAAGCTGGTTTCAAAACGAAATGCACTTACTTAGTAGAATAAACTATTCGTATAACACTTAAGGTATGTAAATGCAAACAATTATGCTCCGAGCTCAAGAATGGAGAAAGGATGTATACATTTAATACAAAAAAATCAAACTAATTTCAAACACTTTCAAACTCACAGCACCAACACAGCATTATACAGCGCGAAATGCCTTGGTTTTATTTTTCGAGACGCTCTTACGTCTATCCTACCAGAGTCTTTCTATTCCATGCTCATCACAAAAAAAGTCAAAACATTTGTTCATAAACACAGCTTGAGAAAAGCTTCTTGATGCCGACTTGTCTGGGTAATTATTCGTAGATTCAAACATTGCTTTATTCGCTTGGTGATGACCGATTCTGAGGACGCGATATTGACCTTTAAATTTTGTCCTGAATTGTTTGATATTTTGGGTGGAGGCCTCAAGATGAACAATAGTAACGAAATGACATACATTGCCAAAAGTTTTAATTAAATTTTATTTTTATGTACTAAGATCTGGTGGAGTACCACGTGGAGGGACACAAATCCGTACCAGTAATGTTCGTCATTCCTACCAAAGTGGATTCTGCCACGATCGGCGACGAAGAAGGTGAAACACCTATCACGGTGAATTTGTACATCCTAACTATTTACTCGACAGTAAGTCGTATTTTGTCAATGTCAACATTGTTATTAAAGGAGCTCGTAGACAAAATATTCCATTCAACAAATTAATGACACGGTGAAACTCCATTTTCGAAACCGATTCTCTAACGACTAGATCAATAGCATGAAGCTTTCGCCTTCTAATTCACCTAGTGCATACCGATTCTAAACCAAATTTATTCCGAGTGAGTTTAACACAGTTAATTCGAAATACCGTAAATTTATTTTCTCATTTTTCACTTTATTTATTTATTTTAAGAGCATATAATTATAAGAATAATACGAAATAAACTGCGAAGAAAATTAACGTTTACTCTTGATTTACATGTATAAAAGTATTCGATTACCTCATCATTAAGTGTTAACATTCATCAACGGACAACATAAGAAATTTAGAGATAAAAGTCACGCTCGGAGGCTCTGTTGATAAAATGATAATGTTATAAATATTCATAGATGTATTCCAACGTACAAATAGGCTCTTTTCAATTAACTTTAAGACAGGGGAGCAGGCTGCACGTCTAACCAGGCCAGTGTTTAGTGTTTGGTTATCGTATAAAATATAATCCATTTATCTAGTAATGATGACAACATTAGGCTGCCCAAAAATCGTCTATCACAAGCAAGAAAGCATTGGAAATACTGTGACACCATCGGGTATAAAGGAAAACATATTTGGAACAATACACCTGATAAAGAGAATCAAAGAAACACATTATTGATGAGGAGACTTCGTTATCTGTTTGATTATAAAGTTACCCACTGATTTTCCAAGCTGTTCTGTCAACACAGTACGAATATGTAACAACAACATTTTTAGTCTGGATAGGATTTAAAAAAAATAGCAACTGGTAAGTTAATTATGCCATCAACAGGCATCGAATAATTCTGTATTGTATTGTTTCATTGAATAAATAATGCTTGCATTATTGATAAACTTCATACCTTGATAATTGATATTTTGGCATATTAGACAATTTGTATACATCTACAGTAGACGTTTCTTAATTGAAAATTAATTTTGTGTCTGTTCTAAAAGATTGAGTTTTTATCTAAATTACACATTTTCTAAATACGATTGCAGTTTAATTAGTCTTTAAAAAATACTGTCAGATTCTTGATTACAAAAAAGAGTATTTATATTCTAGGTAAATGTCTTGTAACATAACTATTTATATTTTGTAATAGGCTTCATATATTGTATCATGCTTAATAGTTAGGTTTAATGTGTAATTAAGTCTGGCATTTAGAAATTGTTTTCTTTCTTGTTTTTGTTTTACCTTGTTTAGAAGTATTTATACTGCTTTCCGTATTTCTAAAATTGTAAATACACCATATACTTTCTTTCATAGAATCATCATTTTTGCCATATCACCCAAATAATTCTTCCTCCTCTTTGATTGTTATTTAGTCCTTTACACACATGTATTGAATCACTGGTTACATTTTTGTCTTTATTGAAACTTAGGTGTGGTTGTTTACCCAAACTTTGGAAGTGGTATGTATGTATGTATGTATGTATGTATGTATGTGTGTGTGTGTGTGTGTGTGTGTGTGTGTGTGTGTGTGTGTGTGTGTGTGCATTCAGCATAACACATATTAGCTTATCCTTGGTGTTCACTACTACGAATTACTTATAGGAAAATATGTCTTATGAGGAATAAAGCGAGGATGGAATATTTAGATGCGAGTGCGTGAGTTGACCTGATAAATTATTCGCCATTATTCTGATGAAACGTTTGTGAGAGTGCGGTTAATTATCATCATATTAGGACAAGGACACGAGCTTATACGTCCCTTCTAATTCCATAGGAAGCTTTTAAAGTGGGTGAGAGAAGCAACACCCGATAATAAGAAAGAGTGTACACTCGTTGAGAGTACATGGGAAGTCTATTCATTCATCAGCAGTTTGTGTGGAGATAGAGCGTCAAACAGACACTTGCATTAAAGTACCTGAAGTATCTGTACGACCAATCCGGATGTGAGAGAACACGTAGTCAAGTATACTGGAAGTACCAAACCAGAGGCGGAAATATGAGTAACAGAGACACAGCAAAGGAAACACTCTAATTTTAGACCTTAGCAACTGGGAATCTGACATTGTATATGTTTAGCAGTTATTGCGATTGAGATATTTGTCGATGAAATAGTTGAATATATCTCATATTTTTAATTTTGTTTAATATCTATCATCTTGCGTTATTTATACACATAGACCGTCGGCGTTGCTGGCTGGGGGCTAGGAGCTATTTAACTTTTATTTGTCCATCTTCTCCCGTGTTAGAAATAATACCGAAGTAGGCACTTGACACTCGTTAAAGCACTAATCGTTAGTAAATGACTTAAACCATACTCATTTAGGCACTGCTTGTTAGTGACTGACATTCAACTTGTTTAGGCACTGCTTGTTAGTGACTGACATTAATCTCATTTAGGCACTGCTTGTTAGTGACTGACATTAAACTTGTTTAGGAACTGCTTGTTAGTGACTGAGATTAAACTCTTTTAGGCACTGCTTGTTAGTGACTGACATTAAACTTGTTTAGGAACTGCTTGTTAGTGACTGAGATTAAACTCGTTTAGGCACTGCTTGTTAGTGACTGAGATTAAACTTGTTTAGGTACTGCTTGTTAGTGACTGAGATTAAATTTGTTTAGCCACTGCTTGTTAGTGACTGAGATTAAACTTGTTTAGGCACTGCTTGTTAGTGACTGAGATTACACTTGCTTAGGCACTGATCGTTAGTGAATGAAATACTCATTTAAGCACTGGTTGTTTCGTACCTTTTCTGTCCACTTTTAGTTTTGTTCTGAAATGGCGATTATTTTAATACTTATACTTGTGGTACAAGTTTATCAGGAGCTAATAGGTAATCTTCAAAATGATGGTGTAAATGTGTGAGTATTCCACATCAATTTCCAATATCCGTCATCGAATGACCATAAATCTCGCTCTTATCATTGCCTAACGAACTGATTTTGACTTGAATTTTATGTCATAACCTGCGTCATTTAAATAACATAGATGAATCATGTAAGGAGATATATGTCATCATCATCAGTTTCTTGACCGTGTGGTCGTTAAGGCACTGTGCTGCTGAACGTCTGACCAGTTCCCTCCACTTGTCTCGATCATATGTATTGGCGTATATATATATATATATATATATATATATATATATATATATATATATATATATATATATATATATATATATAATATATATATATATATATATATATATATATATATATATATATATATATATATATATATATATATATATATATATATATATATATATATTCAACCACCTGTTCCTCTATCTATTGCGAGTAACACATCAGTCAGTTAGCAATTCTAGAACTACAGTGATAACATTTCGATATATGTACCTTGCTATACATGGGGAGCAATAATAATAATAATAATAATAATAATAATAATAATAATAATAATAATAATATTAAATTAATGTATGTAAATAGATACGCCTTGTTATGTCTTACAACCTTATTTTGAATTAGTCTTACTAATGTATTGATTATATAAGCAGATAAGTCAGTTCATTAAGCAGCAGAGAGGGTGAACCCTACAACGTTTTTAGACAAAATTTGATTGAAATCCTAAAACGAGCCGTCCTATAATCTCATTTTAACCAAAAAAAGGGCGAATCCTACAACGTTTTCAGACAAAAAAAATTGATTGAATCCTTAAAACGATCCGTAGGATTTCGTTGAAATCTACGAAATCTCATTTTAACTAAAAAAATGAAAACGAAGATTTTTACGATTTTTTAATTAATTTTGGTCGCAACTTGTTGTCATCCACCCTCTCTGCTGCTTAGTGATTTCATCACTGGGTTGACAAAAAATAATAAATGATTTCAACCAGTCTTTATGATGAAAGTCCTTAGGACGAAAATCCTTTGAAATTGCAAAGCAATTTAGGATTTCACAAACAAACTAATCACTAACACCTCTTCTTGTAAATCAATCAGATTATTTGACTGGTCGGTGAGTTTGAAATTAATTCTGGTTAATGAATCATTATGGCATCGCATGTAGACAGGATTAATTGGGTTTTCAATAATTAAAAATCCTGGAGGAGCTGTTGGTGCAAACGAATACAAAATATATCCTTGCTGAGCTTGATTTGATCGTTCTAAATTTATTTGATAGCTTCCTTCGATAACATCACATACTAAATTGATCGCAATCACCGATGAAACATTCACGTTGAACGGAGCGATATGCCTACCGCCACCATCTGGGTCATTATTATGTTTGAGGATTTTTATTTCCGGTGATGATGTTTTTTTCCATGCATCATGAATTATTTTAAAACCAACATCGATGGTGTCACTGAGAAGTTTTTTTAGTTCCGGTACGTTATATCCTGGTAGTTTGAATGTGGGGATATTTTCAACGCGGATTTTATATTGATTTGCAAATTGTGTTCTCGATGTGGGGTTTTTATCATCTAATATCACTCGAATAATTTGTGAATTAAATACTTCCATATCGTCGATAATTTTATTGCATGTTTCTACGACGCTGATAAATTCATCTCGGTTGAGAGAGCCGGATTTAAGAGATATTAACAACAGCGATAAATCATGATTCATCGCTGTGAAATTTTTAATGATTTCAGGTTCGTTAACAAAATTATATTCTTGCAATGGTCCAACCTCCACCCTAGGTTCGTATCCTAACCCAAAAAACTCTATAAATAAGTTGTATTTTTTGTAACTCCTTATTGGATTTTTAGGTTTTATTTTGTCTGTGATATAATCAGATTTTTGTGGTTCTGGTAATTTAACGGTTTCTTCCCCGGGTGGTAATTCAGGCCATCCTAATACGGTTCTAATAGAACTCTGATAGATATCTACGACGTATCCTTCTGAGTTTATCTCAATTGCGGATGATAGCGTCGGCTCATGAACTGTTATAGCGATTTTTGACTCTACTCCAGTAATCGATTTTATTCTACGCGCGAATTCATTATTGATTTGTTCTATTTGGTATGACCCTGTTGGTATCGAAACGACGTTCCAGTCTGGGGTACCGTCGTCTTTATTCTTATTTGCAAATACCAGTGAATTATTGGGTTGTTGACCACCAAATGATTTTGATCTGATATTAGGCCAACTGTGGTATACTCGTAATTTTGCTAGCGCTATTTCCTTCACTGGGACCGGAGAGGGGAAATTCACACTGAATTCTGGATTCGTTGATGTTATTGATATCATGCTTGTTTGTACTGGGTTCGTGTTCTCCACTATTCGTTGAAGTAATTCCTGCGGTGTTGTCATTGTTATTATACTCATGATTTATTTCTAATTTTGGTATCGAGGAATCATAAATATTGACCATCACTGAGAACTCACAATCTGGTAATGTTGATATTATTGAGATCATTTTGTTTTTTGGGTTCGTGTTTTCTGATTCCATCGGTGTTGTCATTGTTATTATACTCATGTTGTCGCTCTAATTTCGATATCGCGGAATCAAAAATACTGACCATCTCTGAGAATTCACTATCTGATATAATTGTATTATCGAGTGACGACGATATCATCAATGATAACTGCGAATATGCGGTTGATGCAATATGAAATTGAAGTAAGTAATTCTGCAGTTTACTCTGGCTGCATGATGATATCTTTTTTGCTATCCCGGTTGATATACCCCCGATTGTAGCCACCGCAGAAATGCAAATTGGAACTACGACCGGGGCAATCATTGTAACCGATGCAAGTATTATTCCGGCGCCAGTGAGAACGCTTGACACCGAGTATATAATAACATCAATTGCAGTGATTTTTCGTCGGTATTTTTTTATTTTTATTTGATACTCCTCGGCGAGGGTTTTGAGTCTATTCTGAAATTCTCTGACCTGATCATAGCGACATTGCGTTGATGAAATCATTGTTATTTTAAAAAAGCTAGCGTTTTCAATTGTGAAATCCTTTCAATTTAGTTATTTACTTAAATCCGCTACGAATTCCACATACCAGGTTGCTGAAACCCCAATCAAATTTTTATCAGTAGCTGTTATAGTGAACTTTTCAGTTGTATCCTTGTCGATGATCGTTGAAATCGTATTATTAACCCCGGATGAACTCGACGATGATATATTAAATTGAGTTAATGGTGTTACTAGTGTTAATCGATAAATACCCTTAACGGTTGCAGTGATATTTAATTTGTTGTTTGTAGGTGTCCACTCAAATGATCCGTGTTGGATTGTGTATACCACGTTGTTGGTTTTCTCATGAGGAATTTTTGTTTTTTCAATGATTGTTATCATCCTCGAAAAATCACCTTTGACGGCTTCGATGAAGTTTTTTGTCTCATCGATGGATTTTTTAATATCCGGGAGTTTTATTTCAATTTTATCCAACGGGGTTCCAATAAATTTATCAATGATATTTCTACGAAATAATATAAACTGTTTTCCGTTTTCTTCAATTTTAGATTCAAGTGTTGTTAGTACAAACAGAGAATTGTTTAACTCATCGTTGAGAGTTTTTAATCGATCTGTAATCGTCGAAACGATTACACCCGGTTTGAGTTTACCCTGATCGGAAAATAACGCGATAGTATTTTCGATTGCGTTTCGTTGTTTAACCAAAATATCATCCAGAGAAATATTACTGGTTTTCAATTTACCCTGATCGGAAAATAACGCAACGGTGTTCTCGATTGCGTTTTGTTGTTTAACCAAAATATCATCCAGAGAAATATTACTGGTTTTCAATTTACCCTGATCGGAAAATAACGCAACGGTGTTCTCGATTGCGTTTCGTTGTTTAACTAAAATATCATCCAAGGACACATCACTGCTTTTCAATTTACCCTGTTTGTCTTGAAATACAACTATTTCATTAGGATCAACACTTGCTAAATTTAACGTTTCAGCTATTTCATCTTTGATTAGTTTTTTTACATCCTTGACAGAATCAGGTGGTGCAGTGCCATCGGGTTTGGGTTTCAAAGATCTCCCCCAAATATCAATCATGTTATTGTAAAACTCTTTCTCTCTCTAAAATCGTTTCGATTTCCAGCGATTACTAGTGTATTCATTAACGACAACATGTGGTGGTTTTCCGCTTGGGTTACTCAAGGAGTTAGAAATAGCGTCAAGGACATTTAATACTTCGCTGCCACATATTGGTGGGTCAATCATCGTTTGTGTTGGTAGCGTAGAATACCAAGTCTTCATTGGAAGAGTTTTTATATAACGCAAAAACTCTTTTGGTGGGGCTAATCCATATGAATCGAAATAGACAATCCCACGTGGATCAATAGCGTATGCAACCCAGTGAGTTCCAGGTCCGGTGCTGTTATCTAAATTAATGATTCCGGTTTCAACGCTGTTTGGTTGATGTGGTAATTGATCTTTCATAAAGACACCTCTAAAATTTTTAATCGCTAGTTTTTTAGCAGCATCCATTAAATCAAAATTGGACATTGGAACCATAGGTTCGGAAATCGAAGATTTCTGAATTAATAAATCGTTCCTGGTAGTCTTAGACCCTTTCCGCTGTACCACGAATACGGGGTTCCTGGTAGTCTTAGACCCAATCCGTGAACGGATCGTCCCTTTTTTTTATATCCTTTCCCAGTTGCCTTCTTTAGTGCCATTCCTGCTGCAGTACCAACGGCTCCTAACGCTGCCGCTTTAGCCACCGCTGGGGCAGCCGCTGCAATCAATGCTGGTATCGCAGCTAACAACGGGAATATACCGCCTGTTTTAATCATATTTTTGATAGCAGCCGCAGAGAGAGTAATCTGAACACCTTTTTTGGCTGCAAGTGCATCATTGAAATGTTTCACCTGACGAGTTGTCAGCGATAGTTTATTTGCACCACCAGTCATTTGGTTGGGTTTCAACGTGATTGTGGTTCCACATCGCTTAGCCGATTCTGATTGCAATTTTTTTAATTGACCGGGAGTTAACGCAACACTAATAACACTATATGACATTATACATAATAGATTGATTCTAAATCGAGAAAATCGTTTACGATTTCAATTACATGTTTTTGAAAATCAAAGATTTTCTACTGGGGCATCTACCACTCTCATTCTTCCACCAACACCTTCAAGTAGCATTGATTTGTCGCTGAGAATGACAGCAACCGCTCTATAATCAGCAATAGCACCACGAGTCACATTAGCTCTAAAATGTATATCAACGACAGATTGTCTCATCAAATCGAGATGTTCCAGTGAGAAGTAATAGATCGGATACAGATTTTTAAAGTCGTATTGTGATATTTGCAAACCAGTATCCACATTTTGGTCGCGTGCCATAAATGACAACAGACGATGATAAACTCGTGCGATATGATTTTCTGTGTAATTAAGTTGTATATCCTCGGATGGTTCCTGTTGGCCGTTTATTCTCAGTGAGACGTCTTTCACACCTAATTGATCAAATATCATATGACTGAAACGTTGATCGCCAACTCGTGCGTTATCTTGTAACGCAATAAATATATGACGTGGCGCAGCAACACCTTGTTTTGATGCTAGGTTCCAAGTGAATAACCCGTTGATATTTGATTGTTTAACATCTGTACTCACGGTTAGCCAACTTAGTAATGATTTTCCTCCTTGGTCCATAAATGATAGTAATCGTTCTTCTGCGGTGATTGCTGGAGTCAACACTGGCATCCACAATGATATTTTTGTTAAATTGACTTTACCGGCATCATCATTTATATGTGCTGCAGCTGGGTTTGCTGGAATCCTCCAGATTGCGTCATTATCATCACTCTTTCGTACAAGCGATACTGTATGCTTCGCTCCATAGATAACTTTTCTGACATTTCTACAGAATCCAAATATGTGATGCAGTGGAATCGCGCATGAAAATGATTTATGCGCTCCTTGCAACATTGAAATACGTGTTGCAGCTCCTAGATTGAAATTAACATCGTTGTTTATAATCATATCTTCGGCATCAATATTAGCGGTGCCAGCATTATTCTTTGGTCGTCTTACAACAAATGGATTTCCTCCAGCGGTATTCTTACCATCTTTTGCAAACATCATAGAGGGTCCTGCTGATCTTGTATAATCATCAGAATATCTCGCTAACCCGATTATTGTTGTAGCCACATCAACATCGCGATCTATCGACTCAATTTCTTTTCCATCAATGAGATATCTAGCACTCTCAAATAGCGCCATGATACCATTATTGACAAAACCGACTTGAGTACCAGCTGGATACGGTGCTGGTACAGCAGGAGTATCAGCAGCTGTTACAAGTTCTCCTTCTACTTCAATAAACGCTTCACAGGGTAGAAAGTATTTACTGGTATCATGGACTTGAAGATCAATTCTTGCTCGACTATTTGAGTCTATGGCATGATAGGCGTAATATTGATAATCGCGTACAGAATCATCCTTGCCAACTGGGGCGTCTATATCAAATGCTGGATCACGTGACTGTTTGAACATTTTATTCTATTTATCAGAGTCTAAATCGCGATTTCCCATTTCATCGTCGTAGTTTTTTAAAGCCACTTCCTGCTATCATGTTTGCAATATTGCTTTGGTCGGGGGTTAAAACCATCGACGCTAATTTTTCATCTACTGCGTTATTTATAATTCTACTAACACTTGCAGGCATTTCCGCTGTAGACGGTAACGGTTTTGAAAATCCTTTAGATTTCATCCGTGATTTCACTAATGATGTTAATTTATTCTTCGCAGTTGAAAACGCTTTTCCAGCAAGATCTCCAACAGCACCAATACCCTTATCACGAATAACATCAATTGCTTTCATTCCTAATTGTTTAGCCAACGGCATCACTTTTGGAGCCATTCTCGCAAATAACCCTAAAATGGTATTACCTAAACCATCTCCGTAGTATGCTCTATAAACCGGAAACCGTGAATTAACTACGTAGACGGGGGTTGGTTTATCATGATTGTAGTGTATGATCATTATTTGAAATCAGAAACAATTTTTCAATTGTAAAACAATTTATCAATTAATCACTGTGATACCCATTTGCTAACTCGCCAATGAAATCTCGATATGTGCTGATATCCATGATACCACCCTGAAATAATCGTCTACAGATATCAGCTGCTTCATTAATTATTTCCGGTGAGTTATTTCCGGCTCGGAACCCTCCTACAAGAACCTCTAATCGTGATATATCACTGAGAACACTACCAGGACATGAAACGCTAGCGTTTCCAACTAGACCACTCCCCAGAAATTTTTTCTCATCGTATGGCTGTCTTATTTGGAGTTGAAATTTTCTTTTGAAGTCTCTGTAGTCCTTCATCCTTCTATCTAAACTCCCAGTATTTATTTCATACACTATATCAGCCCATTCATTATGTGACATTCTATAATCCGAATAATTGTCCGTGAAAAACTTCTCTTGTGAATCATAGCTGTTAGCAGCGAATTCACCTAAATTATCTATATCCTCGTTGAGAATTTGTTGTTTAGCGCTCTCGGTAAATATAATTGATTTAGGTAGTCCGCTAACTAGTTCTTCCTGAAATCCTTTAAATGTTCGTTTCGAAGCGGTTGATATATCCTGAGGAAGTGATTGCAAGGATTTTTTTGTTTGTTTAGTTCTTTTTGCTATTTTTTCTAACACAGGAATAAGACCCTCTTCTTTTCCTTTACCGTCAGGATCATCTCCCAGTATAGCACGCTCTATCCCCTTCGTTGCTGTAGTTACTGGTTTAAACAATTCTTCAGATCCCGCAGCAAAATCAGTCTGAAAACTCTGTCGTTGTTGTAGTTTATTCCGTACAGAGTCACGAATTGGTACAAATCTCCTGATTGCATCTAATCGTTCACGAGCCAATCGGGTTGTTAATGCTTCATTGACCATTATTTGAAATCAGAAACAATTTTTCAATTGTAAAACAATTTTTCAATCCCGACCTAACACCAGTGACAAAGTCACCGTGGAAGTGTTTTAACAGCTCTATCAATGATGAGGAAAGTATCATAATTGTATATAAAATAATTAATACTGATAGTTTCCTCACTTTTTTGACATGTCGGATGATTTTTGACATCCCTTGAGGGTCGGCTAAAAAAAATGATTAATGGTCGGGCAATCAAATAATGATAAATGGTCGGTCAATCAAATAATGATAAATGGTCAATCAAAATTGTTCATTTTCTTGAATTAACGCCCGTAGGTTTCTAACTTTAGAGTTGACTTCTTTTTTCAATTCGTATTCGTACCCCAATTCTTTTCGTATTCGTTCTACGATGGTATACAACGGAGCGAACACACTTACGTCACTGGAAAATGCGAGAGAGTCCTTAATAGAATTCTGAATTCTTTTGATGAGCGCATACTTCTTTGGTAGCATATATTTATTGTTGTTAACTCCGTATTCTATATCCTGAAAATCAGACATGATTTGATCAGGATTTAACCCATCTGATAGTTCAATATCCCAACCTTTCAATTTTGAAATCTCGGATATGATGCTATTCATGTTTTCAGAATTCATTATTCTATAATAATGATATATTTCTAAATGAAAAATATGACGTATTAGACATAACTAAATCGAATTTTTTGTCCCGTCCCCTTTGAAATAGCCGATCGACAAACCCCCTCTGCAACATATCGTACAGAGGGTCTACAAATATTGAAATACTTGCCGGCTTCATATATTGATTTAAATACTTTTTCTTCGTTAGTTATTGTATTCAAAGATTTCACAGGTCTCGCTTTTTTCGAGTATTTCCCAGTCCCCCCTCGTTTGGTATTTTCACTATGTGTAACAGCCTGCAGATTTGATAAAGAATTGTTCTTCGGATTAGAATCAATATGATCAATAACAAAACCATCTTTGATCAATCCATGGAAACACTCGTACACGAAACGATGATTGTAATATTTCTTCTTTCCAACAGTAAAGAACAAATACCCCATACCATTATCCCACCCAACTGGGTTCTTCAGTCTACGGTTTCTTACAACACCATCACTGGATGCTTCATAATTTGTACTCACAGGGTGCTGTCTGAATTCTTGGGTCATTCTTATACTATACTATTTGTCTAATTCAATGACTGATCCATTGCAGGGGGATTCATTATACATAAATCTTTCATTTAGACACTTGTTTTTAGTATAGCATGAAAGAGTTCAAGAGATTGACTTCGAAAAATGCTGAATTCAATGCTGATAAGGAGTTTAAGAGATTATTAAAAATCAATCCTAGATTTAATCTCGATAGACCCAAAAAACGTATCAAACGTCCAAGAGACGGAAACATGAAAGAGTTTAAGAGATTATTAAAAATCAATCCTAAATTTAATCTCGATAGACCCAAAAAACGTAACAAACGTCCAAGAGACGGAAACATGAAAGAGTTTAAGAGATTATTGAAAATCAGTCCTAGATTTAATCTCGATAGACCCAAAAAACGTATCAAACGTCCAAGAGACGGAAACATGAAAGAGTTTAAGAGATTATTGAAAATCAGTCCTAGATTTAATCTCGATAGACCCAAAAAACGTAACAAATTTAATCTCGATAAACCCAAAATCCTTCGGATTTCAAAAGCGTCCAAGAAATTATCCTGGAAAGATGCTCAATTCAATCTCGATATAGTTTCTAATACACCCAAGAATACAATTCTTGATAAAGCCATGATTAGTAAAATCAGAGATTGTTTCAATGAATTTAAGCGTGATGGAGCATCCTATTGTTGGTCAACATTTCGAATTGATGGTGTTGTTGACGCTACCATGAATGATGAAAAGGCAGCAGTGATAATTTCACGTGTTGGGGAAAAACGGTATTTTTTCCGAATCAAATTCATTATTGAAGTCGATGGCAAATGGATTATTAGGGATAAATTTGAACCAATCCTCAAGAATAAAAAAGCTGTCATTGTGAGTAGAGATTCCAAACCAGGAATTCTAACCGGCATTGACAAACCATACTACGAAAGATCTTATCCCGTAACAGCAATGGTTTATGGGCTATATCCGTTAAATGATAAACCCGATATCGCAAAACTAGCTCCTATGAAATATTCGTCAGGGCTTAATTGTGTAGCAACACGGGTAATGGAGCACTTCACAAATGCATCCCGAGGAAATAAACTAACTGATCTGCGACGTAGGAAAATAACCGAATGGGAACTGACAGTGAAACAGCATGGTGCAAAGATTTCTGATATAGCTAAATTAGAAACATCATTAAGATTTCCAATAACAGTTATGACGATAACCGGAGAGGTTTTATACGAACCGAAATATAACAAAAATGGAGCACCAATACAGATTATTGATCATAACAAACACGCGTGGACACCTGCGGTAACAGTATTTCCACGAGAACGAACCGTGAAATATATCCCACCGGAATTTTCCGGGGAATTAGTCGGGGATGTTTTCTATGAAGAGAGATTATTTGATGCTATTAATGCGTTGTGTAAGGATGATCCTGTGTCAGTGTGGTTACTTAGAAGTGATGAAGATCCCGAAATAGGATTCGATCAATTTGTAAAACCAAATGGTGAATTATATCGCGTTGAAGAATTAGATAATAGAATGAGAAAAATCGCTAGTGATTTTTCACCGGAGAATTCCCATGAAAAACTACTCACGGATAGTTTTACTATTCCATCAGTGGTAGCTCACTTCGCAAGAGAAAAAAACTCATGGCGTCCAACACGAAGTGATTTTCTCGAGGATGTTAAATTGAGTTGCGTCGAATTTGGTCATGGAGGACTGTGGAATACGAAATACTCACTTGATGGTATGATTTCAATTGATATAGCCGCGTGTTACCCCGGAAGTTTTCTCGGATATGGGGAATGCGCTGAGTACTTCAAACGATTTGGACACCCCACGCATGAAATGACTCGTGTTGCGATTAATGGACCATTACCTGATTTTGATTTAACCGGATTCGCTCGTGTGATATCATTTGAATTAGCTACAGGGTTACATCCGTGTAGTTATGTTTGGCTCGGTAGACACCTATCTGAAAAGGCCTGGATGCCAATAGTGCTATTGAGATATATGATTGATTGTGGTATGCTAATATCGTTGATCATCGGTGAAGCGATTATATGCTATCGAGCTCAGAAAGAAGTTTGGCTACCACAACCCGATCTAGATCGTATAATCAGCGAACAGCGAAAACAATTCCCTGATTTCAATGAAGAACAAATCATGAATTTGTCTATGAAGTTATTTGAAATTAAAAAAGAACAAGCAAAAGATTTTGGACGAAGAATAATCGGTAAATTCACTCAAGGTGGACGGTACGACAACGCAAAATATTCTTCGCGGTTGATCATAGATGTCGCTGAATACGATTTTATTGTAGCGGATTTAATGAAACAGGGAAAACTTGTATCCCGTAAGGATGCTTTTCTATCCAATGGTGAGAAAATGGGTACGGTTGTTACCTACTGTGATGGATATAATTCCCAGTACACACATTTGAGAAGTTCAATGCTAGCCTATGCTTCTATTAATCTATTTTCGATGATAAATAGATTTCCTAATACCGCGGTTAGAGTGGCCACTGATTCGATGTATATACACAATAAGTACAAATCAGCTGTAGCTAAATTCACAGATCCCGAAGAAAATTGGGGGTGTTGGCGATTTAAAAAGGAGATGCTACATGAGTATTGTGAATCCGCAGACGTTGCCATGGATGATAAATATCTTTGTTGTAACCGTATTGAAAATCAATCAGAATTTTCTAATGCACCACCGGTATCTGATCCAATCTGTAGATATAAAACAGTTTATTTAAACGGTTGTGGTGGGTCAGGAAAGACAACTCGTGCAATTGAATTATTTCGTCGTGGAAACGCTAGCGTTTCTAACATGATTGTGCTAACACCGACTCACAGACTCGCCAGAGAGATGATACAGCGAGGGGTAAATGCCTGTACTTACCATAGTTTCTTTCGATGGAAGGGTGACAAATGGACTCCTGAGCGTATGGGTGATAAATTCATTCCTGAAATCATAATTTGGGATGAAATATGCACAGTGTCATTAGATGTATTACAAATATTTCTCGAGTGGTTGTTAAACAAAAACACAAAAGTCGTCATGTGCGGTGATCACGGCCAACCACCACCATTTGTCGGTGCATCTCCACATGAATGGCTAAGGGGTTTTGTAGACTACTATGAAGAAATCACCACTGATTATAGATCACTTGATGAACGATTACGAGAATTTAAGAAACTAATTAGATTACAACCGGATAGAATCCAATGCGAAATAGCGCGTGAAGTGATTTCAGAAACTCAAATAAACGATTTCTGGGAAACATGGAGACCAAATGATTTGATAATTGCAAGTAGAAAAATAGTCAGGGATACACTTCAGAAGAAGTTATTTGAATTGCATAAAGAAAAATTTGCAACGCTTCCAGTACCCCTTTGTTATAGGCCATCGGATACACGAAAACAGAATATTGAAGTTGATATTCCAGGACAGAGTGAAAAACAAATTCTCGTATTAAATGATATTGTGCTGGTTGATATCAATGTCGTTGAAGATGCATTGCGTGCTAATAAATCCCCGTGGACTCTAGGATACGCAGCAACAATACACTCTTCACAGGGATTGACTATATCGGATACAATTGTTTGGATGGTGGATAATCACATCGAATGGTCGAATTTAGTCTATCTCGCAGTATCCAGAGTACGAAAAATAAATCAACTTCGAAGAGTTGTCCTGACAGAGTCAGGCGATGATAATGACACAACAATAAGTGATATTGATGTTAGCATCATTAATAAAAAACTCTCCGGTTACAAACAACAGGACAAAAAAAAACAACGAGAATTCGATATTGATGCTAAATTAATAATTACGCTGAAACAACAACAGAATAATCACTGCGCGAGTTGCAATTGTATAATGCGTTGGCAGTATTCGGATAAGGATCCTCGCCAATTCACCGTAGACAGAAAAAATAACAGTCTCGGTCATGTCAGAAATAATGTGATGTTGACTTGTCTTGAGTGCAATAGACGCAACGGTGCTAGTTAAGACCATGCGGTGGCAATTGAGTATCCTCGGGAATCACTTGTAATTGTTGTCGAGTAAAACCCCGCTGAGGGGCAGTTGAATCCAGTTTATAGATTGCTGGTCTACCCGTAGATCGTGTTATACTAGATATCTTATGCGTAGTGACGCTCCAAATAGGATCAGTAGCCCTTTTTCTACCCCCTTCAAGCTCTCCTGGTTCGTATAAGTACCTCACAATGACATTACTACCAAGAATTGGTTCTTTGAAATCTTTTTGTGGTTGTACGGGTATTGACTTCTTTTTAATCGCGTTGATAGGTTTCATGTTGATTGTTCTAGTAATCTCGTTATTCAGTGCAGTAATCACAGCTGGTAATCTTTTGACCCATTCACGGGATCGCTTTTCTTGGATGAATTCTTTTGCGTATTGATATCCAAATAACCGCTCAGCAATCGTCCGATTAAATCGTTCTACAATGGCCTGATCGCGATGTAGCGCAGTATGCCCTCGTCGTATGGTGACATTATGATGTTTCATTGTAGATAATACTGCACCCTGAAATTCCTTGCCAGGATCAACCTGCAATAGATTTGGCCAGTGCAGAGGACCTCGTCGATAAATCCTTTCAAATGCAGAAGCGACTTCAGTGGCTGATTTTGTTTTTAACGGTTCTGCTTCTTTGTATCGACTTGCAATATCAACTACGGTTAAAGCGTATTTGTAACCACGATCATGTGGCAGAAATAATATATCAGCCTGATGAACTTCATTAGGAGCGGTCACATCAAAATGCGAGAATTGAATTTGTTTAGGCGGTGGTAGATAAATTTGCCATAGTGCCTGTTTGGATAACCAATTAGCCGCAGTGGTTTTTTTCACTTTTGCAGCGCTAGCGAGTTTATGGACTGCTGATTTACCCCTCCAGTATCCTCTTGGGGAATAATAAATTGATTCCATATTATTAATTACCGGCACCTAACATCAATTTGCTTTTCATAGCCGATTTTATCAAAAATGAAGCCAATTTTTCTTTGAAGGATTTATCAGGAATAGCATTTAACGCATGAATTAATTTCACATCTGCTAGATGCCTGTGTTGCAAATTGCTGCTTTTATAAGCAACATCATGAAGGTGACAGGCCTTATCAATGGCGTTTATTGGTTCTTCACCGGGGTTGGGTTGATTTTGATTATTGAGTCTGATATCAAGTCTGGTTCCCGGTCCACAGTAGCTATATCCGGGAAGGTGCTTTTCTCCGGGGTACTTTGCCCATGGGGTTCCAGGGAGCTTTGCCAATTTGGCTGCGATATCACCTCCTCGTTTTTTTTTAAATCAGATTTCATAGACACAAATCTAAATTTCTTTGTACCACATTGCATGCATTTACCAGAAAGCGCTGATCGGTTATTTTTAGTTGTAACCGTCGTCACATCTTCTGTGCCAGTACGCGTTTTGCACTTCACACAATATAGATCCATAATTTATGTATAGAGATATGGATATAATTGATTTTTCAGCGACTAAAAGAAGAGAACCGGTTAAGCATCATGCAGCGCTACCAAACTCTATCCGGATGATTATAATCGGGCCATCTGGATCCGGTAAAACGCAATTGTTGCTCAATTTAATAATGAGATGGATGAAATGGGATAAGTTGTATTTAATTGCCCCTAGCGTAGATGATCAACGATGTTATGAAGTGCTAAAAGATTTTAACGACAGCGCGGTAGAAAAATCCGGAGAGGGTATTATTGAGTTTATAACCGATATCGATGAAGCACCGAGCATTGATGATATTGATGGAGATATTAACAATTTAGTCGTATACGACGATATAATGTTGGATAAACAAAAAAATCCTGCTAGAATATTTTCCCGTGGGCGTCACAAAAACACTGACGTGATATATGTCACTCAACGCTACACTCAGGTTCCAAAAGTCATCAGAGATAACTGCAATATTCTTTCTGTATTCAACGGCGTTGATACACATACGCTACGAAATATTTGGCAGACATGGTGTTCTGATATGGACTTCAATCAATTTCGAGATTTCTTTAGTCATGCTCAGTCAAAACCACACGGATTCGCAACAATAAATTTGCATGATCCTCGGACACGATATCGTATCGGACTGGATCAAATATTCGGTTAAAATCATTTATTATTTTTTGTCAACCCAGTGATGAAATCACTAAGCAGCAGAGAGGGTGGATGACAACAAGTTGCGACCAAAATTAATTAAAAAATCGTAAAAATCTTCGTTTTCATTTTTTTAGTTAAAATGAGATTTCGTAGATTTCAACGAAATCCTACGGATCGTTTTAAGGATTCAATCAATTTTTTTTGTCTGAAAACGTTGTAGGATTCGCCCTTTTTTTGGTTAAAATGAGATTATAGGACGGCTCGTTTTAGGATTTCAATCAAATTTTGTCTAAAAACGTTGTAGGGTTCACCCTCTCTGCTGCTCATTAACTCTCTTCTTTTCCAAAATACTCGTAGAGATGTATGTCCTTTTTCAAGCCCATTTTGTTTATTTTGTAATCTACTGAACTTTCTATATTATAAAGATTACTGACATAATTAGATTATATATATAATATTTACTTTGTTCAAAATGAAATTATTCTTTCGCCAAATCTCCATATCCAGTTTAAATTTATGTTCTAAACGTTTGTGCATTCTCGCATTATGAAAGATGGTAATTCCGCTTAGAAGAATCAGTAAAAACAGAATGAGCAATGTTTGTTTGACTGGGATTTGTAACGTAGATGTAACAATTGTTTTAGTCATATCGCTACGATCTCTACAGTGTGCCTCTTTATAGTGATGTCTAGCACTGGGGTATCGTGCTGCAGACACGTAACATGATGTCCCACCCAGTCACATTATCCTGACACCAGGCCAACCAGTCCGAACACTAACCTCTTAATGCTGAGCGTCAAGGTAGGTAGATTTTTGTACCATTTTGTAGGTCTTTGGTATGACTCGATCGGGGATCGAACCCACGACCTCCCTTTTTCCTTGGACGATCTAACCACTAGGCCACTGGAGCGGTAAAGGAGCAATGAATATTGTAAATATTGACGTTTATGTTAGTACTTTTAAAGACGACAATAGTTTCACAATAACAACTATATACAATGGTTCAAACGTAGTTGTTGTGACGGTGTTGTATTGTTCAACATTGTTGCTTGCGGGCTGCGTGTAATACTATTTTAGATATAATATGCTAAATTAATCAACCAGCTCCATTTATCTTACACTGGCCATTACCGTAGAAACCTAATATATCTTTATTATCATGTTTATGTTTTTTTTGCAGAGAGCTGATGTTTACTCCAAATTTATTACCAAATAATGCAAGAAATACAACAATAATGCAAATATGAGAAGTCTAAAATAATTCGCCTATTCATTTATATATTTATTATATGAAATATGTAACCCCAACTTATTAATCAACTATGAAACGCCATGCCTATCCAGTGATGCAACTGAATGTGTTTTGATACGCAAGTTTGTTCCTGAAAGGTGTTCCGGACTCTAATTTCTAAGGCCTAATATCGGGGATTCTAACCACTGGGCAACCACTTTCTTTACATGATTATAAACTTGTACATTTAAACTATTGTATAGCATTCTTACTGAGCAAATAGCGAAAGTTGCCAGATTGTCAATGGATAACTCTTATTAAAAATTGCTCGATGCTGCAATTGCATCACTGATAAAATATCAAATTTTAATATTGTTTATGCCATATAACCACTATACAATAATATCTTGTTTGATTTGGACCACATCAACAATACTTTTGTAAGTATAATGCCTTTACAAGCCCTCAGTATTTCAATTTATTTGTTATTTCAATGAAAACAACATTGATATCGACTAAGAATGTAAAATAAATTAAGATTATTTTAAGGCCATAATTTATCTCTTCCATGGGGCCAATAATTCGCGTATTACATTGTACTGCTACTTTTCAGTTATAATGGATACAGAATGAATAATGCATCAATACTAAATTGACTTTTTAAATTGTGGTTTAATCAATTAAAGTAAGATATCAAACACTTTTAATCTAAGTAACCACTTATAGGCAGATATGTAGGGGTCCCGAATGGCCGAGTGATGTAAAGCGCTCAACTTTCCGGCTTACAGCCATGTCACGTCTATATGTGTAGGTTCGAATCTCGGACTCGGCCAATGTTGGTACGTGAGAAAGATTGCCAATAGCTCTTCTCGTGAGTCGGTGGTTCTTTATGGGGTTTGCCCGGGTTCTTCCTCCAACATTAATACGGCATATATGTATAACCTATTGTTTTGCTGAAAAATGGTGTTACAACCTATATCATCAACAATATCAAGATATGGAACAATTTTAGTCTAGGAACGCAATGAGGGTAACACATAAAGCAGATTATATGTACGTATATGATCAGATTGCGATAAGGAACGGCTGGAATCTAGGAAACCAATCCTAGCGATATAAAATACCAACAACATCGCATGTTATGACTGTGATGTTAATGTTACGAATATTAGTTCCACATGTTATATTCTATTCATGGAAAAACATTTTAAAATAGGACAGATATAGTCGTCTTTGAGGCTGAGGCTATGTTCATGTAGAGATACAGTTTAATATGTTTAAATGTGAGTGAATTGGTAGACATTATGCGACGATATATATTTATTTTGTTGGCGTTAGTTTGGTGTGTGTTGTACCGACTGTAGACACTATATAAACATGCTACCAAAGAATGTTTGAAAATGGCAATGATAAATATATATCATTATTTCTACAGATCCAGCTTTGCTGTGATTATAATCATACATAATATTCGTACTGTTATTACAGAACATCACTGCAGCAATTCAGATGCTCGTCGATCAATCATAACTATGCGAGAAAACGTTCCATATTATGATACCTTTGTATGACATGTAAGCATATTATATATCTTATATATAGTCGTTTTATGGACTTAAACGAAACCATTAATCTATCAAATACTTACAAGGGTAACAATACTAAAAGCAAGCATTATATTTACAACGTGTCTGATCAATTTTAAATGTCGATGTTTTATATTCGCCTGTTTAGGACACAATGCAGTCAGAATGCTGATTTTGTTATATTGGCATGTTAAAGGCACACTACATGAACAGCCAGAACGCTGAGTTTGTATTATTGGCCTGCTAAGGACACAATATAAAAAGAGCCAGAGAGCTGACGTTTTTATCCTGGCCTGCTAAAGACACTATACAACAGCAGCCAGAACGCTGATGTTGTTATACTGGCCTCCTAAAGACACTACAAAACAGTCAGATAGCTGAGTGTGTTACCCTGACCAACTAAATTCATTTCAGAAACAGTCAGAACGCTGATTGTAGTATATAGGCCTACTATATACATAGTACCAAAATAGTGAGAACGCTAACATTGTTACGTTGGCTTGTTAAAAACACACTACAAAAAACGTCAGGACGCTGACTTTGTTATACTGGCTTGTTAAAGACGCACTACAATAAACGTCAGGACGCTGACTTTGTTATACTGGCTTGTTAAAAACACACTACAAAACCTTCAGGACGCTGATTATTTGAACGACAAGAAAGAGTGTTTAACGGCATCCCGACTTAATAGTATATCTTATGATGCACGTATATTTTATTGACAAGCACACCTTAGAGGAGAGACAGGGCAACCACTTAAGGTGAAATACCAAATATTTTAGGGTGTTTGGGCTAATGTTTCCTTTGCCTCATTTGATTTATTCTGACGTTAGGCTATTTACGTCTGCAACACGCTGGACGGTTACATTTGACGTTGAAGTAAATTATAAATTGAGGAAACAGCAGTAGTTCTTTTTAATGATTTATTTTCAAACCCCTAAATATTGTTTTTTTTTCTTTCATTTTTATACATTAATTAAAACGTTATAAAGCTAAGGATATTTATTTTCCGATTTGCTATCTTGACAGTTTGATCTTCGATTTTCACAATTGGCTTCAGTCTGACATTCTTGTCACATATTATGACATTTCTGGAACATCGTTTTTAATCCAAACAACTTGCAAGCCATTAGTGTTGATACGATTATGAAAAATTAAAGGTGCTAATTCTGACAATCAGCTTCGTCATATTATGGGAAGATAGACGAGTCAATTTCTAGTAAATGATTGTTCTGCTTTCTACAAACGCTTTTATGGGGAATGTAACCAGTATTATGAAAGGATTAGAAGGTCTAAAAAGAAATTGCACAGGATAATTAAAATAAAAGGTTTTCAAGATATATACGTAGTGGGACATCATTACATATAGCAGGACATTGTTTCCTGATTTAAATTAGTTACGTATAAACTGTTGATACAAAATAGCAGCAGTGGATCGTAATTAACCCGGCGTCGACCTAATATGTCGCTCAAAGCTTCGTAGTGCTCAATTAATTAGCAAGTTTTATTGTCAGTCATACCGATATCTAACAAATCCTTAGTTTATAAAGCTAACGTAAATCCTTAATATTTTATATCACGAAGTGCCATGAAACTGTGAATACAATATATTGTGGCAGCAAACTTGAACGTTCAAATGTTACTAACAATTTACAAAACAGATGATGCTGATATTTTATTACTACATTAAAGCTGCATGAAAATGACGATTGAGGGCAATTCACATCTGATAAATTAACAGACTGAAGACATTTTTCAGCATTCTGGACAATCAGCTTATCTGCATGACATACATGCCTAACAAGTTTTGACAAAATGTCTCATGCTAACTGGAGAAGATTCTTGACCTCTACACAGTTGATGTGAAACACACTGTCGTGTAAAATCATTCTGTCATGTTGCTGAAGGTATAGGATATTTTTGAATATAGTTTCATAAAATAAATTGTGATTAATATAGTGGTACCCCAGGTATTTTTTTATTCTTCTTTATTTTTTAAGTATTTATTAACATATATCCCAGATCAAGTGTTTTGTCTTAGGTCTGTCGGTCAGATTATTCACGTATACCTGTTTATGTTATGTTCTAAGTAAATGTTTAATTGAAGGTTCGTGTCTTTAGATTAGATCACGTACCGTCTCTTTTTGGGTTTTAGCAAAGGAGCACGTGCGTTAGGGCGCTGTAACATGACAACGAGGTGACATATACGCACAAAACGGGTTCAATGCCTGTCTCTAACGAATTTTAACTCCAAAGTATCAGTATTGAATATAATAATTTATTTACGGTTGTTATTCTTAAGTCGCGTTTTTAGACATCTGATCAAAACTTGTACTAGTCACACATCCTAACACGATATTCCTCCTGTTTTCCATTATCAAAGTAATTGTTTGGTGTCCATGTATGCTATGTTGCTAGTTCATACAATGTATGTGTTGTAGTACTAGAAAGTACGTACATATCTGCATTGTTAATCAGTCGTTATTTGTTTCTTTGATTCTTCGAAACAGATTTATCTTGTTTGTGCTTATGATGAAGCTTGTTTCTGCTTATCACTTTTAGACTTGTTTTCTGTATTATTATAAGGTAATTCCACCATTATAGACTGGAATATTGTTAAAATGATATTTGAATAATACATAGTACAATGTGACTGTTGTGAAGAACAGATAACGTGGAAATGGAGGTTTACGTCCATTTTATACCTCCAATACTAAGTCCATGCAGGTGATGGCCGTACGGTACCACAAAGAGACTACTAGAACAATGATTCAATGCACTGTTGTTATATGAATATAAAGCAGAGTTATCTACCACTGTATTTGTGGAACCGATAGTAGTTTGTTTGTTTGTGCTTTTTTACTACTTTAAACTTTCATTTAGAATTTTCCTCGGCCATCATTACTTTTTTAAAATATTATTTAAATCTTACCGCTTGCGTGACTGTGAACAAACTTCCAAAAGAAGATGTAAGTACATTTAATCAAACTTTACAAGGGAATGAAAGGATACTATTTCCAATTTCTTGACCTGAAAAGAATAACAATAATTGGAAACATTATTGGTCAGAAATCTATACTCTTTATGGTGTTTCAAAACTCTAACATCTGATTAGGCACAAATCTCTATAATATACATTTCTAAGGTTTGTATTTGTGTGGTTGGTTCATTTCTAAAAGTGAATTTCTGGATTTGACGTTACATTCTATCTCAACACAGCAGGGATTTGTTTAAGAAATTGGAATCATGTATGTCAGCTTTATAGCTACGGAAGTTGAGCAGTTTGCGTATTTCTGTTTGAAATATAAAACGTATCTTTGATAACCTCTGAAGACTTTGGTATTAAGCTTTTTCCAGGTGGGATATTAATATGCCATTTATGTTACATCCTGTCCAAACCAAATATAACAGCGATTTTCTGTCATTCTAAAACACGAAAACAGTCATCAGATCCATTCAAAACACAATGCATTAGTATCATTCTAATGTTAAAAAGGAAAAACGTACGAAATCAATGTTAAAGTAATCAAGGAGTTTATTGTAAGTAGAACATGTTAGATGGCATGGTATAAAGTGTGCAATATTGGCAAAGCATTCGGTACCCTCACCCTCACCCCTTCGTAAAATAAGGTTGAATTTTTTTCTTATTCTTTGGCTTTATTTAGGCTGTTGTATATCACCTCATATCAATTTCGATGTAAAATGCATCAAGGAATCGATTAAAAAAGGAATGTTTGAGATGCCGCTGTATAAATTGTGCAGTATTAACATATATCGTTGTCCCTACGCTTTTACTTCATCTTCTTCTACTAGTAAAACTAGTAGTAAATACTAATATATGACCTAATAGGTGGCTAAGCTTAAACACAATATAATGACTGCTATACTTTAAATCAAAAGTATTAGTATAGTTCATATTGTGTCACTAAGAAAGAGAATATTAAAGGAATAATTCTGCCACTGTTAGATTAACTAGATATCTCCGTAGGAGGCCATTTGTTTTGATTATTTGACAATATGGCGTCAGCATACTAAGCAGGGAACCAGACTAACCCAAATTTGGCATTATTTTCGCTATTTGTCTAATTTCGTGGTCATGTGAGTTAATTTGTTATTATATGCTACAACGTTCAGGGGGTTTATTAACTATCCGTCTTCTTTTTCTTTAAATTAGTGTTATTACACATATAACACTCTAGTACGGATTAATGTCAAAATATTTAATAATAATAATAATAATAATAATAATAATAATAATAATAATAATAATCTATCTATCTCTTAGTCTTGCCGACCGTTGGGGCACCACTGATGACCTGACAACCAGCTTCCTCCATTCCAATCTGTTCTCTGATACTCTCACTGTGTCACTCAGCTTCAGTCCTGTCCACTCTGAGATGTTATCCTCCCATCTTTTCCTCTGTCTTCCTCTCATTCGCCCTCCCTGCACAGTACCTTGCATGATTGTCTTAGCAAGCCCTGATGATCGTGTGATATGTCCATACCATTTCATTTTGCATTTTTTCACAATGGTCAATAGCTCTTCATAGGGCCCAATGGCTTGCATGATTCTGTTTCCCACTTCCTCATTCGTGACATGATCTCTATATGTTATGCGAAGCATCTCATTTCAGCAGCTTGTATCCTCCTGTCGAGATCCGCTGTGAGGGTACATGACTCACATGCATATAGGAATACAGATGCAACCAAGGAGCGCACCTGTCTGATTTTTGAGCTGACTGAGGTGTTTCTGTCTTTCCAAACTGTCTTCAGCCTTGCCATTGCTGTTATTGTCAGCGCAATCCTGGACAATATGTCTGGATTCGATCCCAAATCTGCCACGATGGCTCCTAAGTATTTGAATCTATTAACTGTCTCCAGTTTTTGGCCTCTAATCATGATGTCAGTGCTGATGCCACTGGTGTTGTTGGTCATCAATTTGGTCTTCTCTGCACTGATTTCCATACCAAAAGCAGTAGCTGTCCTGTCCAGTTTTTCCACAAACTGAGCTAGCTCCTCCTCATTTCCTGCAAGGCCATCGATGTCATCAGCAAAGCGCAGATTCGTTATTATTCTGCCTCCAATACTGACAGTTCCTTCATGATCTTCCAGTGCATCTGTCATGATTCTTTCAAAGAAGATGTTGAAGAGAGTAGGTGAAAGCAAGCAGCCCTGTCTGACTCCAACAGTTGTCCTAAACCAATCTCCTATTTGACCGTTGAAGCATACTGTGCTGGTGGCCTTGCTGTAAAGGCTTTCTATGACTTTGATCCGGTTAGCGTTGATGTTGTACAGCTTCATGGTGGACCAAATGGCTCCATGCCATACCCAGTCAAACGCCTTCTTAAAATCTATAAAGAAATGATAAAGGTCTTGTTGGTGCTGAAGTTATTTCCCACATAGTATTCTCAAGTTGAAAATCTGTTCAGTTGTGCTTCGCCCTGGTGTGAAACCTGCCTGTTCTTCAGCTATGACTTCCTCTGCCCGCGGCTTCAGTCTGTTTAATATGGTTTTTAGCATGACTTTGCTTGGGTGGCATATAAGACTGATCAATCGATAGTTCTGACACTGCTGCAAATTGCCTTTTTTCGGGAGAGTTACTATGAGTGACTGAGTCCATGGTGTTGGCCATTCCACTGTCTGTCAGATCTTGTTGCAGATTGTTAGTAGGATTCTTATCATGTCTTCACCCCCTTCTTGGACTAGTTCTGCAGGAATGTTGTCTACTCCAACTGCCTTCCCTTTTTTCAATGCTTTCACTGCAGCCTCTACTTCTTCTTGGAGGATGGGGTAGTTGTCAGTGTTGGTCACTGATGGGGTGTTGAGTATGTCTGGGTCTCCTGTAGGTCAGTGGTTGTACAGGTCTGAGCAGTATTCTGTCCTTGTTTTCCACTGGTCAGATCTTTCACCAGTTGGTAAGCTTTTTTGCTATTATTTTTCTTTAGATTGTTTTCTATATCTTTACACTGGTCTTCAATCCATGTCTCCCTTGCCTTTTTCATGCTTTTCTTGACAAACTGGTTGATTTCCCTGTATTGTTTTGCTCCTTCTACTTCTGACTTCTTCTTCTTTAGCTCTCGACGCTTGTCACACAGATCAAGTATGTCAGTTGTAACACATGGTTTCTTTGGTCGTCGATGTTTGCCAAGGATCTCACTGGCTGTTTGGGTCACTGCTATGTTAAATGTGTCGATCATGGTGTCTATAACTGTGTTTTCTGCACTAAGAAGTAACAGTGGTGCAAATTTCCCTCCAATCATTGCCTGGAAGGCTTCCAAGACCTCTGGGTCTTTCTGCTTGTCAAGGTTGAACTTGATTCTTATGGGGCACTATTTGTCGACTTTTTTAGACGTAGTCGCAGGGTCATCATCACTAAGTCATGGTCACTTCCAATGTCTGCTCCTGGGAAACTTCTTGTCTTGGCAATGTTTACGCTGGTGTGGAAACGTCTCCTCGCCATGATATAATCAATCTGGTTATGGTTTTCTCCATTCGGGCTATGCCAGGTCCACCTTCTGGATGCTTTGTGTGAACCAAACGTGTTCATCAGCTTCAGATAATTGAAGCTGGCAAATTCGAGGAGCCTTAAGCCTCTGTCGTTGGTCTCTGCATTGCAGTAGCGTCCACATGTGCCTTTCCAGTTATCAACGGCATCCTCTCCATTAAGGCCGATCCTCATTTCGTGACAAGACATACTTAGTAAAATTAGGTAACACTTTGAATTATGAATTTACATAGCCTATTGCTAGTGCGTCGTTAAAAAAACAAACAGACAAACATATAAGGCGATTTAAAACCCAAGACCATGAAAAAGCTGCACAATACATCAAATTTAAGAACTAAGAAAAAGTGTTAGGACCTCTCACGTTTACTGTATAAGATGGTCTAAAATCCCAGGACCATTTGGCCCGGCTGCACAATGCGGAAACTAAGTAAACTCTTAAAAACGACGGTCACTGGCCTGGTACTGATATCTTCTTAAGCACAGTACAAAATATATTTTCAAAATTCAGACACTTTTGGAAACCACTCTATTAAAACAAATTCAAAATTGAAGCATAACGCAACATCAGACGCATAACCTGGAGACACCTCTACAGTGGACAGCCATCCGCCTCTCCAACACCTTTCTTCTTTGGCTGGACACCAAATATAAGCATGCAATGAGCACAAATGTTTCCACATAAATAACCAACTTATTATATCAGTTGAAATATCCTTCTTTCGAAACATGAGCATGTGTTGAGTCCATTCCCTCTCATGTCAGCCCTACATTCAGGTCATTAGGGACCTGCATGGAACCACAGCCTGAGGCTAAATTAACGGTGTCCATAGGAGCATAAACGTCTGGGGATGAGGATCTGATTCCACCTACATTTAACAACTGTGCGGCTATAAACTCGAGGTACATATATTTAATGTGCGCAGACCTCTAAAATTCAAACTATTACTACCACTACAGTTGATTTGGCCTCTAGAAGAGTCTTTTGTTGTGATCTCATCTATTTCTAATAAATACTACATTGAAACGAATCATTGATTCAGCATCTAGAAAAGCTGTTTGCTACAATCTCATCTTTCAGATAAATAACACCCTTAAAGAAACCGTTGATTCAGCCTCTAGAAAGCTGTTTGCTACAATTACGCATCTTTCTGATAAATAACACCCTTAAATAAACCGTTCATTTAGCCTCTAGAAAGCTGTTTGCTACAATCTCGCATCTTTCAGATAAATAACACCCTTAACGAAACCGTTGATTCAGCCTCTAGAAAAGCTGTTTGCTACAATCTCGCATCTTTCAGATAAATAACACCCTTAAATAAACCGTTCATTTAGCCTCTAGAAAAGCTGCTTGTAGTGATCTCACCTCCTACAGACATGAACTAGATTGAAAATCGATAATGTTTGTGACGCCTTCTTGTCTTGAGTTTCGATAAATTATTTTGTTTTTAAAATATATATAAATTTGTTTTAGCATCATTGTTCCAATACATAGTACCAGTATTGTCTTTCTTCTCAAATGCAATCGATGGATTGGGGTTATTGTTGCTGTTGTTGCAACACTGCACATTCAGAAAATAAAAAATTAACTACCGACTTTCACGTCTACAACATTGATAATTAATAACAAACCATTTGCAACTATTAGAAAACAAAGAACTCTTCATAGAAGCAACTGATTTCAATGTTAATTATGTTGAATCAGGAAGCAAAACAGGATGGTAGATTACAAAATCACAAATGTGTCTTGTTTTTGTAACTCAACACTTTCATGTGCATGTATGAACCAAATCAAAAGCTCATTCACTAAATGATAAATGATTACAAGACGGTTACAAATGGAATGGATATACAAATTCACATGAAAATGGTACAAAGCCCAGACTTAAAGTTCGCTATTATTGTGTCGTATGATTGTCGCAAAAAATCAATATCGAGTTATTGTCTTATGCCAACAAACTGAGCTAACGTTTGCTTACAAGCGATCAAAAAAAACGTTTCTTTTGTGTTTCGCATTTTGTGATCTTGAGATTTTACAATCTTCTACGTTTACAGCAATACGATTTAAAATGTAAATTTAAAGGATAAAGTAAAGAATGATGTTCAAACAATATATATATGCTAAAGGCGATTCCAAAATACACACTGTGATCTACTATTGCGTTTATGCCATAATGGATAATATATTAGAGATTTTGTCACTACGTAGGGAGTGACGATGCTAGCGATTACATGAAAGTTCAACATTAAGGCAAAATTACAGGCATGAAGCTTTGAAATTTAGTTTTCGTCTGCTTACACATTTAAATTCGTTTATGTAAAAAAACAACTTTACAATTAAATAATTTGATACTGAAGATCTGTCTTAATTAAATAATTTGATAGTGAAGATCTGTCTTAATTAAAAAAATTTATACTGAAGATCTGTCTTAATTAAATAATTTGATACTGAAGATCTGTCTTAATTAAATAATTTGATACTGAAGATCTGTCTTAATTAAATAATTTGATACTGAAGATCTGTCTTAATTAAATTGTTTGCTCAGATTATACATACGAAACCTTGGAGATTTAAGACTGCTTTGCACAATATGGGTTTTCCCATCTAAAATCATCCTTTTGGATGTAAAGATATAAAGGCAACACAATGTTGGAAAGCAGGGTAACCGAATGCAAAGGTATTTTACAAAAGTATCTGACACTCATTATTGCTCCATGCAGATATCAATCATGCAAGACATATTTTGATAATTGCTTCATGCAGATAGCAATAATGCAAGGCATATGTTCATTATTGCTTCATGCAGAGATCAATCATGCAAGGCATATGTTCATTATTGCTTCATGCAGATAGCAATCATGCAAGGCATATGTTCATTATTGCTTCATGCAGATAGCAATCATACAAGGCTTGTGTTCATTATTGCTTCCTACAGATAGAAATCTTGCAAGGCATATGTTTATTATTGCTTCATGCAGAGATCAATCATGCAAGGCATATGTATAGTGGTATTGTAAAATATGAGTAGTTGTTAATGAGTTTGCATAGAATTTAAAACAAAGAACGATTACTTTTCTTCGTTCTTTATTTTTTACTACCACGACCAAATAGTTACACAGTCTGAAATTGCTGAAATCAATGTCTGAATGTGAGACCTCTATGTGCGACTCAAACATCAGAGTATTAACAATTTTGGTTGCTTTCCTGGTCTTCCGTGTGGTTTGCTTGGTCTTAGTCATTTATATTTAAATTCTTGAAAACAGTTAGAAATGTAAACGGTAAGCAAATTATTACATATAAATATCTAACGATTAGAATGGATCCGCATTTACATATATAATGACTGAAAATTCAATGTCCACATTCATCAAAACATTTACTCACCAACTAAAGCAATGATCATTTAAGACGACTTGGAGTAACGTTTGCATGTTTTCATGGCAACAATATAAATGAAATATATCATGCTAGACTAACTTTCTAAATTACGTTGTATACTTTACTCTGAGGAGTTTTGTATGAATATATTATTCATCAAATCCCAAGCAGATATTTTGGAAAAACCTTAAATTTAAAAAGCGAAACATTTCTACCTTCTCCTTAAAATTAGGAATTGCTGAAAATATATTTGTTACCTTGGCAAGAAATGAAAAACTGAAAGCATTATATGATATTTATGTAACGCCGATTAAAATTCTTGATCTGTATTTATTAATTATTATGTAGAAACCCAGATCTATGAGACTAATTGATAGGTAAATATTCTAGCTTTCAATTACTTCATATTTGCATTCATTCCTCTCAAGCGAAGGCCTTTTGATATATTTACCATTGCAAGCTTTTTCCTCTGGAAATGATAAGGTCTAATTCTTGTTTAAATTCCTGAGTAATATACTCTCTACATATTCAGTACTACTTCTTTCCAGTTTTATTAATCGTTGATTAATATACTCTGGACATGTTCAACACTAATTCTTTCTTTTTAAATTGTTCAATAATATACACTGCGTAAAGAATGGACGAAAAGGTGTGTCATCAATGGAAATTAAGCTGTCATTACCTCGACCGTTCGGATGCCTGAGCTTTCTCCATTATCCCTATTTAACACCTTGAGATATTCATTGATAAAATCGCCTGAAACGTTGATAAACATTTAAGCTTCTTCCTATGACTTTATTCCTTGCGCAAAGTCATCAAATTAGATAAAAGATGCTCTTCTCTTGCTTTTCTTTATTTGATTGATTCTTGCTTTCATAAAGTCTGCTAACGAAATCTAAGTAATAAATCTTTTAAACGTTAAATTATTATTACCTAATTCGTGAAAGGAACGAATTTTAATGGCGCTTTTACCATTCATTTTTTATTATTATATATTAGTCATTGATAGCGGCTGCACAGGGACATCTGTGTGTAAATCTTTTTAAGACATTGCGATTTCAGAGTCATCTGTGATATAACATGATCATTTCTTGAAAGACTATAATAAAGTTAAACAATATACGTATATAATGCATATCGATGCTAATAACTCAGTTATAAATTGTTTCTATTTAGCTCTCTCTAATTTAATTTTAAATTTCACAACGTAAAACACTTTTATAGTTTATTTTACGTTATAAAATGTTTAAGTTAAATAGGAAGAAAAAAAGTTTGTAAAAAATGCAATATACTGGCTTACTCTTCATAATACAGATCTCTGCGTTATCAATACGAGTGTCCGATATTCACGTTGTGCAGATCCTTGCGTTATCAATACGAGTGTCCGATATTCACGTTGTGCAGATCCTTGCGTTATCAATACGAGTGTCCGATATTCACGTTGTGCAGATCCTTGCGTTATCAATACGAGTGTCCGATATTCACGTTGTGCAGATCCTTGCGTTATCAATACGAGTGTCCGATATTCACGTTGTGCAGATCCTTGCGTTATCAATACGAGTGTCCGATATTCACGTTGTGCAGATCCTTGCGTTATCAATACGAGTGTCCGATATTCACGTTGTGCAGATCCTTGCGTTATCAATACGAGTGTCCGATATTCACGTTGTGCGCGACTTTCTAAATCTTAGTTATCAAATTAGTATTCATGTATGTGATTCTTGTAAAATCCACTGTAACATTTACAATGCGATATACGCAGCGAAATTGAGCTTTATTTAGAGGATAAAACTGCTGTGAAATAATATGAAGAGGTGCCAAGTCTTAACAAGTACCAAGCAAAGTTATATGCACTGTGTGATCAGACATACATTGAATAAGTTCTAAACAACTTACCAGCAGCGTTCAGTCCAAGATATTTCACCGCAGTTAAGTGTTGATGAAAGAGTCTCACTCAGTCGTCGTCAAGAAAGTAAATAGTGTTTCCTTTCGATGCTAGTTTATATATTGTCAACTACGCCTACTTTGGCACAATAAATTAGGATCGATGAATCGATGGTTGCATACTCATAGACACATTAACGGTAGCCCCATATAGATTGAATACCATGGAGTATTTGTTTTCACTATGTATAAGATTTTGTAAGCTTTATAAACAAATAAGTGAATTTTAGTATATTCGATGCTTCATAATCAGCTAAGAATAACTTCAATATCAAATAGTATTTTCAAATTATCTTTAATGTTTATTGTTCGATAATACTATTTAATGCGCATACACGAGCAGGGCGTCAAAGTGGGACACGTTTGAGAAAAGACGCTTACGTGGATGTCATTCGTGAGGACTTGATCTTCGTTAATTACGAAGATGAACTAGACTTTGTAGAAGCCGACAAATTTGGAAATGTCATCATTGCTATCTAACGTGACAGCCCACGCTCTTTTAAAATTGTACAAAGTGTGAGAACTCCTAGGAGATCGTGTGTTGTATTTTGACACAGACAGTTGCATCGACATTCACCGACCGAACCAGTGTAACCCTGCCATCGAAGGAGACCATTTAGGACCGATGAACATCCCGACGACAAGATTCTATGTTTTGCAAGTGGCGGTACTAAAAATTACGGTTACGAATAGCGAGACCGACAAGGAGAAATGCACACCAAATGTAAAGTGAAAGGATTGACTCTCAATTATCGCACCAGTCGAGTGGTGAACTTTGATGTACTAAAATAAGCCTTACAGTCTGGACAGGATGAAACTTTTAAAGTGACCACTCACGAACCGCACAACATCGTACGTTTACCAACACACCATATCGTCAGCCGACCTTTGGAAAAAGTCTAACAAATCGTGTACCAGAAAAGAGTACGATTTCCCAATCACTTCTCTCTACCGTACGGTCACGTCGAGATTGGGCAGCATTTAAAAAGGGACATTGTCCAAGATCAATAGTTCATTTGTAACTACAACGACCAAGCGAAAGAAGATGAATCCATTTAAACAGGCATCATTCAAATTTGGGAATTGTCAAGTGGAGTGCGATGCTAAACCTTGCGATTATAGTGATGCCAGACGCTGCGACCTTAGCGATTCAGCAGGACATCGTGGGAACATTGCTATGAATACTACCCCTATATATACCATGGATAGTGATGCTGTGCGTGTTAAACGTGAGGGATGCGAAAGCGGTGCCACACGTTATCGTTGACCCCTAGGAATTTCACCGTACCTGCATCGAACTGAAGTGAGGAGAGTCGAATATTCGTTCCCTACGAGCTTGCCTGGATACTGTCACTTTAAAAGTCGATTCCAAACATTCTGAAGAATTAACCAAGGCCGGATTTTTCTACTTGGGCGAAGGGGATAAAGTCAAGTGTTTCAGTTGTGGTGTATCAATTTACGAATGAGAACAGAAAGATTCCGCTTACCAGGAACATGCTCGATGGTCTCCGAATTGTGAATACCTACCTTTAGTTGGACCTAGTGTTTGAAAGTGACAATACTGGTCCATGTCGTTTAACAAACCAGTTTGGGTTGGAGACAAACCTAGACCAGTATATAAACTCTCTCTAAAATATAATATTCAATGATTGCCACGCGAATTGCAAGAGAAGATCTACTAGGACGTTTGGCAGGGACTTGCTAAAGAAAAATCTAAATGGGTGACTGTAGAACTTTTGTGTCGTGAAATTCACAAGAGAAAATTGACAAAAATAAATCAACGTGTCAGATTACTCTGGATCATGCCAATTTAGGAACCATTTTGCTGAACAAACCAGTTTGGGTTGGAGGCAAACCTAGACCAATTTATAAACCCTCTATAAAACATAATATTCAAGGATTATGACACGAATTGCAAGAGAAGATCTACAAGGACGTTTGGCAGGGACTTGCTAAAGAAAAATCTCAATGGGTGACTGTACAACTTTTGTGTCGTGAAATTCACAAGAGGAAAGTGACAAAAATCAACCAACGTGTCAGATTTCTCTGGATCAAGTCTACCTTCCACAGATTCGAATTTAGTTCGTTTACATCTGAAGATTTTTTATCATTCTTGACCGTTACCCTGAATGGTAGTGGGACGAAATTATACGTTATATTAATCAGTTTCGCTCTTGGAGAAGATTTTAAATCATTCTGTGCAGAATATTCCCTTATGGTCCTCGACATGAAAAAGTATAAAATAGAACGACCATGCCACAACCTTTATCACTTGTGATCAAACAAATTCCGTGGAAGGATATCAATGAGAATATTCACACGGTGAATGATTACGAACTCTTATTAGAAAAACTGTGTCCCATTAATTGGGGTCGACGTATATTGTGTGTTTTAGTGACATGCTTTCTGGGATTTTGTTTACCTGTCGATTCCTTGTGGACACTTTACGAACACTACCTACAAAAAGACAGTATGTTGACTCATCATTCTGTTAAAATCCTTACGCTTTCATCTGGATACGTCTCGACCTCTACAGGAAACAAGATTCGTCAACTTTTATGTACGGAAGTGGTGTACGAGGATGTGTGTGTAGCTTGTGATTTACACCCTCATTAGACAGATGTAAGTGACTGAAAAAGTTTGGATTTTGAGGCTTGGACAAACAAAGCATCCCATTATGCCCAAGCGTTGTGTTCGTAAAATCCATCTTCGAGCGAAAAGTGAGGTGGATGATTTTTCATCTGGATCTTTCTTTGCGTACGTGTTTAAATCAATCAAGTGATCCCTTGTTTAATTAAAAACCGGTATTTAAATTATTGTTTGGGAGAGAACAATTCAGTAGAATCTCTGGGCTTTAAATTAATAGTTGTGTTTTGAGTTATATTGGAAATTGTGTCAATTCGTTGGAGCAAGAGGAATTATTTTATTTATCTGGAAAAGAATATGTGCTCATAGATTTTTATTTGGATTATTATTATAAAACAAGAACCGCATCACGTGACATCGTCAGCCATTTTCGATTACATCGTCAAGATTAGAATCTGGAACTATTATTACTATTAGAACATTTATTTATCAGGACTCTTGCAATTCCATTAGTGGATTATTTTTGTGAATTTTATACTGGATTAATGTTGGAATTTATTCTCTAAAACCGTAAATTTAAATATTTTCTTTTATGAAAATACTTGTACTTAATAAATCGATTGTTAAAGTTTTACAAGCTTGTTAGTTTTCACTCTTTCTGTGTTGCTGTTTTTTCGAGCATAAGTACGTAACAACGCCTAAAGGGCACCATCGTAATGCCAGTGTCATTTACATTACACAAAATTTGTTTCAACAAAGGAAAGCCCATCGTACCATTAGACTCAATGCTTATTACGTAGTCTTGTTTAAAAGTCCATGAGATAAATCACAAGTGCAAGTCTTATCCAAACAGTTATGAATACTATGGCTGACTCATGCGTACGATGATGCTACTCAAACGCCACACGCCTACTTACGCGTGGATTTAAAACCCACCACCCCCGATTATTTGCGATTTCGTACCGATTTGTTTCACGACTGGTGTCAAGACGGAGGACCTGTTGTGTACACGTCCGTGTCGTCGACATAACAATATGAACCACTAAAAAACCTATAAAAACCTCGGTCACTTTGACCTTGTCTCATACATCGTCAGATTGACGTCCCTTCAGTCTCATCTTCCCATCAAATTGATTCGTGCCTTGTACGGTATCAGTCGCGAAAAAAATCCACAAATACGTGCTCATGAAGCCAGTCTCAAAGAAGTCTTACGATGGTTTACGGTGACAGCACGTCAAATACTGCAAGTTATCATTCACATTCCACATCAAATCAAACGCTTTTTTGACAGAAACAAAGTAGCCTTGACGCAACTGGCCGAACCTCGCATCGACACTCAAATCAAAAAGCAAATCATATTGAAACCTGGAGGTAGTGGTTCTCTAGGAGGTGTCATCATTCGTTCCCTTTTAAAATGGGATCCCAATGCTCCCAAAGTTCACCCCAAGAGGAAAAAAGCCAAACGAACCCCTAAGAAAAAGAACAATGGTGTCAAGACCAAAACACAGAAAAAGAAAGGTCCACAGAAAAAACTGTCACCCGCAAAAGAGGCACTTCGGCCAGGAGACAACCTTGCCTTCGTAAACCACGATCTGCAGTATCAGTGACCGCGTTTCCAGTAGCCTCAAGTGCTTCCACTTCTCCGTTGCTGGTGATGCCAGCCAAATCCAATTTGACACCCGTTCTTCCTAATTTGATGAAACATTGGAAATCTACGTCTCCCAAAACGTCTACTCCACCGGTGACACTCGTCCACATTAGCGACAGTAGCAGCTGCTCACAAAGTACCTGCCCCCAAAGTCCAAGTCCAAGAAAGATCTGGCATGTTAAAGAGATTAATGGATTAGTCCAAACAAGAACTGTCCTGATTTAGTCCATTGCGAACCCTTCACGACGTGTGTTACCTGTCATGAAGTTGATACGACAGAAAGATAATCAGTGGCGTCGCATTTCAGTATAAACAATGACTTGAGGACAACAACGTGAATCAGTATTTTCTGTGCTACTTCTGAACACTCAATGATGCTTCCTCAAAATCATGCACACCACAACCCTCGTCGTTCTGCTGTCCAAAAAGGAAAAGGAAAAAGACAATCTCGTCATCCTACAAAATGCTTTAAAACCACACATCGACTTCATCCCCTCAAAAGACGTAGACCTTTAAAGAAAAAGGAGGTTACTTTGGCAATTTTGGGAAACACATGGATACGAAGCGGTAGTTCCCAAACAAAGTAGAAAAAAGAGGGTGTGTACCAAGTCATTGACGTCAGTGGTATTGTGGAACGAACAAGCAAAGATGTCACCTCGCAGAAAACATTCTTATTCACCCCACAAAGGAAAGAAAAGGAAAGGACTACCACCTCGTTTAACCAAACATCGACACGTTCTTCGTCAAATGGCTCAAAAGAAAATACCCGTCAGTTGAACGGAAAAGATGTTGGTGCAATGCGGAGGACATTTTCTTCCTAAAGAACTGATGCCACTTATAAATCAAGTGACTACCTCCTCGTTTAGCCAAACACGGAGACGTTATGTCCATCCTGTCCAAAGCCTCTCCACCCATGCGAAAATAAATCATTAAAACGGCCTCAAAAGATGTCATCAATACCGTGTGCGAATGTTGTTTGAATGTCTTGAAAGGAACGATACTTTTGTCTCCACACCAGAAAAAAATGCTTAGCCAAATATCGACACGTTCTTCGTCAAATGGTCCAGAAGAAAATACCCGTCCGTAAAAAGAAAAAGATGTTGGAGCAATGTGGAGGATTTTTTCTCTTTCATCTTCCTGTGTTGGGAGGTTTAGCGAAACCCGGCATAGGTATATTGCCAGGTTTGGTACAAGGGCTGGCACGAGGGATATCCCAAAGTTGATCCTTCCAGAAGATAAAAGGGACCCATGGAGCACCACGATCTCAGGACGTAACCTTTGGAAGCCCATGGAAGGACGAAACTGACTTTAGTCCCTTACAAACGATGGATGGAATACCATAGTTGGCAAGAACAACGTATCCCCCATTTACCACCCAATCCTGATTTGAACGAGATGTCCTAATTACAACACGAATTGCAATCCTTGATGCATCGCATTTGTCCCAAACCGAAAAATCTCAAAAATACGGTCAACTCTTGCAACGACTGCAACTCTTTCATCGAAAAGCTGTGGAACAAACAGCTCTACCCACTCTGACCGATTTGAAGGCTCTAATGAATAGTCCGTCGCTCTCACAATCTACAGTGGCCAAAACAGACGTCACCCCACCATTAACCAAGGAAGAAGAACCCCATGATATCTTTCAGACACCCACCACCACTCCCATTCCGAGTAAGATTGCAGCTTCCTTGTTGACCTCTTCCCCCACTCCCCAACGAGAAGAACATGGGTTAAAAAGATGATGGCCACTCCTTCTTCGACAGATTTGGAATATAAAGAAAGGAAACCAGAAGTGAGGAACGAAAAGAAGACCAAAGCTATCCCATTACCACCTACACCACTGCTCCACCACCAGTACCCTCGATGTCGATTCCTGTGGCACATAGGACACGTAAAACCGTTTCCAAATAACCCCCATTTCGTCCCACCCAAACAGTATCATCGAAGAGTGGGTGACATATTAACAAAATCATGGAGAAGGTATTAGAAAACATTTACTGCAATCCAGCCCACCCTGCAGGTTACGGAGGCAATCAGAAATTGTATCTTGATGCAAAAACTCGCCTGAAAAAGCTCCGTTTACCTGAATTACAACGATGGTTACAAGAAAAAGCTACGTACACTTTACACAAACCCATTCGACAAAAATTCCACAGAACTCGCACTCAAGTGGAAGGCATCGATCATCAATGGCAAGCCGATTTAGTCGATATCTCTCATTTAGCCACCTGCAATCGTGGCTACAAATATTTTTTTGTGTCATCGACGTCTTATCTAAATTTGCCTGGGTCGTACCATTGATATCCAAATCGGGCGGAGAGTTAGTACGAGCTTTGCAACTGCTGTTGAAACAAAGTGGCCGTCACCCTCTTCGATGGCAAACTGATAAAGGCACTGAATTTCTAAACCAAGCTTTCCAACGAGAATTAAAGAAACGTGACATTCATTTTTTCACCACCGAGAAACCTGAAACCAAAGTATCGTGGAACGTTTTCAACGTACCTTGAAAGAACGCATGTGTAAATATTTTACGCATCAACACGTTCTCAAGTACATCGACGTCTTTCCGCACTTAGTCCAAGCATACAATCAATCGTACCATAGAAGCATTGGACGTACCGCACAAGATGTGACACCTGACAATGAAGTGACTGGTTTTGAGCGTCTGTTTGGTACGTCCCGGATGATGGCTGTCCCCAAGAAAGGTGGAGGAGTGTTAACCCCTGGATATTGAATGCGCATTGGCAAATCCAAATGCACTTTCGACAAAGGTTGCTTACCCAATTGGACCACCGAATAATTTGGTGTTACTGGACGAGTGCGTGATCGTCATCCTACCGTCTATAAATTGGAAGACATGAACGGAGAAGTATTACAAGGAACATTTTGCTTGCCTAAGTTACAACGTGTCACCAAAAAAGAAGACGACGTGTACGACATTGAAAGCATTCTGGAGCGAAGAACCCGTAAAGTAGGGAAACGTCGTGTCAAAGAAGTCAAAGTACGTTGGAAAGGATATCCTCCAAATTTTTATTCCTGGATTGACGCTTTGCAAGTCATCGACTATAAAAAGACGTGACCATCATGCCTTTTAGTACAGCTCCAGCGACCACAGTGACTACTCCTTCACCTAGCTCTCTAGATTTACAAAAGCAACCCTTGTGGGTGTGGTATGGAGAACGTGTCCCTAAAACGCAAATCGTCTTTTTTGTCAAATCTTTGTGGTGTATTGTGTCATCGGTACAGCCATTGCTAATTTGAGTTTGCAACAAGGAGACAAACAATTGTGACCATTTTACTCAGCAGTTGCATCGGTTATCTTCTTTCCGATCCTTCCCTGAAATACAACGGGAACAACAGTAACAATATCGAAAATCTCTTGACGTACGGAAAAGAAACCAAGAACTCTCATCTAGATGCTTGAGTGGTGATAATAAGTTTGACGACACAGCCTTGACCGTAAATGACGATCCTCACAATGTGGGTTTTAACGAGCGTCGAACGAAAATTCTGCAAGGACGTAGTTTAGAACTGTTCGATCGTTTGCATTTGGACAGGTGGTTTCAAGACAAGTATTTGCTGAACGGGGTGGATATTCGCTTGAGACTGAATCGTAGCAGTACTGCTTTCCATTTGATGGCTCATGCCAACGAATACAAAACCATTATCCAAGAGCCAGGTTTTACGTGCGTCGTGTGGAAGTGTTACCTAAAGTGGGAAATGATATCAGTCACACTTTGAGCAGAAGGACAACCAAGTATCCGATACGACGCGTGGAAGTAAAACCTTTCACCATTGCTACTGGACTCCGATCTAAGATCGAAGATCATCTGTTCCAAGGACAGTTACCCAAACATTTATTCATTGGGATCGTCAGCAATGCAGCCCTCAACGGTACCCACGATCAAAATTCTTTCCAGTTTAAGCACTGCGGAGTATCAAAAATCGAAGTCAGTCGCGATGGCAAAACTGTGTGTACCCGACCCTTTGATCCCTACTTTGCCCAGAATAATTCCTTGTCAAAGATAATGTATTGGTGTTATTGAAGAAAAAATGTTTGTTATTTGAAGAAAAAAATGTTTGTTATTTGAAAATAATGATTATTATTTGAAAAAAGTATTTGTTATTTGAAAAAAAAAATATTTGTGAATTAAAAAATCTTTGTTAGTTGATAAAAATTTTGTTTTGTGAGTGGTTTGTTATTTGAAAAGAAATGTTGTGTTTCGAAACCAATGCGTCTGTCATTTGTTTTACATTTTTATTAATATAGATGCTCTTTGACTTCTTTGTATCCCTCACATCAAACTATGCAAACGTTTCCAACCCTAAACCGTAGAGGGGTGTTTCCTATCGCATCCGCGCTTGAACCATATAAAGCAGGGGTAGTCTCCAGTCTGACCATCCATTGTTTGACTCATCCTCTTACGAAGATGTTCTTAAGACTGACAAGTATAGACTTCAGAAGCAGCAGAGAGAACAGCAGCAGCAACAGCAGCAGCAACAACAGCAGCAGGAACCAGACAGAAGTTTTATCGACTGTCGTGTTGACACGAAAGAGTTCTTTTTCTCTTTCCAAAGAAGCAGACCCTATCCTGTTGCCAGACGAGGACGCAATCTTAGACGATAAAAGATTGTCATCCCTCCTCGTTCATACAAGAAACAGCCGTTTTCAGGGCTACTCACTACTCCCGAAAAGAATTAACAATTCAATTTGCTAATGGTATGTGAGGAAGTTAGAAAAAAATAGAAGTGAGTCTATAATCAAGGTCTCTTTTTACTTTTGTTTAAAGTGCGTCTATATGCAAAACGTATTTTTCAAATAACTTGTTACATTTATAATTTATGTGAGTAAAGTAAAAACGTGACTGTTTTCTTTTATGTCCGCGTGTTTTTGGTGATGATAGGGATAATGTAAGTGTTTTGATCGTAGTGGGTGATTTCATTCACGTCCGCGCTTGTGCTATATTTAAAGAAGCACTCGTCAGTCTGGCTACCTATCGTTGGCACATCAACCAAAAGAAGATGAGCAGACTCAACAAACTTAGGGAGCTTCAGATGCATCTGTAGAATGCCAGACGTCTCCTGGACGAGCTGGCTATGGAGGCCTTAGAAAAACAGGCCAGAATTGAAGAAGAAGAGAATGAGAAAAAAAAAAGAAAGACGAGGAGGACAAGAGAAGACGAATCTTGCCTCACCTCATGATGTTTGAAGTCTGTCGAGTGAAACCTGAGGTGAGGACGACTCCACAACCTCGCCAACCACAGTCACAACCCCAGTCGCAACAACCACAACCCCAGCCGCAACAACAACAACTTCATCCACGGTTGCGGTTTAGAGAAAGACGTGAACAGGCTTTCACTATCCCTCAAACGGAAGATTGGGATAGTGAAACCACTCAAGCTTCTTCTGCACTCCCAATCACAAGAGTCAATTGGGTGAACAATTGGAGTAGGAGATGTGTGTGCAGGGTTAGACCTGGGCGGTGCCAGAATTAGCCAGGTGTATTTAGCAGTTTAAAAACAAAACAGTCCTTCTCAAGGCTAACCAAATGTCTAGAAAAGGGACTGTTCAAATTGTCAATGGGTATGAGAGAGGAGTAGTGTGATTAGAACACTATATATATATATATATATATATATATATATAGAGAGAGAGAGAGAGAGAGAGAGAGAGAGAGAGAGAGACAGAGAGAGAGAGAGAGAGAGAGAGAGAGAGATAGATAGATAGATAGATAGATAGATAGATAGATAGATAGATAGATAGATAGATAGATAGATAGATAGATAGATAGATAGATAGATAGATAGATAGTTGTTGTTGTAAGAATTAACGCCATTTTTCAGCATAGGATAGGCTATACATGGCGGCCAGTATATAATAGTGCAGAGAGAAGATGGGAACACCCGTAAAGATCCACCCACCGACTCGAACCCGCCACGCAGACAGAGGCGAGATGGCATTGATCAGTGACCGAGAGCGCTTTAGATCACTCAGCCACTCGTGGCCCATTATATATATATATATATATATATATATATATATATATATATATATATATATATATATATATATATATATATATATATATATATATACTAATATTTCAAACAGAGATCACAAATGGTTATTGTGAAAACTGAAATATTTATTTCATGGTGAAGCCTGCACTACATTTCTTTGTTTATACAATTTATCAAAAATATAAAAGCAAACTGTAATATTGAAAATGATTTTAATTTAAAAGTTTCTGAAACTAAAATGCATTATAACAAGTGAAAAAATGGAATATTACAAAGACGATACATATAATAGAACAAAACACGTACTATTTTGTATGTACAAAACTGAACGATTGAAAAACGATATAACAATAATAATAATAATAATAATAATAATAATAATAATAATAATAATAATACCAATGAGGACTTTGTATAGCCCTATATCGTTAGAAGCTCAAAGCGCTTGACATTATAATGGTATAACTATTAAAAAATCCACTATGAAATTCGGAAACATAAACAACACTGAAGATATTTAAGATCGTTATCATTATTAGGCTTTTAGCTTTGTTCTTGCAGTCGAAAAAAAGGTGATCGCATTTAATGTAGATTATTTAGAAAACGATTTTGGGATTCCTATTTCGAAAAACAAAGATAATTGGCACATATTATCATTATATGGACTCCAATTGAGCGTGTAAAATCATAATGTTATCCTTCAACAATATTTAGGAGACATTCGGAAAGTAGTTTAAACCAAAACATCTGTAAACTACATTTAGGTTTTTAATTTCATATATCATACTAATACAATTTAACCCTATGCTGAAAGAAATAAAATATAAAAACACAACAATTTAATTCATACATTAACATAATAACGAAATTGCATTATATAGTAGTGCTGTCAGAAATTTGCGATTAGTCTAGTGAACTGTGATGTTAATCATCTGGTTCACAGAACGGAATTTTCAAGCACCTCTGGTAAGTGCAAAAATAAAACAAATGAAGTAGAGATCAAACCTAGTTTTGAGAAAAAAAATTATAATATTTTATTGTTTTAATTTCTTTTTGATTTTCTGACCAACACGATAAATTACATCGATATAGCTCATATAATTGCAATAGATCTGAATATGTCACATGTGGGGCAATTTCGCTAATCAAAACGTCTTAATTGATCACTGGATCAATTATAAACGGTACAAAAAGATCCAAGAAAAAAGTCAGTGTGAGATATTTAACGATCTCCAATGACATTAAAAGTAAATTTATAGAAATGGCACTGGACATTAAGGCTGCTTGTGCCTGTCGTGTATATGTATATATATATATATATATATATATATATATATATATATATATATATATATATATATATATATATATATATATATATATATATAGTTGTTGTTGTTGTTGTTGTTGTAAGTTTTAACGCCATTTTCAGCACATACATGGCAGCCAGTGAGAAATGGTTATTTTGAAAACTGAAATATTTATTTCATTGTGAAGCCTGCACTACATTTCTTTGTTTATACAATTTATCAAAAATATAAAAGCAAACTGTAATATTGAAAATGATTTTTATTTAAAGGTTTCTGAAACTAAAATGCATAACAACAAGTGAAGAAAATGGAATATTACAAAGACGATACATATAATAGAACAAAACATGTACTATTTTTTTGTATGTACAAAACTGAACGATTGAAAAACGATATAATAATAATAATAAAAATAATAATAATAATAATACCAATGAGGACTTTGTATAGCCCTATATCGTTAGAAGCTCAAAGCGCTTGACATTATAATGGTATAACTATTAAAAAATCCACTATGAAATTCGATAACATAAACAACACTGAAGATATTTAAGATCGTAATCATTATTAGGTTTTAGCTTTGTTCTTGCAGTCGAGAAAAAGGTGAATTTTAAGAGCTCTCTTGAAAGGGATAACTGTTTCGATGTGTATCATTTCAATGGGCAATTCATTCCAGGTTGCTTGGCCCTGTATACGATTGTCAGAAGAGGTGCTTAAGCATATTGCTGTTATATACACATGGGTGACGCCATATAGGTATGCTGAACTGGAGACCGTCAGTAAAGCGTACCAAAGAGAACAAATTTTTGTATGATTCTAGATCGAATGTATAGCCAATGTAAGGTACAGGAGTGCTCTGATCGTAGCACTCTAAGGATATTTAGAGCAGCTGTGTTGTTAACTTTTTGAAGTTTCTGGAGTAGATATTGAGACAAACCATCCACTATAGAGCTAAAGTCTTTAATGTACTAATGAACACAAAAGTATTTTAGTGGCATCAACTGAAATATATTTGCTAATGGAGCTGATGCGTCTCAGCTAAATATATGCATCCTTGCATATGTTAATGACATGTTGATGCAATGTGACAGTACTGTCCATAGTAACACCATGGTTTCATACTGTCTGTTACTTTAATGATGATGTTGATGACAGTAATTGTTTGATGAAAAGGATGTGAGTGAAAAAGTCTGTGTTGTGATCAGGGCGGCCTACGTTCTATCATCATTCATCTGTAGCTTATTACATGTCATCCATGTATTCGCAACAAAAATGCTCTTATCTACGCCTTAGATAGCGGCATGAACTTCAGCTGAATGGCTACTTATATATTTGGGTTCCTTCAATACAATTGGTTAGACACTGGATGAGTATCTATGACAATTGATAGCGGCTGAGTGTATATAATGAAGTGAACAGGTCCAAGAACAGACCAATGTGGAACACCACAAAATAGACCAACTGGCCTGGATTATATTCAGTTTGCATATACTATTAGTGTCCAGGTTGTCACCTATCGAATTTCAGGACGGCAGAGTTAAGGTAAGACTCCCCGGTTTGTCTACTTTTTTCGTGATTAAATGAAGTAAGGTTGAAAATATGAATTTAATCTATACTTTTTATGTGTATCGGTTTCATTTACAGTCAAAGTGAAAGAAGAAATCTCCAAAAAGAGAGATTCAGTTCGCTGTTATTTTACTAGGAGGAGAGCGGTAGAGGCAGAACAGTGTTGTTTGGACTAGTCTAAATTATGTGTGGCAGATATTGAAGGTCGGTCTGTCGGCAGCTATTGCTGGCGCGGTCTAAAGGGTGAGGCCTCTGGTCTTAAGGTCTCTCTCTACGGTTCGTCGCCAGGTCTCTTTGGGTCTGCCACAGTTCCTTTTCGCCTGTGGGGGTCCATCTCAGTGCCACCCTTGGTAGTGAGTCAGGGGGCATTCTGCAGACATGGCCGAGCCATCCCCATCACCGAGTTGCAATGATCTCAGAGATGGTGCTTGCACCTGCTCTGTGCCGAAGTTCCTCGTTTGAGATCATGTTTAGCCAGAAGATCATCATGATGCGTCGAAGGCATTTGGTTTGAAACACTTCGAGATTGTGTTCTATGTTCGCAGTGGACTTCCAACACTCTGAACCGTACAGAAGGATGCTCAACACGTTGCTCTTGAAGATACGGATCTTCGTGTGGACGCTGAGGTTTCTTATCCACCATATGGGCTTCAGCATTCCGAAGGTCTGGTTGGCCTTGCCGATTCTTGCGACGACATCCCTTGTGCAGTCTCCATCCGTGGCGACCTTACTGTCCAGGTAAGTGAAATCATCTAGTTCTTGCAGGGGTTGGTCGTTGATGGTGATTGGGTTGCCCACTCTAGTATTCTTCCTCAAGACCTTTGTCTTCCCTATGTTGACTCGAAGACCTATGGTGCTTGCTATCTGTACCAACTGTTGTGTCTTCTGTTGAATATCCTGGTGCCTGCTTGCCAGCAACCCGATGTCGTCGGCATAGTTTAGGTCATCCAGCATTGAGGTCAACGTCCACTGTATTCCATGCCTCTTGTCCTCTTTGGTGTGGCGCATGATCCAATCAATGGCCAGTGAGAAGAGGATCGAAGAGAGAATACATCCTTGCTTCACTCCGGTTCCCACCTTGAATGGTTCAGTGATTTGGTTGTTGTGGATTACTCTGCACTCAAAGTTCTCGTACAAAACCTGATAACATTGACAAGTTTCTTGGGGATGCCATAATGTCGTAGGATCCTCCACATAGAGGCTCGGTGCAGGCTGTCGAAGGCCTTCTCAAAGTCCACAAAGACCACATAAAGGGATCCATTCCACTCATGAGACTGCTCAAGTATCTGCCTCAGTGTGAAGATTTGGTCGATGAAAGATTTGCCTTTCCTAAAGCATGCCTGTTCCTGGCGTAGGATGCCGTCCACAGCTGTTGTGATGCGTTGCAGAATGATGCGGCTAAAGATCGTTCTGGAGAGGGATAGCAATGTGATTCCTCAGCAGTTGTTTCAGTTTCCCAGATCTCCTTTCTTAAGAAGTTTAACTATGATTCCGTTTTTCAAGTCATTTGGTGCTTTCTCACTATCTCATACCTTTTGGAGAATCTGTCAAACAAGCTTCGGCGTCTCTGTGTCTTCTGTCTTCAGCACCTCGGGACACACTCCATCATTGCCAGGAACAAGAAACACTGCAAACAAGAATATAAACGTGAACATTATTCGATGTAGACCAAAGCTACAAATCATGCAGACATTGACATGGTAGTACAACAGTTTTATCGTATATACGAGAAATTATTTATAATTGCCTACCGCTATAAGTTAAGATGTGCTAATACTTATAGTAGATCGCCGACTGACGAAACGTTCCGTAAAGTAAAGAGCTTTAAATGTTGTGAGATATTTGTACTCAGGTATTGTCTGCGCATCGAAAGCTTTCAGTTTGTCACATCAAAAGCATTTCGCACGTGCTGTATAGTATGAACCGAACTCACTTTTGAAAGCAACACAACATACATGAATCACCATAGGGTATTATTAAATGCCAAACTAAAACTCTATTACACGAATTTAGTAAGTAAATAAAAAGAGTTAATACTATTCTGTGACATACGGATTCGCCTAAGGATGAAAAGACTTCCTTTTGTCTTTCTTCGACTTCTTTATTTTGATGATTGTCTTAGTGTCTATGAATTTTCACTTTATAAACTTGATTGGTGTAAGCGCTTGCTTAATTTAGTTGATGATATAAATAGCTGATTTTATTTTATAAAACAAGTATATTTTATGTAACATGATTTATAACACAACTAGAAAATATATTTTAAAATAAAACAGATAGATATAGCGAAACATGTTGCATCATCGCTCGTCTTTTTCTACTGTGATAAAGTAAACGATTTGCTAGTTGAGAAAAGAAAACATGAATCAATAATGAATTAATAATTGTTTCTGAATCACTATTTTACGAACATAATTGAAATGGAGACATTACAGATTTCCTTGCATCCACGCCTATCAACGTACATCATTGGCAAATCTTTGTAATATTTGATTTTTGTTTTAACATATCTCCAGATCTGATGCTCATAAATGATAAAGAGTGTGTTTCATAATACCCTCATGCAGTGTTTTGTCATGTTCAATTTTCAATTTAGGTAGCATGGATATTGTAATTGAAGTAAATTAGATCTCATTGATTACCATATATTCAACGTTGTAACTGGTCCCTGCGAGGAAATGCAGGAAATCAGTGATCATAACTTTGTATGACATGATTCCTGTTTTAAGACAAGCCATCTGATTGGTTATTAAGATAGTAACAGCAAATTACGTTACGTACTCAGCAATCATTTGGATAGTCTCATCCACGTCGTTAGAAATGTATAGGGACAAGTAATCCAGACACAGCAAGCTTACTGTCAGAGTAGTCCGTCAAGAAACACTTCTATCTTTACAGGTGTTACTTACCTTCTATCGCAGAGACAGGAACATGGACCCTATTTTCCGCATCATGTCCCTTATCTGATTACATAATTTTGTAATTATTTCGCTGGTTTTGCTAGGGCTTTACATTGATCGAATATATCATGACGTAAAAGTGTTCTAATCTGAAGGAATCCAACAAAATAAGTTGAACGAACGTTTTGCCGCTGTCTCATTTTTTCCTCTCAGAATGCACAACTTCCGCTATGAGAAGATCATTCCACGCGCATAATTATTTTTTAATGCAGACTTTCAAGTTAAAAGTTGGTAGAAACGTTCTTGACGATATTAGGTAACATCCCTGAATCCATGGATGTTCATTGTTGTTTTGCAATCCAATCAATTTTTTAGAGTATGCAATGTATACATGTTACTGATATTAGCCGGCAAAGGTTTATTTTCTTCACATTCGGATATAAGGGCCACAATTTTTTATAAAGGCACCATCAACTAAAAACAATAAATGATAATCAGCAAATATGCTAGACCTCAAGGGCCCTATAAATACAAACTCATCCTACACATTACATCATTTGCAGGAGGGACAAAGTAGTGATTTTAATCTCAGAGACTATGTATCTAGTTATCTAATGATATTGTTTTACTTCGGTATTTGGATGGTTTCCTCAGTGCTTGATGTGTAGTATATAGCGAGTTCCATGTGCATCATATTTATAATATATATGTGAAATTAATGATTACTCTATATTGACTTTGATTGGAATGTTGACCGCGTTGTCCAAACAATGGGATGTTGATATTTATTAGATTAACATGCGTCGTAGCAATGTGATACAATAAAGTAAACATGGTACTTAGTTCAGTAATATCTCAAATAATATTGATATAACTTTCTCATTTAATCCAGCGAAATAGTAGTGAGAAAAAGACTCATTCGTTCGTTATTGAATGACAAATACGATGCGTTCGAAGTATATTCGTATCCAGTGAGTTAATGTGGAATCTAAGAACATAAACAAAAAATGAAACTAAAGAGATCAAAAAAGAAACGAAAGAAAGAAAAAATACAAATAAATGTAATTGCAGAGAAACATCATTTATCTTTTTTCCAACAATATGTATCATACGCATCCCAAACAATATTGACATCAAACAATCTCAAAGTACATCCCTCTTTACGGCATAAAGCCGAAGCATAATAATCAGTTAACCATATTGTTTGTAATCATGTGACAATTTGTTAATTTAGACATTCTATGTCCAATAAAAAGCCCCCATCTCTGATATATTATAGTTAAGCACATATACAATTACAATCAATTAATATCAAAACATCTCAATAAAATATAATGACCAGTACAAAACTGTTACTGCGATGCACATTAATATGACGGTCTCTAGATAATACAAATATACAAAAGAGTGGTATGTGTAATGTGAAGTTGTTTGCATTTGTAAAACATGTGTAGTGGAGAGAATGTTTGAATATCTTCATGTTACTTGCATGTACCCTGGCTGAAATGTATTTGGAAATTGTATTTTAAATTCTACATTGACAAAACCTATACCTAATTAAAGACTGAACTAAATCATCAATGCAAATTATTCTAAAGTACACTATCATTTGCAATTATTAAATTGGTAAAATGAATTGTGCAAAAATGACAATATCAGCTTCTCAGTGTGTAATGAATGCGCTACAAGCTATATTGCATGCAATCACAATCACCAGTGCTTCTATTGACAATTTATTTCTTAAGTCCAGGAATAGAAAAGAACCACCAAGAGCTGACAGTTTTTTGTTAGGTGCATAACTGAATTAACGCCAAGCTGTATGACATATAACCCAACGTACACACATCAAACACACACCAAATAAAGAAACAACTTGAAATTTGTTTAAGAATAACAAAGGCATACAAGTTCGTTTTTAAATATACCAGCAGAACCAATAAGGATAACCGGGAAAAAATTTTGTTTTTATAAAGTCTATTTAGATGGAAAATGTAAAACTTAAGAGAGCTAGCCTAATAATTTGCCTGTACAAGTGTTGGATTGATTTCTTCGATAATTTTGGATCAATGCAAGTTTAATTTATTCAATTAAACTATGTAACTCGGTAACCAGTCATTCGTTTTTACCTTTAGCGTGCAATCATCAATTTGAATTATATAAATAAAACGTAGTACTGTATTATAAAAAAGAAAACCAACATTTAAACTGCATTGCTAAAATACTGTATTAGAGCGTTCTAGGTACGAAGAATGTGTAACGAATATTAGGCACCCAATGAACCACCACAAGTTATTTTTTGTGGCATCTTGGCGAGCAGTCTAAAAGAATTTACTAACGTTTAAATTAAAACTTTTTATTTATATTTATTGAGGGTATTACATAAGTACAGGAGGAATGAACGACTTCAAATTTACCAACATATGTGTTTTCTTAAATAATATTTATATGTTTCTGCTGTCATGTTCATTTGATATAGAACTTGAGTTTACGGAAAGCAAAAAAATCTAGAGGAAGACTTGGCAGTAACAAGGTGTCAGTTTAAAGTATCATCAAGTTGAGTGATATGAAGCTTTCAGAAAGCACATTATCATTTGCTAAATAGGTTAAAACGATCTTGATTAACTGATTGCAATGAGAGGACACAATCCAATCAGATTAGATACGTTGATTAAATGAAACAGAATATTTGCTTTTGACTTTTGTATTTATTGGCCTAACCGTAAGGACTCATTAATATGCCAATGAGGTAGATAACCTGGTAAGGAGTGGTTTTACCAGTGGGTATGATTTTATGACTCGAAGTAAGAACAATGCACCACCAGGAGGAATGTAGATAAGCGACACAAAAGCAATATCGTGGATGACGTCATTCATAAGGATGTAAATCAGAAACTGATTTCGGAAACGTTAATCTTCATGGACGCGTACTACGATCTCCAATACGTGGCAACATTTTACTACAATAAAATAAATTCCATATGTATAGAAATACTAAAATATAGCTGCCATAAGTGGTTGTATTTTGTCTGATGTCGTTGTTTCGGTGAGAATGCAGTGGTGTGTCGTCATTGACAAAGAGTTAAAGCACATTATATCACTTGCCACATTCCCCAAAAGTTAAAGCTTTCGTGATATTTATTGGGGTGTTTAATAACACCTTGATGTAACCCATTTCTTCATTTGAAACTATAACTTTCTTTTAACTTTGATTTAGTTACCCATATTAATTTAAAATATATAATACAAAAATGAGATTGGAAAACGAGTCACATTTGTGTAAACCCAAAGAGAAAAAAAAAGTTTTGAGATCTTAGAACCATTTCAGAATATACACAATCACATACTTATTTAAATATTTTTAAGCTAGTAATTGGTGTATCCATTTTCGAATCAAACAGATTGTCGAACCTCGTTGTAATTCTGATTTCTAATCGATAGACACAAGTTCTCGGAATCGAATGAACCACTTTTATCGCAACTCAGAAAAATGCTCTTTGCACCGTACGCTCTCAAATTAAGATCAAACACTCTGAACCCTGCTTTCTCGTCTGTTTTTCAACGAACATATAAAACTTTATATTAAAACAAATCAAATGCCATACCTTAATTTGGCATCATAATATCATCCAGCTTCGACAATATCAAAATTAATCTCTCTACAGTTCAAAACACGTTTGTCTCGGAAACACCAACTTGGCTCCTTAAGCAACCCAAAGTGATTGTTACGTTATATGATGGGAAAAAATCTTCTACAAACCCTGCCATCTTCTAGAACTCTTATCATGAACGTCTCAACGATTTTAAAAACTACACAATTTCTTTTACTAATGGATCAAAAGTTGATGTAAAGGGTGCTGCAGCCATCGTTAGTGGCAAACACATAACCAAAGTGTGTTTGCCAAGCGATGCGTTCATTTGTTCAACGGAAATCAGAGCAATAGACCTTGCTCTGAAATTTATCGAACACAAATGTATTTTAAATAGCATTATCTTCTGTGTCTCACTATCATTAATTCAGTCGTTACACAATAGAAAACTGGATAATCCATTATTAGTCAATATTCTCGTCAAAAACTCGGAGATTAGTACCTCCTACAATATAGTATACTATTGTTTACCTAGCCATAGTGGTATCAGCGGTAATGAAGAAGCAGACCGGGCTGCTAATATGGCTCTATACCAAGAATCATCGGATTTTAAATTACCGTTTACTGATTTTAAACCTTGTATCAAAAAGTACCTACGCCAGAAGTGACAGGCGTCATGGGATGATGCAGTCAATAACAAACTTCATGCCATCGAACCAACTGTGGGAGAATGGACTCCTTTCTACAGAACTATCCGTAGGGAGGAGGTTGTCATTGCAAGAATCAGAATCGGTCATAGAGACATTACCCACTCCCACATACTAAAAGGTGAAGATCCACCAGAGTGCGTTTCTTGCAATGAACCATTCACTGTTAAGCATTTTATGACCGAGTGTTCCGATCTGCAACCTTCGCATGTTAATACTATTATGTACATGAAGAAACTTTTTGATACTATACAAATCACTTGTATTTTAGATTTCCTGAAGGAAGTAAATCTTTATTTTAAACTATAACTTGTATGCCATCACCTAGAATATTTTTATCTAATGCAAATACGGCCTCTTATTTTCAACATCTTTTCATCAACATACACCATTTACATCTCCCGTTGATTGTTAAAAACATCTTACCATTTTACTTTGAACTGTTTGGTTTCTCTGGTCGATATAAAACCTTTTAGTATTTTAAGTATGTATAAGTACAACATACTGTATGGAGCTAAATAGCCTAAGTGTGCTAGTGCGCCGTTTCAAATCAAACAAACAAACAAGTTTATAATATATATATATATATATATATATATATATATATATATATATATATATATATATGTATATGTATATATATATGTATATATATATATATATATATATATATATATATATATATATATATATATATATATATATATATATATATCATAGCACCGGTATATTTACATTGGGCTTTAACCAGGAAGTGTTTAAAATACATGTAAGTACCAATTAAATTATCAATACCTTTTGAATACAGTTATGGGTTTAAAACAAGTAAACAGCCATTATCCTAGTTGAATTTGTAACAAGTATTTATTGTTCAAATCGGATGCTTTATAAATTGAAGAAGAAAACAAATCAGCATACATGAATATGTGTCATGTTTACACAAACACACACACACACACACATAGTTTTGTCAGCAGTAAATACCTTGAATAATATGAGAGGAGACGTTTCTTATGATTATTCATTGGAACGTTGACGTGCGAATTAGACTAGAATAATATCTGAAACAATGGCAGATTATCCAAATTATTTCTAGACAATGTATTTGTGATACGTAATTTCGAGGATCTGACATTTATCTGAATATTCAATTCTTGTAGATTTAGATAAACATTACTTTGGATTTGTTATTTACACTATTGTCATGCTAATGAAATGTATCATAATTCATTTGTATTATAATCCATACTTTCTTCAAGAACGATAACAGCACGACTATCGCATTAGACACACATATTCAATGGCGACATATGTTTTGTATTTTCTCGAAAGTTTGCATCTAAAGAAAATGACTGGCATGCTTAGTATAATTACCTTCACGGAACTAACAAATTACACTTGGTTTCGGAACCTATCCAACGCACAAATAATCTAATACACATTTGTTATTCTGTTCAGATGTTCATGCTGTAGTCTGTTCTATGAAAATAACATTATTCAATATCCTATTTAACCTCTGGACAAAATCAGAGAAAATATATTAACGATTTTCTTCGGAAATGCTGTATATGGTAATTAGAGTCGATGTTCCCAGTCAGTGTAATAATACATCATTACGAACAGTTATGAGTTGTATCGACATTTCAATCAGTTGTTTTCAATCAGTTTCAAACTTATATTGAGAGCAAATGTAGCTTTAACACTTTCGTATTTGCTTTGAACCTCGTTTGAGGCAAACGCAAGATTATATCGTTTGAAGTCCTTATTATACTTATCAGCTAGTGATGAGAAACATTAAATCAGAAGTCTTCGAAACAGATCATTTGAAAGGTTAATGACTCCAAACTGATTATATTATGCCAGCAACACATTTGATATTAGTGCATGTATTGTTTCATGTCATGAAAATATAGAACATAAATAATTTCCAAGTATATCTTTCAACTATACAAACGTTGATACATCGACAGATGTATGGTTCTTTCGTCTTCGTCATCTTCTCTCTATCTATCTATTTATCTATTTATCTATATATCTATCTATCTATATATCTATCTATCTATCTATCTATCTATCTATCTATCTATCTATCTATCTATCTATCTATCTATCTATCTATCTAGCTATCTATCTATCTATCGATCTATCTATCTATCATTATTTCTGGTACGTCTTTGCAGTGGTTCACCGGTGAAAGAAGAAGGAATAAAATATTAGCATATATAAAAATAGTAATAACTAAAGGAATACGTCGGGAAAGTTATGCCAGGTTAGATATACGTGACGTCATCACAAACCTGTCCTGCTAACGTGGAACAGAGGTACGTGTACCTCATCCGGCAAAGCTTTAGGAATACTTAGGCCCAACTTGTTGCGGGCAAACGGCCTTGAAGGTTAGTTCAGAGAGCCCCTGCTTGAAGGATACCAACAATTAACAGAAAAATTAATTTGAAATTATAATGAATTCAAGCAAGAATATTTTTGATTATATAATTGTGGTGCTTAAACGTACTGTAAGCATATCACCACAATAAATGACATTGACATATTAGCACTTTCATGATTTGATGTACATCAACACTTCAATAGCTTAATTTTAATACCACTTGAATTCAATTGGCACTTTGTACATTTGGACTTGTGATAAAACGTATCACATTTATGACTTGGTTCACAATAATGTTTAGTTCTGTTATATTCTCCCTTTGTATTATATGGGAATACATATTTTTAATTAACAAAATGTGTTGGTTTTCTCTTTGTCTAGTTTACGACAAATATTCGTAACAATATATTGGGGCCTCATCCGGTTTAAGAACTTTTCAAAGATATTTCAGAAAATATCTTTGTTTATTTTTTCAAAAACACAAAAAACTTTTAAGTTCACTTTCAATAGGAATTTTGTAATTCAAATGCCTTATTTTACATATATTATATATCTAGTATTAAACCAGCAAGCTTTTACTGTGCTATATAATGTGAACACTTTATTTTAAATCCTACTCAAGAAGTGCTTGATTAGTTAAACAAAAGAATGAAAAGCTTGCTAGGACGTTTGGCTCTTAATAAGGCGGAGGCTTCTATAAATGAAGAAATATAATGATCTCTAATCCAATATTTAGTGGGAATAATGTTGTGGATAAAACTGATTTGTACCTGCTTAGTAAATCTCTATCTGGCTAAGCAATGACAATACTTTAAACGAAAGATGCAAATAGAGTTGAGAACGTTTCAGTTTCAGAAAAAGTAGATTCAAATGCAGCTTCAGTAAGAAGAAAGAGAAAAGAATCTATCTGCAGACAGAAGAAAGATAAAATAATCTAATTGCAGATAGAAGAAAGATAAAATAATCTAATTGCAGATAGAAGAAAGAGACAATCAGGCGCAGAAAGAGACAAAAGAAAGACAAATGCAACAGCAAAAGCAAACAAAACGAAAGTGAGAGACAGCGATGAAGCTAATGCAACTGTAAAAGCATGAGAGAGAGAGAGAGAGAGAGAGAGAGAGAGAGAGAGAGAGAGAGAGAGAGAGAGAGGAGAGAGAGAGAATACACAGAGTTAGATAAATTTAAGAAAGAGATTTTACATTTAGATTGAAAGACATAGAACTGGCAATTGGAAAGAACTCCGAAGCCTTACATACAGGATCATGCTTTCACAGTGACGTGAAAACGTAACCTGCAAAGCAAAAGGTCGAAACATTAGAAGACGCTATTGGTAGAGCTGACAATTATTTCTTGAATCAGAAAGTTTATATTGTCAGTAACGGATTTTCTCAACTGTTGTTTGGTAAATACAAACCATCCAATCTCATAGGACCACTTTCAGATCTCAGCCTGACATAACTTACCGCAATAACGTTTCTGATAAAACTGATTAGAAACCTTCAATAGTTTCCGTGGATATACTGTAAGACGAAATAGTACGTTATTGCTACAGTCTGAAAACTAAGCACGAGAAAAACAACAGCAATTCCGATTTCTATGAGGTCGTGGTCATGATCATATATTGAACAGAAATACTATGTGTTGGTCAAACAAACCACAGTCTGATTTTATTATGGAGAATTATTAACTATTTGAAATGTTCTGAGTAACGTACTAGTTAATCTGCTCATCCCACCCCTTTTAGAAGTGTTTACCACATAAGATTCGCAGAATATTTTAGTATAAGGTACTTTGCCTGTGAAGCGTCTTCATCTAATTAAAATGATCCTATTCAGTAAGTAGTATGCTGATTTGTTAATATAATTTTGTCGTTTGTATAAATCGTCAGAATTAGTCTCAATACTAATAAGATAAGGATGTGATTAATCTACTTTTAACTGACGCACCTTGTTTACTTGTGCAGTTAATAAATCCGTGCTATGAAAGCTCTTGCGAATGATGTTGATCAGGAAATTACTCGTTTTTATGACACATTTATTGACCAGGCATTGGATGGGTCACGTGTGTTCCTTTTATGGAATAACCAAAACGATTGATCACAATGATCATCTTTATACTAATCATTGTAACAAATGGCATACATTTTCATTGCCGAGGAGGAGCAAGATCCAGGAATATAATACTTCGTTTTGAGGGTGAATAGAGAAAATGTTGCCCAGAAGAACATGTTGGTCATTTTATTGGAGATTTCATAAATGCATGGCATTGTAATTGTATAGAAACAAAGATCATTTAGAGGGCTGTCATGAAACGTTCAATAAGTGAGTGCAACATATAAAACATCAGGAGATGAGTTCAAGTGCGTGGATCTAACACCCACTGGTTACTCAATCAAGTAATGTCCCCGTCACTTTCGCGTTTATGACATTTCTTTTATCACAAAGAACGCAATAATCAAACGTCTTAACCATACCACAACCTTTCTGCCACACGTCGTTTGAATTAGTCCGAACCACAATCCCACTGGAACAATGTTCTGCCTCTAACGCCTTCTTCCTAATAGAAAAACACGCTGACTGAATCTCTCTTTATGGAGCAGTTTCCGAATCTCAAGGAGTGGGGAAACTCGATAGGTGGCAACCTAAAGGTTCATTTAGAATTCAACATTTACGCTGACTGCCATTGAAACCTATGCACAACAAAGCTCTTATATTCCATTCATGTTTTCCGCTTCAAACGGTCAGGTAATAAACTAGCCCATAAACATGGCCATATTTTAGACTGGATATGTCATATACCCGATGATAATATTCACGGTTGTCCCTGATATTCAAATAACTTGCATCAGATACCTCTCTGCATGATATGCAGTCTTGACGTATCAGTCCCTAACCCTCCACCTTTATTTGCTACTAAGAGAAAGCTCAGTATGATAAATATAATCAAACGAAAGCATGGCAACCAGGCAAACCTAACAACGCATTCATTGATTGAACAACTTGCCACAACCACGAAGCACACGTTATCAATTCAATGGTGTTCTCCATGGTATAGCAGTTTTAGGGACCATCTTCGCACCTCTAACATATACTTCCGTAAAGCTAAGAGACTTAGTTCTTCATCCAGACTAACTATTCATAAGCAAATCTATGAAGCTGTTAATAAAACGTTAACCACATAGCACCTGTATCTAAATCAGCCCACTACAGTACAACGATCTCGGAAAATTCCAGCTTTAAAAAGCTCTTCGATATTACTAACCAGCTAATGTCAAGGAACAATGTGCACCACTTCCATATATCTTCTCTCCAGTTGACCTTCAGGACCTGTTTGAAGATTCCTTCCATTACAAAGTGCATACCATTAGAGATAAGCTTGACATCACAAGTTTAACTGACTCATCGTCATCATACAGTTACAATAAAGAATTTAAGCCTTGATTTAGTACTTACAAACGTGATGAAGAGTGCACCAGAGTCATGTAAACTTGATAAATTAAAGCATCACTGCTGCTCGAATGCTTAGATCTGGTATTTCAATCACCGATCGATTTTATTTATACCTTTCACTCATCCTGGAAATTCCCATCATTTTTCAAACCTGCTAGTGTAAAAACCCCGCTGAAGAAACCAAAACACTCAACCATATCAATCTAGCAAACTACCGCCCAGTTTCTAATCTCCTATTCAAATCAAAATGTTTAGAATAAATTGTTCTAACCCAATATGTATCTCATCTGACATAAAACAATCTTTTTAGCAATGTAAATCTGCATATCGCCCTTGCCACAGTACTTATACTACTCTTCTAAAAGTAGCTAATGACATTGTATAGGGTTTGAATAGCAGACGAGTTAGAGTCCTCGCCCTCCTTGATTTGTCTGCAGTATGTGACATAATATACCATTATATATTGCGTCACCGTCTCCGACATGTATGTGACATTCATTAGAGAATCTTACAGATTTTTAATTCCTACTTGGTCAACAGGACCCAACTTTTGTTCGCAAATGGAATATACTCCATCCCAGTTGATCTCTATTGTGGTGTTCTACAGGGGTCTGTTTCTGGACCTGTTATCTTCATTATATACACTCAGCCGCTTTTAAGCGTCATAGATCATCATCCAGTGTCTCATCAATTGTACGCTGATGACACCCAAATAAACCAATCTAGCCACCCAACTGAAAGTGTAGAAAGGTGCATATATGTTAAATCAAGGATGACATGTAACAAACTGCAGTTGAATGATGATAAACTTGAGGCAATTCTGATCAAAACAAGAAGATATTTTTATTCACATCCTTTACCTCAAACAATACATATCAGCAATTTGTTCTCTGTGCTACTTTTCACTGACGGACTCGAGTCCAACATACCTATCCGACCTCACAAATGTCTATACACAATCAAGATACTTAGGCCCCTCGTCGGACAATCGTACACTCATTATTCCCACTATGAAAACGAAATTATATGGACAACGTTCTTTGCATACCAGGACTCAGCAACGTGGAACGAGTTGACCACTAAAGTCAGACACCAACGAAAGTGATTCCATTCAAGACTGCTCTTAAAACTCACATATTTTGACTGCAAGGACAAACTTTAAGACTTAATAATGGTTCCCCACATTACATATTTTCGTCATGTTTTATTTTTATGTTTCCTAATTTTATGGTGGTTTATGTTTGTAATCGTCACATCCTTATTTATGTTTTTAATGTTATCGGTGGTTTCTCATGTTGTTAAGCGCTTAGAGCTTCTAGATATTTCGGGTTATGCAAGTCCTCATCATTATTATTCAAAATGTCTTAATATAAGTAAAGTGGTGCTCATTTAAATGGAATGCAATTCTACTTAGGAGCAAATATATTTTTATTTAACGCGTTAACAAGGGGAGCATACTGGATAGCTTTTATCTTTTATAAATAAAGAAATTAAGTCCAATGGAATATAACATCAATGTCTGATCATCTCAAAGTGATTATAAACATGAATTGGAAACAACAGAACAATGAGAAACGCAATTCAATCCTACATGATGTAGAATATCAACGAATAGCAGCGACAATTCTAGAAAACGTTTATGCAACAATATATGACAATAGTATCGGTGTTGGAAAATTTTAAAGTAGATAAGGAAATAACTAAATCATTGCTTGGTACAAAATGGAAAAATAAGCTCTACGATAAATCGCTGACAAAAATATTACACGATGCAAACAAAGATCAAGAAAAGAAATACATATTAAAGATAGGGAAACCGAAATTTCTGACATTTCTTCAAAATCCAAAAATGTGAGACAGTGGAATTGCACATGAAATCATCTATTATCGCCAGGTAACATTAATCGGCCCGTTGAGAATCCTAAATAGTGATTTCTATTTATTTATTTGACTACAGTTCCAGCTGCAGTCATTAATCAGATTCTATCGTCGGGAGAGTCAGTAATGCCTTTAGCAAACAACAGTATCTGGGCGGATGATTTTGTATAAGCATCAGATTATCTTGTTATATCTATTAATTTTGTGTCAACGTCAACATTATATGGAATTGTTTCAATCCCTTTGTCATTAATCACATATGCATCATTTCTAAATAATGCCATAATACCATTGTTAACAAAACAAACTCTGATAACAGCCTCATATGTTATATTAACAGGAAATTTTTGTTGGGAGTTTTTCTTCTACTTTAATAAATGCTTCAGCTGGTAAGAAATATCTACTTTGGTTACGAGAGTTTGGTTATATTCTTCCACGCTGAGCTGGGTGTCATTCGTCATAATATTAATACTGATAATAGCTTATAGATTCATATTTGAGTACCTGCGTATCCATTATTGTAATTGTCTATAAGAATACCATTTCCCGCTATTAAATTTGCAATTATATTTATTTCTGCTTCACCAGCCAAGTCTTCTAGTTTCTGATGTGCAGTTTGAATTATTATATTACCATCATTTGCAGGCATCACTTCCGTGCTTGGTAATTTTACTGGTTGTTGAGGTCTATGTGGTATTAATCGTGCTAATCGATCTTTGATTTCCGAGAACGCCTTACCGGCAACATTACCAATATTACCATGAGCTTTACCATGAACAACGTCAATAGGTCCCATTCGGAATTGCTTTGCAATCGGTACTACTTTTGGAGCTATCCTTCAAAATAAACTCTGAACAACATCGCCGAGCCCATCACTGTATAATCTTGTATAGGTTGGTAACCACGAATGTACCATTCGGATCATTGTAGGTCTACGTTGAACATTGTGCACGATTATTTTATTTGTTATCTATGTATTTAATCATTGTGATAATCAACATCAATTTCATCAAAAAGAGACCGATAAAACTCAATATTCATAATGCTTCCAGTAAATAATTGTTGAGAAATATCAGTTGTTTCGTTAATCATTTCTGGAGAATAATTACAGGCTCGTTGTTTCTTATATATTTACGTCAGACCATATATTATTAAAACATGCAATAAGACCACTTTCTGTGAGCAGGTATACCACTCCCAAAAGCGCCATGATATATGTCGGGATCTACATCATAAAATGCTTGTTGCGACCCGTGTCGGGGGAGGAAAGGATCCTGGTTGTTGGGCGGAGGCTTTTCCGATGCAATACACTGCTTTGGCCTCTAATTCATATAGACGGGTGGTCAGGTTGGGAAAGGTGTCGACAAATCGGCTAGCCACGCCAAGCACTAGGACTTTTATATATCCTTAATCACATTCTTTATCTTTCTTGTATCTCTCTTGATATCACCGTTGCCCCTACATTCTATCCTTTTAGTTTTACCTTTCCAAAGTTTTAGAAAAGATTCAAGCAGGCGGTAGCTTAAAGAGTCATTCGCGAAGTAATTTGAACGACCCAAGAACGTGACTTTACAGGTTTTATAGTTGATTTTTTCTGATGAGTATATTATATGTGTATCCCTGACACTTTAAAAGTGGCCCCTCGTTGGGCTGCATGGTAGGAGGGAAGCGTGAGTGCTGAAACGTTAACAAACAATCATCGAAATTTCAAAAAAACTCAAAACAAGCGTACCAAACCACTGTCTGACACTGATGACGAACCATGTGGTGTGGAGCCTTTTCCAAGCTTCAGCGTTATTCAATCTAAGGATGACTCAAAATCACTTACATCACTATCTCCGTTTTTTATTACGAAAACGATTACGCGATCTATTGGCACACCAAAAATCGGTATGCCATCTGCTGAGTGTCAGCGAAAGGGTCAAACTGACAATATCAAGCAAATTTAAACATTAGTCGATATTCCAGTGACCTCATTCGCTCACAGTACACTCAATACGTCCAACGGCGTGATGACATTGCTAGAGTCGACGACACAGATATTATTGAGGGGATGAAACATGAAGGTGTCACTTCAGTGTTTAGAAAACGTATTAAATGTAATAACAATATGCAGGACACCAACATCCTTGTACCCACCTTCAATAAACCAACAATACCCAAAGTGGTCAAAGTTGGGTTGTAACAAGGGAAGGTCGAGATTTACATTCCAAACCCACTTCGATGCTATAACTGTCAAATATATGACCATAACGAAGAAGAAAGTACAAAAGTCAAAATATGTGGCCGATCCGGAGACCATTCTCATAACGAATCTGATTGTAGACAAACTCCGCATTGTGCCAACTACGGCAAGGAACATCAAACCAATTCTAAGGATTGTGATACTTGGAAACAGGAGAAGGTGATTCAGAGGTTAAGTTAACATCAAACCGTCCCTATTCAGAGGCCTTAAAACTTGTGCAAGCAAACACATTCCATCCTGGCCCATCCTTCTCCACTGTTGCAGAAAACAATTCCATTCAACCACAAATGTTAATATCCCCATTACCAACCACAGAAAACTACCACATATATACAAACAACTTCAATAACATTCCACCACCGAAATCACCAAGAAAAAAACATAAATCACAAGCAGATAAGCAGCAAAAGGGTCTGCTGATCTCATCTAATTCTACAACAGGTTTGGAGACATTGAGAACATGGATGCAGAAGAAACCCCCGGGTAATTACTGCAGATAAGCAACCACACATATTGCCACTGTGAATGGTCTAACCAAGCTCAAAAATCTCAAGCTTAACCTTATAATGAAGTAATAATGAAACTGTCGAGGACTTAAAGTTACTACAATTGTTATTATGATATTCGTCTGCTTTTAAATGAACACGATCCTGCAGTACTATGTTTACAGTAAACATGTCTGAAAGAGACGGATAACATTACATTCAAAAATATTCCCTGTGTAACACATAAGTTCAAAATGCTGACAGAGCCTCTGGAGTAGTTTCTGTTGCTGTGAACAATAGAGCCCCTCACAGAGTCATCCTTTTAACACAAATTTACAAGCAATTGCTGTAAGCGTCACTCTATTTCGAGTGCTTTACCTACCACCAAACACCAACCGCGTACCAAGTCAATTAGACAATATTGTGCAACAACTTTACGCGCCTTTTGCTTTACTCGGGGATTTTAATGCCCATAACATTCCATGTTGATCAAATCACATAAACGACAGAGGATACAAAGTAGAAGATTTCATTTCTAGACACGATCTGTGTCTATATAACACTAAATTACTAATTCCATGAAACATTCGTAGACAGAAAGAGACAGTGATTACGCTGATCTGCGTATAAATTATGTCTTAATATATAAAGATGGTATCTAAACTCGTACATATAATTTTTTGCACGTTTACATAATATCATATCAGGTGCCATATGCTGTTTTAATTCAGGCCCGGTCCTAGCATGTCTTAGGCCTAAACAGCAAGCGATGAGCGCGTGCCTCGACCCTCTCTCTCCCCCCCCCAAAAAAAAAAAAACAAACAAACCAAACAACAACACAGTACAATCTTAACAATATTATGCTTTATCTGTTCGTGTTAGCCATATGAAACTGTAGAACATTTATGCACAATTCAACCAAGGTGCTGAGTTAAATGATGAGCAATTGCTTTTAACATTGATCAAAGTAAGTATCGTTTTTTATGTACTAACTATAAATAGATAGATAGATAGATAGATAGATAGATAGATAGATAGATAGATAGATAGATAGATGGATGGATGGATGGATGGATGGATGGATGGATGGATGGATGGATGGATGGATGGATGGATGGATGGATGGACGGACGGACGGACGGACGGACGGATGGATGGATGGACGGACGGACGGACGGATAGAGAGATAGATAGATAGATAGATAGATAGATAGATAGATAGGTAGGTAGGTAGGTAGGTAGGTAGGTAGGTAGGTCGGTCGGTCGGTCGGTCGGTCGGTCGGTCGGTGGGTGGGTGGGTGGATGGATGGATGGATGGATGGATGGATGGATGGATGGATGGATGGATGGATGGATGGATAGATAGATAGATAGATAGATAGATAGATAGATAGATAGATAGATAGATAGATAGATAGATAGATAGATAGATAGATAGATAGATAGATAGTACGTGTTTATACCTAATACTAAGATTTTACGTTCTTCATTTGCAAGCACGAATCGCTGATTACAGTGTATAGAAAACCCGTCAAAGATTGAAGATACTCAGGCCAACACACTACAGAAGATTCAAAAGCTGAGTGGCAAATAAACACTCCAACTTTTATCAACAAACAGAAATATGTACAAAACCTAAGCAGTTGTTGCAAGCTCTAATCGAATACGTTGCATACAATGCATTTATATTTTTATAATTCATAACTAATGTCACTCCAAAATTTTCATCTAACAAGTGAAAATATATTATGTTCGATAGATGCAAAGATTAAATCAACTGAACCCGGAACTTGAACTATTTGTTAATGCACAATAGCGACCTAAAGTATAAGCGAGATAAGTCTTTTCGATGGATCAGTCAGTAGTTGTCTCCCGCAAAGAAGCATTGGCCAGTGACCTTAGCAGGCTATTTTGTGCACATGTAACTGGAGTAAATTTTATTGCACAAAGTTACACGATGGATTCATACCGGGTTAAAACAATACCATGATTTGAAATTGAACCTGATCTAATATGCTACCAATAGAACGCCTTTCCTACATATTGCGGAGTCGTAGTTGAACAGTAATCGATACTAAAAAAGCAAAAAATACTAATCTTTTGCGATTCCAAATGTGTATATCTAAATTGAGATCGCGGAATCGGATCTAACATTGTTGCTGATTTTCAGAAACAGCATTTCTTGTAAAAGAACAAACAACCAAACAAACAATTTATCAAAATTTCATTGTTACATCAATTACACCACAAACACACAGTTTTTTTCTACATAATTCAAACCAAATTGAAATTGCCTAGTTTGGGTGTAGATGACAATATCATGGCAATATATATATATATATATATATATATATATATATATATATATATATATATATATATATATATATATATATATATATATATATATATATATTTCATGTACTTTTTGTCAGAATCTTGTCTACTTTATATCATGTGGATGAAATTGCTTAGTTTGGGTGTAGATGAAATTATCATGGAAATATATGTACTTTTCATGTACTTTTTGTCAGAATCTTGTCTAATTTATATCATGTGGATGAAATTGCTTAGTTTGGGTGTAGATGACATTATCATGGGAATATATGTACTTTTCACGTACTTTTTGTCAGAATCTTGGCTAATTAATTCATGTGGATGAAATTGCTTAGTTTGGGTGTAGATGACAATATCATGGGAACTTACGTACTTTTCATGTACTTTTTGTCAGAATCTTAATTTGGACGTTGATGGGTGATCACACATTTAATCAACTTGTCCGTTGTTGTTGCAATTGTTGCGTCCGCCTCGGATGCATAAGGTAATGGATTCGAACTTCGCCCGAGTCATATCAAAGATGTACAAACATGGTATTGAGAGGTACTCAGCATTAAGGGTTTAGTTTTAGCACTGGTCATCCTTGTGTCGTTGTGTCGTTGTAATGTGACTGAGTTGGACATGATGACACCTTTCTGCGGCATGCTGCCCAAGTGTTGGACATCGCTGCAGATATAGCATTATGCCTGCACAGTTGTTAAGACTACTTACAAATAATAATTCATACACACTATAAACTGCAACACTGTAGATATCCTAGCGATATGAAAGTATTAAAGATAAGTTATAAATCCAAATACACATATAAACTGTCACAAAGCTATTACTGAATATTCACATCAATAAACATTGTTACCATATGTTTGGAATTATGGTTGTGTTAATGTTTTTCCTCAGATGTTCTTATATGCATGCACATATCGTAACTGATTTAAACATATTTTTAACATTAAATATCGGAACGCTTCAGACGGCAATTTCTATGAGACCTTTTACTACGTTGTATTTTGGAATGCTATTCTCCATACGTTCTTTGATAATCGTTACCCCCAAGTTCGACGGTCAACACACTGCAATAAACAATACAATCCATCTTAGTGGGTGACATTTGTAGTAACAGGCACATGGGATTCAAACATAACCTTGACCGTAGCATCTACGGTTTAACTTGTCCATGTCCCAAGAAATGTCTAAGAAAAGATATGCTAGCACGGCAGAACACACTTTCAGATACATTATATGTCAAACGTGCATCAATGTAAATCATGTCATCATCGATGTAAGCATCACAATTATCTACACCAGAGGTGATCATATTAATAAAACACTTAAATGTACTTGGCGACCTTTTCATTACAAAAGGTATTATTTGATATTTGTAAAGTACATATGCAGTCTAGAATGTCTAAATTTCCTTTGCCGTTTCTATTATTGGAATTTGCCAAACTAATTTCCGAAGGTCGAATTTGGTGACATACATGGCAATTCCGATTTTATCAATACAGTTATCGATTCTTGGTAATGCAAATGAATGTATTTGTCACTGTCCTGTACTCAGTACACATGCGGAAATTTCTTTCTGGTTTTGGATGCTTGGTGAACTCTACTCACCGTTACTGGGCTCTTTGAAATCATTATCCAGCAAATAATGATTTTCCTTTTTAAAATATTCCTGTTTGAGAGGGTTCATTCTGTACGGGTATTGTTTCACGGGTTTGTCCTTGTAATTACATCTGAAAATAAGTGCTCATATTAAATTAATAACTGTATGAGTTCATTTCTTTCTTTCTATTGTAAATGTTAAAGGTTCTTGTCCAGAGTTTCACAATTTCTGATTTTCTAAGATTTTCCACTTCTGTAATCCGATAATATGCCTTCACTTAAAGCTTCACTAAGTGGGACAGCAACTACTAAGTTAATTGCATGTTTAACCTGGTTATCTGTTATAATATATTCGTACTCCTATAATGCATTTAGATCACATAACAATTAATATAATAATTCAACACATTAGTTTCCTTCTCAAATTCGTAAGGTTTGTAATGTCTAATCTGAAGAAAATTCTGAAGAATGAGCAAGAGAGACAGAACTCCATTGTCAAACACATTCGCTCGATTGTAGTTCTTCAGACCATAATTTAACATTTAACTTGAATTGTTGAATGCCTTATTCAAGCACAATATAGTGCACCGGTCCAGTCCTAAACTTTGACCTTTGATCCGATTTGACAGATTTATAAAGGCCACGTTGAGTCTAACCTTTTAACAAAGCTTTTATTAATGTTTTAGAGTTAAAATTTCTCAAAGGAATTGGCTCTGGAAACCTTGTCGACGTATACATAACGGTTAAAAATAGTTTGGTTACCTGCAATGGTTCTTATGTAAGGGACAGACACACTCTACCATAATTTTAATAAATGGTTCGTCAAATACTTGAATAGTTTGCATATGAGTTTTAAGTATCTTCCGACTAGGTACAATATTTGGTAAAAACACATAAAAGTGAGTCAAGATCTTGTGATAAGTCTTCTTAATCCCTAAATAACCAACCAATGGAGTTTCATGGGCCACGACTAAGTATTTTCTGTATGTAAGGTTTTGGAACCACAATTTGATAGTTCACTGACGAATCGTCACCAGCACGTACATAGAGAGGCCTCCATGTTCTCATACGAATTCCAGTGTTAATGAAATATCAGGCAGGTACTTCAGACGTTTCATTTTCAGTAATATCCCTTTGAATTAAACAGGAGATCTCAGGATCGTTTTACCTGTTCGATGACAGGTAATTGTCGTTTATTACCCTGATTAACATAAATAGATCGAGTAGCTAGAAATGGATCACTGTGATGAATACATTTTTATTGATACAAAGAAGGAGTGATTGTGACCGCATCAGAAGCTTGCAAATTACATGTGTCAGCTAAAAGAATACTTTCCTTATAAAAGTCAATCTCGAGATCTGGGAGTGTCATAGCTCTGGATACCGCAAAAACTGGGTATTATCAAGAAATTTGTTTTTAAATCTTATCATTTTTCGGATCCAAAAAAGACTTGTCAGTTACAAGTAGATTAACTACAACTGTATCTCCAGCTAGGTCATTACCCAATAATAAATGAATACCCTCAAGTGTCACAGATCCAGAAACAAAGTCTGATCGCAAAGTTACACAATGAAGAGGAATATTAACAAACCCGAACTCTACTCAGTGAATCAAAAGAACACATCTCATAAAAGGTCTGAGTACCTGCCACGAAAAGACTCTGAACAGCTCATGTGTCCCTTACATTTGTAATAGGGGTGGAATTGGCGAAATAACCCAAGAGTGACATATAACCTTTCGATATGAATGGCTCAGATAGCTCCATGATTAAATCAGAATGGGATTTAATAGACCCAACAAATGTATTGCTTTCAATATACGACCGTGATCGTGACCTCTTAGATATAGAAAATTTTGAACAGGTCTGTCTTGATTCTGATGCCATTTTTCAATTTGTAGCGATCGGATATTACGTGTCCTTTTTTACTTGAAATATTTACATGTATGAAGAGATAAGGATCTACAATCAAGCTTCTCTGAACTTCTAAATGTTGTGCCAGTATGAGTTGTAGAACTTGTGCCAGTTTGAGTTGTAGAAGGTTTGCCAGTCCGAGTTTTAGAGGTTGTGCCAGTCTGAGTTTAAGAAGTTGTGCCAGTTACAGTTTTAGAAGTTGTGCTAGTTTGAGTTTTAGAAGTTGTGCCAGTTTGAGTTTAATACGTTGTGCCAGTTTCAAGTTTAGAAGTTGTGCCAGTTAGAGTTTTAGAAGTTGTGCCAATTTGAGTTTTAGAAGTTGTGCCAGTTTGAGTTTTAGACGTTGTGCCAGTTTGAAGTTTAGAAGTTGTGCCAGTCTGAGTTCTAGAAGTTGGGCCAGTTTGAGTTTTAGAAGTTGTGCCAGTTTGAGTTTTAGAAGTTGTGCCAGTTTGAGTTTTCGAAAGTGTGCAAGTGTGAGTTGTAGAATGGTTTGTATTAGGCTGAAATACATTTCTGCCTAAAGAAAGTTGATTGTATGCCTTATTTACAAAAGGAACGTTATGATTTTAATAATACTCATCAACAGCACGAAGAGCATATTCCAAGTTTTCGATCTTATGCTCGTCAAGATAAGTCTTAATGTCACTATGGTCACAGTGTTGGAACTCTGCAAGTAATACCATATACTTTATACCTTCATAATCGTTTTCAATTTTCCTGGATAGGCATCATTTTTTAAATAACTGCTCTTTTTCTCTAAGAAATTTTATTAGAGTGTGTCCATTTGTAAAACATATAGTTTCTGAATTGTTGCCGATAAATTTAAGGGACTAATTAATAACCCCCTTGGATGGATTCTTTGACCGCATTATAATCACCACTTTGGTGAACTGACGGTGATTTGTAAATATCACTAGCCTTACCAGTGAGTACACATAATAATAGAGTGTAATGCTCCCTTGGACATTTCAAGCTTTAAAAAAAAATATTTTGAAAACAAGTGACATATTTGATTACTTCTCTCTTTCTGAAAGGAGCACTAACCTAATATTATTTGCGAAATCAAAATTTGGATTTTAAGTATGAGTGTGCTTTTCACGTGCCAGTTCTATTTATGTTTCATTCTACATTGATATACGTTGTCGTACTGATCATTTTGCATCTGTTTCTCGCTTTGCATTTTTATTTCTTTCTTATCTAACTGCATTTGCATTTGTTCTTCTTGCAACTGCATTTGTCATTCTCTTTCTCCCTTATCTACATGCGTTTGTTTCTTTTCCTTACATAACTTCACTTGCATTTGCTATTATTGTAATTGAATTGGTCTTTCTTTTGCTTCCATAATTTTCCTGAAGTTAGAGCTTCCTTAACGCCAATTTAATTTTGTATTTTAATTTCAATTCTTTTAATTTTAGACGAGTCATACAAACGTACTGACCAAAGCATATGTATTCAAAACAATCTTTTCTACCAAATACTGAAACAAAATATTTCTTATTTCTTGTATCATTAAGGACAATTTCGTATTGGAAAGATTGTATTGTTTGCTAAATTGAATTATTTCATCTCTTCTGGAAAAGGTCTAATTACTCCTAGGTAAGAAATGACGGATGGATGACACTTTTGATGACATTTTAGAAGAAAGCATGTCGATCTTATTTGCCAATATGTTTAAACTAGTGGATTTCAAATTTCGAAAACAAAGTGTTCTGAAATAATTAAGCCAAAATGCAAATCTCGCGGACGAGACACCAACTCTTTCTTAGTAATTTGGCTCTAATAATGGCATAAAGTAAGACAAAACAACAAACTTTGTAAAATTTAACAAATAAATTATTTTTCTGGGAGAGGATTACTAATGTAAAACAAGAACAAAGGATTGGACATAAAATCTAAAAGTGATCCAAGAAAACTCCACTTATTAAATTACAAAAGTCATGGCAATGACATGGTTTAATAGATTCAATTTTGAGTCCTGTTGGAAATTCCAATATGGAAGATGACGATGTGTGCCGAAGTCTGTTTTGTTTTCATCTATAATTCCTTGTCGAATCGCAAGATTTAACATTCCGGTGTTGGATGTTCGACTAAGATTTTAATAAGCTGTCTGTGGTAAGGGGTCGCGTGATTATTTATATCACGTACTCCTCACATTACTTACGAGAACCAATCATTTTATCTAAGAATACAAGGTGTTTACTTTTTAATTTGCTAGTGTCATCTTGACCTTGACAAGAACAATCTTTTTAAAAATTAAAATAACACCGTTCACGGGGTCGTTACTATCCTTGATTCAAGGACAGGATCTAGGTCAGCATTACTTGTGTACGAAAGAATAATTCGGGCCAAACGATTTTCTGAAACAAACATCATCTATAGCGAAGAAATGCACATTACAATACACGTAATGAAAAACATTAAAAAAATAAAACTGACAAACAAACAATTAAATATATATTGAGTCATATATACGTAACAATATATAAATTCGCCAATGGAACAACTGATCACATCAATAAGATATTAACACAGTAATTGGAACGTTTTCAAGTAAATAATAATAATAATAATAATAATAATAATAATAATAATAATAATAATAATAATGAGGACCTTGTAATGCGCCTAATCTTTAGAAGCTCTAAGCGCGTTACATCATCTACGATCAAACGACTACAATAAACGAAACACTATTAAATTAGAAAATATAAAAATGCTGAAAATAATTAAGGTAGGAAACATTATTAGATATTTAGATTTGTTCTTGCAGTCGAAAAAGGTGGGTTTAAAGTGCACTATTGAATGGAATCACTGCGTCTAATTTCAATGAGAAATTCATTACACATTACTGCGCCTGGAATGCAAACAAAATATGTTCATATGACTTAGTTTTCATAATGGGACTGATGAGTATACGATTGTCAGAAGGGGAGCTTAAGTATCTCGCTAGCGTACACACTTGGGTGATGCCAGATAAATATGTTGGACTGGATTCCGTCAGTAAAACTTAGCAAATAGGACATATTTTGCATTTGATTCTGGATCGAAAGGATCTCGAGTGTAGGGTACAGAGCATCGGTGAGGTGTACTCTGATCGTAGCACACTAAAACGATGATCTGATCAACTGTGTTTTGAACGTTTTGAAGTTTCTGGAGTAGATTTTGAGACGAACCAGCGAGAATTGAGTTACAGGACTTCAGTCTTGAAAGTTCTATTGAACACACACGTGTTTTAGTGGCATTAACTGAAAAGATGTTTACGAATGGAGCTGATTAGTCTCAGCTCAAGATATACATCCTTGCATATGTTCATGACATGTTCGTACAATGTTAGAGTACTGTTAATAGGATTCTTGGTAGAATTATTGAGGTACTAAACGCATATATCGGTAATGCATGATAACGAACAGAAGTGTCAATGCTTTACAGTCAATGCTAGAAAGAACATTTTATTTTGGAGCCATTCAAACTTTACCAGCACAACAGCTCCTTTTACGTCAGTTATAATTATGTAAAAACTACATCAGCTTGAAACGGATTCTTTTTTATCGTTTGCTCAGTTTACTTGAATTCATACAATTTCGATAGATATAATTTGATGAAATGAATTTCTATCAAGCGTATTAGTATATTGTCGTCAAAGCTGGTTCCATTCCTGAAACGAGTTTTATCTTTGAAAGCATATATATTATAAACATTATTCCCCGCGGAGATATTTTCATTTTCTGATTTAATATCTTTTTAATCATGATGTACATATGACAAAAATATAATAATTTCCATGTCGCTTGGACAATGATTGCAATGTCGTTTGATACCAATTGACGTTTGATGTAAATATTACGTCTAATTGAAAGGTAAAATCATACAGGATCAAATAACAACTGTTTCAAAGATAATTTGAATGCTTACAAATATTTCATTGTTACATTTATTCATGATGACTTTCCATACTATTTGCTAAATGATATTCTGGGAGTTTAAAAACCAAAGAACAAATGTATCTGATTGAAAACATATTGATATGCAGTAAAAACAAAATCACGGTTACAATAGCTATGAAAGGAATAAATGAAACAATGTGAATTTAATTTGGATTAAAATATGTTACCATTGGAAACGACACCATTCTTAATGATTTACAAACAATATGACTCTTATAGAAGCATAGAAACGAGTATATATATATATGTATATACGCATAGCCACAATCGATAGCCACAATGATTGTAAACAAGTTAAAATTGAGGATTTTAAACTAGTTCAATAATATAGGAGTCTTTACTTAAATAATGTATGGCATTTTCTAATACATATAATATGTATCTCTTTCATCCTGTCCTAACCGACGTTTAATTTTAAATTTGAAAGAGGTTGTGCTACTTTTGACCAATATCAAGGCGGTTCTGAACATATGTAAATCTTGACCAACCTCATTATCTCCAGCCCAAAATCCAGACAGTACTGGAGTTGTGTCACTCTGTGCCAATATTCAGAGCGTACTGGAGGAAGTAGTCATTGCATGAATACAAATTGGTCATACGCACATAACCCAGTCCCACATATTAAAAGGTATAGTTTTAAGTGCTTTACTTGCATTGAACCATTCACTGTTTGACACTTTATTACAGTATTTCGACGTAAAACCTACGCGTGATACGTATTATAGACTTCCTGAATTAAATAAAACTTTATTTTCAACAATAACTTGTATGCCATCCCAAAAGCACGTTTATGTGTTATAAATACCGTCCCTTATTTTCATCCGTCTTCATTATCATACACCATTTTCATCCCCCGTTGATCGGGAAGCTGTAATTTTTTACTGTTATGATCTTACTGTTGTACTTTCAACTATTTGACTTTTGATATTACTGGTCGATATTAAAACTTTTACCTTTTCTAGACGTTTTTACATATAATCTATTATTTGCTGCTAAATAGCCTACAAGTACTCGTGCGCCGTTAAAATACAATCAATCAATCAGTCAACTTAAAAATATGCATCGAAACTGTTCAGTTATGTTTAAAGATTAAAATGGAATAGATGAAATATCACCACATTGTGCTTCATAGTACCATTGATATTGTCAGCCATTTAAGTATATGTATTAATTGGTTTTTTTGTTTATTTAAGAATGATAATCGAGCCTTTCATCAGCTGTTTAGGTGTTGTTTTCCATTTATAGATTTTGAGATAGACATTGATGTGCCATACAACAACAAGTTGCTAATAGGTGTACTGGCACAAACAAAAAGTCATACTGTTCCATTTTTCCCTTTTGTTTTGCGGGTAAAAGTGAGAGGCAGGACATATGTATATATAAGCTTAAAGAGAAGGAGAGTCCAGTCCCTGACTCCTATGAAACGTTGTTTACTTTGCTATGTAATACACAAAGTGTTTAGCATTACATCACGTGATGTGCCTTGTTTGGGCTAGTCGCTGGGCTAGATACTATATAATTGTCAAAGATTTCGTATTACATCACGTGATGTGCCTTGTTTGAGCTAGTCGCTTGGCTAGATACTATATAATTGTCAAAGATTTCGCATTACATCACTTGATGTGCCTAGTTTGAGCTAGTCGCTTGGCTAGATATTATATAATTGTCAACGTTTTAGCATTACACTACTTGATGAACCTTGTTTGGGTGGTCGCATGGCTAGACAATACATAATTGTCAAAGGTTTCGTAGTACATTACTTGATGTGCATCTGACAGACACAGCCTTTTTCATGAAAGTAAGATTATCTTTATTTCGACAATTTGTTAATAGATTTTAAGCATACCCTAAACTATTATTCAATCAATATTATAATGACATATTTATGAAGGGTATTAATCCGTTTAATTTAGTCTCTTATTTATTAATTCATTATTTCTCTGTTTACGTATTTGTATTTTTTCTGCAAATTTGCTTATTTCTTAAAGCTGGCATTCCTAGCTAATGTATGATTTGCTTGTCTCCCACTATGTATATCAAATCCTTTCTTGTGACTACATGTACATATACGATGTTCTACAATACGTGAAGTCAGTACAAATTTGAAAAATTCTTAAATATATTCCCTTACAAAGCTTCTATCATGCATTCGAGTTTATGTTTATATATTTGGATTAATCTCATTGAATAATTATATTGAGGTCTAAAAGTTATTCCTCATTCGCTGGTTCTTTATAAAAGATTAGGAATTTAAAGATAAATAACGGATTGTGAAATTTGCTGCCATGAAGTTCCTTGAGTAGATTGGCGTGACTCTTACAACATAATTATTTTTTATAATCACTATTTGGTCATATGGTATCAGTTTAACATCTTTAATTATTATAATCACTATTTGGTCATATGGTATCAGTTGAAATCACGTTAGCATCTTTAATTTTTATAATCACTATTTGGTCATATGATATCAGATGGTATCACGTTAGCATCTTTTTTTTTTATAATCACTATTTGATCATATTAAATCAGATGAAATTACGTTAGCATCTTTTTTTTATAATCACTATTAGGTAATATGTTATCAGATGAAATCACGTTAGCATCTTTAATTTGTATGATCACTTTTTGGTTATATTTTATCAGATGAAATCGCGTTAGCATCTTTAATTTTTATAATCATTATTTGGTCATATGGTATCAGATAAAATCACGTTAGCATCTTTAATTTTTATAATTACTATTTGGTCATATGGTATCAGATGAAATTACGAAAGCATCTTTAAGTTTTTTAATCACTCGTCCAAGTGGTATCAGATAAAATCACGTTAGCATCTTTAATATTTTATATCGTTATTTGGTCATATGGTATCAGATGAAATCACGTTCATGTATGCATCTTTAATATTCTATATCACAATTTGTTCATATGGTAATCAAATGAAATCACGTTCACGCTAGCATCTTTAATAGTGTATATCACCATTTGGTCATATGGTATGAGATGAAATCACGTTAGTATCTTTAATATTCTATATCACTATTTGGTCATATGTGATCAAATGAAAAAATGTTAGCATCTTTAATATTTTATCTCGTGTCATTTAATTAAGGAAGTCATCGTGTCCAATGGAATAATACATTTCGCTATTTGACGCCTTGACGAATAAGTTGCTAAATTAACTCGTGCAATAAAAGTTACGTATTTGTTCGTTGAGAATATTTCCCAACAAAAGTTACTGTTCAAAACATAATGGTATTTTATCTATGTCTAATATTGATCTATACAGTGATATTTGCATGGAATAATTAATTCATAAAAAAATGATCTTGTTTATTTTTTAATTCAAGACTAGAAAACAATTAGACTCTGACCTAACATGATATAGTCCCATCCACTGCCAATTCAACATTCAAAATTGGAATTAGTGGATACTATCACACACTGACGCATGGATTAATTTGCCTTATCCATCGAATATTTTCATTGTTGTTAAATTTCAATAGCTTTGTTATTCAGGGAAGTTGCCGTACTATATAGATTTGACTTTAACAAGTGATTGTTGATTGGTGTTTTAAAAACAATTCCTTGGCTTTGTACCTGAACTTACGACTGCATGATAAGTATAGAACGGGGTTCATAAATGTGTTAATAAGATATGATTGTTTAAGAAAAAAGTCTTCATACGGATCCTTAACATTTTTAGTAACCACCAGGACTGTGTAGATCCAAACAGGTAACCAGGAGATTATAAAAGTTACAGCCATTAGAAATGAAACTTTGATTGTCCTAAGGAATCTTCTTTTCTGTGGCAAAGACATATTTTCAAACGTCACGTTGTACCTTTTCACCTTGCTTGACCTTGATAGCAATGTCAGACTGCGACAAATCTCGGACACATATTCCTGATCGGCGACCTGATTTCGAGTTTGTCTTTCCCAGAATTGCGAGATGTTTGATATCGTTTTCATTGTCTTCCTTGATCTCGATGTTCATAGGGTCTCTTTTATGATGTTCTCTACCCAAACAAGCTGTCTCGCCCATTACTAGCTGCTGAGAAGATGAGGAGATAGCATTAATTTTTATGTTCGTAATATTTGTTTGCAAAGATAATGAAGTTTCGTTCGTTATTTTCTCAAACATACAGGAAGTAGTCGGCCTCAAATCCATCTGACATGGCAACGGAGTGATCATATTCCGTGGCATTATATTTCTTGAAGCTATTGAATTTTGCGCTGCTTTTCTTGCAGTTTGGAACTTCTTGGCTACTTTTGTATAGGAAAAGGAAACGATTCCAAACATAATAGTAAACAAACTGACGGTTAAAAGAAAGAACACAGATGCAATCTACGGGGGATTTGCTATTGGTGCTCAATTACTGTGATAAACAACACAGGAGAATAGCAAATTCGGAACAGAGATGAAACGAGTGGTAACTATTATAGAAAGAACAATATAATTTTTTCAATGATCGGGATAAAATGTTGAATTTGGCCTACAAACTTTAAGAAAGCATTCAATAGCCATAGCACACAATACGAATGATTCAGCCAATGTCACGAGTTGGCCTGTGAAGTTTAAAACCTTACAAAGAGTATTTACGTCAGTTACATCCCATTATTTAGTCTGTATTACGATATATATCGGCACCGTGACTACGAGGCAAACGATGCCCAAAACAGCAATCGATAGTAACAGTCAATGTTAGTGCTTGGCTTCAGTTTCTGGTATATGGCCAATACGACGGAATTTCATTGGATTCCAATCGCCATGGATCCTGCGAGATATAGTATCTAAAGTACAAAAATGTGGTCAGGCATTTCAAACTTGAAATCAACCAGAGAAATATTACTCTTTGCAGTATCAGTCATCCAGATAGATTTATTGTCAGGAATACTCATTTTGTATTCCTTGATATTGTATCAGATGGCTTCTTACTATTGTATCAGACGGCTTCTTACTATTGTATCAGATGGCTTCTTACTATTGTATCAGACGGCTTCTTACTATTGTATCAGATGGATTCTTACTACTGTATCAGACGGCTTCTTACTGCCTGTCACTATTATGGGGCTGCAATAGACATTAAGACATAACTATGATTGTATGATGTTACATTAATATGGAAACACTTTTAGAAATATACATATTTGCAGCTGAAACTTTTATTAACTATAAGCAAATAAAGTAACAGTTTCTTAAGATTGTTACACGCAATACGCGTCTATTGTATTTAAACCACAGTTCACAAGGATTAGTATAATTACACACGTTATCCATTTTGGGTCAGAGATTGAGAGAAAAATTTCTTAGTGATTAATTGGCTAACGTAGATATAAATAATTCATTGGAATAATTTATTTTTCGATGTCGAATCTTCTTCTGCGCACGCTTGCTTCATCGAAAATTTAGAACATGTGTGAATGGCCCCGTGTGAATAATAGTAAAATACACGGCTTTACGTCACAATAATTGTTTTAACAAACTCTTTCCTAATTAGCAATCGGTGAAGTGAAAGTCTGTTTCTGGATCTCTTTGGCATTGGCAGCCGATAATTTCAATTATTCTTACATATTCTACGACGGAATTTTTAAAATTTAATGTTGAAGGCAAAATATGACTGATCATTACCTTTCATTTAGTTGTAGCATATTAACCATTCGACTGTTCAAATAGTTGTTCCTATAGCTAAATCCAGTTACCTACTCCTTGCAAGTATACGTAAGCACAAAACAGAAAAACAGAGATCCTGTTTGATCGATAAGTAGGAAGTGTACAACCAAAGAGGTCCCACTGCGTATAAAATCTCATAATATACTGGCTTGAATGAAAACATTTATGGTGGTCAGTGTTGATTCCATTGTTTAGATTTAACGGCACAAAATACATTAAAGGCTATATCACGAAAAGATAATGGGAGCAAAGAAGTTTCTAATAGATATATATATAATATAGACATTACAGAAAGAAAGAATTAGAAAGATAGGTAAAATGAAGGAGAGTAACAATATATAGTTAACGTCTCAGTATCGGGTTGGGGTAGGTTAGTACCAGGAAAGATGGGAAGGTTCGGTGAAGTTAAGTTGATAAATTTGTGTCCGAGAAGATTGGTAGTAGGGCTTATATGTCTTTACCATTGCTAGTGCTGCTGGGGTGTTTGATGCATAATGAAACATTACTTATATGGTGTATATCTATTTTATGTGTATTATGTTCATGATCTTGGTTTGTAAGGGTAATTTATTTAATAAAATGTTAAGAACTAATTTTCTCTCTTAATTAATTAAGGATGGATTTTAAAAAAAGAGTCATTCTTGCATAGTGCGTAAATTCATTCACAACTTCCAAGGTTGAATTGTACTATTTATCAAGGTAAACATCGCAAAGTTTATTTCCAGGAAATTAGTTATCGACACATAATGTAAAGCGACATCCTGTTATGATTATGTGGTCAATACAATCTAAAATAAAAATGTGTAGGAACCAAGAAGTTTTAATTAAACTAAAAATTAGATTTGCTTCCGTGAAAAAGGTAGCAATCAAAAATAACTTACAGTATGGTGACTGAAATCCCGGACAAACATTGATAGTTCAATCAAAACCAGATTTTTAGGGCAACCTAAAAGAGTTGCAGTGGTATTAAGAATGGTGTGTTCAGTAATTTACTAGTGAACCCATGTTAACGCTGAAATCACTAGCATATAATCCCAAAATGTATTATATCGTTTTTTTATAGATATATAATTCCAAATTGAATAATTTCAAAGTCAGATAAATGATGAATAAAACAAATTAATCTTCTCAATACGATTGAAAATTCCTCCAAGACTGATTTGTTCTAATAAGAATGTGTAATTCACCTTTCAAAGTCTCATATACAAATCTAAAGTGTATTAAGCAAAGCATTGCAAATTGCTAATCTCATCTTGAAACAAATTCAGGTCGGTTACATTATGTTTCGATAACTAATTTCCTGGAAACAAAATTTGTGATGTTTACCTTGAACAATTCAACCTTGAAAATTATGAATGAATTTACGCACTATGCAAGAATGACTCTTTGTTTTAAATCCATGCTTAAACTCAGAGAGAAAATTAGTTCTTACAATTTTATTAAATAAATGACCCTTACAAACCAAGATCATGAACATAATGCACATACAATAGATATACATTATACATAAGTAATGTTTCAATTTCATCAAACATCCCAGCAGCACCTGCAAGGTTAAAGACATATAGGCCCTACTACCAATCTTCTCTTCCTTCACCATTAATACTGGCCGCCATGTATAGCCTATATTGTGGTGAAAAATGGCGTTAAACCATAACAAACAGATATACGTTACAGTCCAAATTACAAATTTACAAAAAATACTCCAATGCTGAATGTAAGTAGCTACCGTTTCCTCCTTTAAGTATGCTTAAAGTCTGTGTGAGGAACTTGGAGTCTAATTCTTTGGAGGAAAAAAAACAATGTAATCAAGTTCCTAATTGCACGAAAATAATTTTGTGGGATATTATTTTATCAGCTGAAAGAAGGTTTTAGATGGGACACATTTGTTTTGCCAAAGCAGATCTGGTTTTTCGTACTATTAAAAGTGTCGTTTGAGAACCGCATGGCAACAAATGTATAAATTATAAATTTGCTTTCAGAAATATATAAAAACGTATGAGCACATTAGAAAAAAAGATATGACAAATTTCATTGTGATTCTTGTTAAACTTTCATATGGCTCCATAGTGAGATCAGTCCAAAAGTAATATTAAATTCACACTCATACCCAAACTGGTACAAACGATGCTGTTTAAATCTCTTATACCATATAATGGACTAAACGTATGTTAGATTCCTGCGTGTATAATGTGGTACCATTTATTACATGTACTGATTCCTTTTGAACACCATTCTTTTAAGGTAGTTTTGAAAATGACCTTTCTAAATTCACCAGTTGTACATGGAGGCGATTGAGAATCTCAAATTTATTAGAGGAAAGGAACATACAAGAAAATCAGTTTTGATAGCTTGTAAGAAAAAGTATTTCCGTCTGTTGGCGCAAAGACAGAAATTAAAATTTTTATATTATGATGTATCTGGTTAACGAACATACCACACCGAGTTAGCTTCAGTCTCGGCGTTATGTTCATTTCATTGGCTGATCTGTGTTTGGGGTTGGGCGACAAACAACGTGTGTTGCTGAGTTGCATTAGACGTGCAAACTGAAGTGTTGCTTTGGAAACTAAATATAATGTCTTTGGTGATTAGTGTAGTCTAAGCTCAAATAGTTTTCAACCAAGAGTTGCAATAGACCTTTATTAATTTATAATCTTGCAAACATTAAATTTGAAAGTCCAGCTTTTTCTAAATTTTTGAATAGGTATATATTGCAACAACACAAGTACTAACCCCATTACATCTCTTCCATTATTGACTAAAAACACCAACCAAACTGTAAACGATGCGTATTGGAACAATTGATTTTGTAAACTTTCCTGGATAAACTCAGTTTGTCAAGCAGAATAGCTAATTTGATTAAATTACAGTATGTATGTATGTATGTATGTATGTATGTATGTATGTGTGTGTGTGTGTGTGTGTGTGTGTGTGTGTGTGTGTGTGTGTGTGTGTGTGTGTGTGTGTGCATGCATGTATGTATATGTGTGTGCATGGAAACAAAATAAAATCTCAAATTTTCTCCTTTTGTATGTGCTTATGTGTTTGAAATATACACTTGTTTCTCCTCTATTATGTCTTTATATGAGGATATGTATGATAACAAATAATAAACCCTTGCATTGAAATCAGTTGTATGCATGTATGTTCGAAAATAATATAATACACTCTTTCTTGGATGTGTTTTTATGAACGCGAAAATATGCAACGCACGCATTTGTGCAATTATGTGACAAAAATATTTTATCATGTCCACTTTTCTATATTGATTATATATATATATATATATATATATATATATATATATATATGTATATATATATATATATATATATATATATATAGAGAGAGAGAGAGAGAGAGAGAGAGAGAGAGAGAGAGAGAGACGTTAACAAATACCCATTGTTCCCCCAAAACAGTATACAACTTGCAACGGATTGTATAGACGATATTTATCTTGCCTTCCTTTCTTAAGATTCCACCGACACTGTTACCTTACAGCACCGAACACTGATAATCTTGCGAAAAGACATACAATTATTTTAAATTTGCAGTGTGTTTAATTTTTAGCTCTCATTGGGTATAAGAACATACGCATTAATGGTAAATAAAAAGTATTGTAATATCGACAACTATATATTACAAATGTATGAACATATGAAAATGAATAAGTGCATTTAAATGTAGTTTATTTTTAGTTAGGCCGTAATGATAATTGGCAGCGTATTTGGTCATTGTAAAATGTCAATAGGATCCCTGACAATTCCATCAGATATATTAAACTGTCATAGTGAGAAATACCAGTCCTAACCTAATTGTTAATTCCTCATTTGCCCTAATATTTATATTTCTTATGTTAATATCATGTTACCATTTTATGGTCTAAAAGTAATTAGCAACAAATTTACAAAATGCAGTGTAGAGATTCAAGTCCTAAACAACCATACATAATTCTATGTAATAGAAACGTATTTAGTAATAAAATTTAGTTCCGAATGATGTTCACTATACATACATACATACATACATACATATATATATATATATATATATATATATAGAGAGAGAGAGAGAGAGAGAGAGAGAGAGAGAGAGAGAGAGAGAGAGAGAGAGAGAGAGAGAGAGAGAGAGGGGGGAGATGTACAGAGAAGAAATTAATTTGCGGAGAGAAGAAATGGATATGTGTAATTGAAATTAAAAGTACTATAACCGTTCGGCGGAGTGCCCCTCCTCCTCCCCCCCCCCCATTTATACACAGGAGCAGATTTTAATGATGTCAGACAGTTTCGATTAGTATTCCATTTTAATGAATCAGAAGTAGAGCAATACTTTCCTTAGTTTTAGAAAACTGAAACTTTTGATTGGCCAGGAGCGCATTAAACTGAATTATTATGACAAAGTGTATTTATTGACAACGTTCATAAAGTCTGCACCTCACTGTCAGTATAACAAAGTGCTGATTATGATGTGGGAAAGGAATGTGTCTTGAAAGTTAATTATGACCTGGTGCCTGAGGTATATCGACACAGGTTTAGAAATTGTGCAAAACGAAAAACGACAAACCTATGTCATATTTGCAAGGAGAAAGAACTATTGATAATTGGTGCTAAGCCAAAAATGTTGATCAAGATTAAGATAACCACAGTTAGCTAATATCCGTCTAATTACAAGAATTGATAGTATTGATAGTATCAATCAAATAAATTAAATTACCAGTGAGTATAGACTGAATTAACCTGCAAGACTTTTAAAATGTCGGCTGTACTGACCTCGGAGTAACGGACAGTCTTCTGATGAAGTCACGTTTAATTCTGGTATTGATCAATACATATGTTTTGGTCCCAACCGTCCTCTTTTTACTACTCATTCTGTGATCCAAGTCAGGGTGATGAAAACAATCGCTCATTTTTCATTTTTTATTTATTTGCCAAAATGTTACGAAAATCACCAAATGATGTACATGCTTTGTTTAGTCAAGCTGTTATAAAGTCCCTGTATAGTTTGATTGTTAATCTCGTATAAATATAATCTGTTTTGCATTGGTAAAGATGGAATACACACGATCTTTCACATTAAGACTCTTATATCAGTTAATACATTCGGCGAAAGTAGATTAAAGACCGACTTAGGTTACAATTCGTCTTCACAATACATTCAGTTCTAAGACATTTTATCTTTAATTTCTTTTTAGCATGGCCATTTTTACTAACAACCTCGTTTAATCTGAATTGCCAATATTATTAATTCGTGATAGATCATGGATGATTTATCTTCTATATCAACCACACCAGTGCAAAATTACACACATTACCCTTAGACCTAGATTAACCCAGATCTGATCGTCGTACGCACACGTTTCACTTTGTTCCAGTATGGTTCTATATACGTGCATGATTATAAAACAAAACGTATGTAACAGTAAATATGAAACAGCGGTCAACGTGTAGAAATATGTTTGGAAATAGTTAAATCTAATAATATAGTTTTTCCCTAGGAAACATCCACAACTTATGAAGTATTTGTTCCTAAAGTATATCTGATAGATGTCAAAACACATAGCAATTAAATCGTTATGAGGCTACCGTTGAAATTCCCATAAGTATGCAACAACACCTTATTCTAACTGACTGTTATAAAGTAGGTGTAGATGGTAATATATAAATCAGTCAGAAAGGGAAACATTGCTTAGTTAACGACGACTGGATGAACTATTCCAATCAATAGACAAACTCATCAGAACTAGACTGCTTTAGCATGGATGGAATGGATTAATTGCTGGTAAGTTTACACTGATCTCATTTTTGTGTATTCTCTACTTCTCAAGCGTCTTACCTTATTTCCTTACGTCAAATCAATCGGACCAAGTGGACCATTACTATTTCGCATTTTCAGTTTAAAATAATGCATTTACCTCCTACAATAATTACACGCAAAGTGATAGTTTGCGAGATTGTAATTGGTGGTGCAAAAGATTTGTGTTACACGGAATATGCTTAGGGTTTCGATTTGCATACAACTTATCTTAGTATTTCAATATAACATATTTCACAATAACAGCAAATAGGGTGATGCTGAAATTTAAAACTAAATTCCAGTGCTACGTAGTATATTAGAAACGCTTTATAATTAATTTATTAGTATTCCATGCAACTGTTTGAAAACTAAAGTCTGTCTTGTTCATTTAAGAACTATGAAAGAACGCAAATTTTGTTATACTTGTAACTGATGTCATTCCTTCTCCGTTGGAGTAATAGCAATGAAATAAAAAAGAAATTGAAGATTGCACGCACTAGTTCAAATATATTATTGAATTAGTATGGTTACATTTATTATTATTATTATTATTATTATTATTATTATTATTATTATTATTATTATTATTGAAGTTGTTTTTGTTGTTTTTCTTCTTCATAATATTTTTCTTCTTTTAAGGTACTAATAGATGATCCCGATAAATGATACTTAAAAGCAACATTTTATATATTAAACCATTGGGAACGAAACATGTGAATTGTGTAAAAGTATTATAGCCTTTCAGAAAATTACCACGCTTCAGACACACTTCTGAAATCGCAATGTGTGATTAAGACCAATACTCATTAGATGGCCTTATGAGCTGCAATCAGTGACTATTTTTTAATGTTCAGATACGAAAGAGGAACATGTCATTAACTGGTTGTTTTCATTTCATACATAATACTAGAAATAAAGTTAACAATAATTAATTTACACTTCGTTTGCAAACCATGATGGAAATAATAATTCATCAATTACGTACTGCGTTTCTAATTTCAATACACTGCACTACAGAGATAAACGTTTGAGTATCAGATACAATTTAAGTTTAACGTTATATTTGTTTTACAGAGTTTTCGTATGTCTGAATTAGAAAACAAAAGAGGGCAACCACAGTTGTCAATACTTGGATGTTTGTATCGCACTTAAATGTCCATTCTGTTCTGATTGCGTTTATCTTTCTTTCATTATTTTTTTTTTTGGGGGGGGGGGCACCAGACAGATCCCCCCCCCAAAAAAAAAAAGTAAAACGTTTTTATGTGTGTAGGTGCATCCTCGGATATGTAGTTAGTTGTATTATTTTTATATTCATTTAAATTTCCATTTAATTTTTCCTTTCTTTTTTGTTTTTCCTTTTTTGACCATGCCTAGTGGTCTCCTATATCCTGTGTTTGCTATTTGTGTTAGTGCTATTTGTATGTGTGTGCTATATATATATATATATATATATATATATATATATATATATATATATATATATATATATATATATATATATATATATTGTGTTTTTGTTAGGATAGCCTTTTTTCGTTCAAATTCAAATTCACCAGTTGTCTTATTCCGTGATTTTACTTCTAAATGGTTTATCACATTTATCATTTTATTTAATAATTTAATTTAATTAAGTAATAAATAATTGAATTTTGTGTAAAGTGAGGTGTTTTTTATATATAATTTTTAACTTGTGTCTCACTTTACTTACTATATATTTCCTCTAGTCCGCCCGCATTGAGTCAGGGTCGTACAAATATATTTAGCTTTACTTCTCAAGATTCAATTTGGGTCGTCTTTAATTATTTAATTTATTTTCAAATATTTTTAATTTTATTTTACCCTTTAAACGGGTACCCTGTCCAGTACGGGATCTGGACAGGGGAAGAGTTTATGGATTTAGTATCGAAATTTTGTTTTGTTAAAGTGCATTGATAAACTGAGGTGACGATAAAATAAATAAAATAATTAAAATATTGTAAATATTGTAAATATTTTTCCTTAATGGGGTGTTTTTCCAAACTCTTCCATAGGCCAGCCCACTCCGCGTGATATAGCCCCATGACGTCTCATTTATAAATTTGCCCCATTAAGGTTTGGTTATATATATATATATATATATATATATATATATATATATATATATATATATATATATATATATATATATATATATATATATATATATATACACACATATATATATATATACACATATATATATATATATATATATATATATATATATATATATATATATATATATATATATATAGTTTTAATATTTATTTATTTATTTTGTGTGTACAATTTTAATATTTTTAATTATTTAAAATTTTTAAACTTTTCTAAATTTTAACGTATTTAAGTAAAGAAAAAATAAATTATATAAATTATTTATTATATATTATTTCTTATTCGTAATTCTTGTTCCACATCTAAACATCGTCTTCGTTATAAAGTCCGTAATTTGTCTAATTAAGTTTTTGTTGAAATTTCCGACTAGGAAGAGTATTTGCACTCTGTTATATTTGTCTATCTTCATAATTTCCATTATCAGTTTAATCCTGTCTTCCTTTGTTTTGTCACATTGAGTCATAGTGTGATTTTTTGTGAAAGGGGCATTTTTGCATAGAGGGCAACTAACAGGGGTCCGTATCATTCGTCTTCTAATTGCCTCTTCGCCTGTAAGCCAGGCGTTGTGAAGGTACGTAAAGATTAAACTTTGTACCTTTGATCAATTGATGTCGGACCAATGCCTTCAAACTCTGTTTCAGTTAATATGGGGATTTTCTTCTTCTACTTTATTTTTTAGTTAACTTATTTGTATGTTCCCTAATCCAGTCATACGTCTTATCGTTTTCTAGTGCGCATAATTCTTTCTGATCCCTAAACCTATATAATAATTCTTTAGTGCCCTTATATAATCGTGGTGCGTCTATTTTCTTACTCAATTTGTTGTTAGTGTAGATATCTTGTCTTTTTCTCATTCCAAAACCCAGTCAAAAGATGTATAGTGCTTCCCATGATGTTTGTGGTATGCATCTTATATTTTTAAATCTTTTTAATATATTTTTATATTTTATTAGGATTGGATCATGTAAGGCTAATCCGCCCCTCAGTTTAGACCTATATAATGACGACTTCTTATGTAGTGTGTCTTGAAATTCCATATGTAGTCCACTATATCATTATCTATTGTATCCATTGTCTTGTTATTAATGTCCTCGGAGTTTATTAAATATGTCAAATTAGTTTACATATATGTTTTTGCAACCTGTGAACATTCTATTAGACTAAGTGGCGTCAGTGCCCAGATATTTATTACCTCTTTATTTTTTGTTTAACTTTTAAACAGTTTTCTTTCTTTTAGTTTGCCCCAAAGAATATCCCTTGGGTTTTGACTCTATTTTTTATCAAATGTGGGGGTAATCAAGGGTGATTACCTCTATTCCTATTTTCAAAATTTCCGTTTTGTCATGATTTATTTACGACTTCGAAGTTTAATCAAAAGCTTCATAGTCCTTATATAAGTATAAAAAGGATTTTGGGTCTTTTATAAAGTTTGTACAATCATCAGCATGTTGTATCATCTTAAATTTCTCTCTAAAGTTAGGTATTGTTATTCCTTGAATATTAGTGTTCTTCCTGATTTTTATACTCAGGATTTCAATCGTTATTACGTATAATAGCATTGATAGTGGGCAATCTTGCCTCACTGATTTTTGTATTTCAAACTTTTCCGTTATCGCCCCATTAACTTGTACATTTTCAGTTATTTTGTTGTACATTATCTTGGTCTATTTTTGGAAGTTTATTCCAAATCCAAATTTTTCCAGTACTTTTTGTGTGTAATTATGTTCTAATCTTTCGAAAGCTTTCTCTTAGTCGAAAAGTACCATAGAACATTTCGAATTTGACCCATTTATCAAATCTATTATTGTTCTAATGTTAAGTACATTTTTATGTATTCTTCTACCTTTACCACCGCATGTTTGATTAGTGTTTACTATTGTGTTTATCCCGTGCTTTACCTTATTCGCTAGAATTCTACTCAGTATTTTGTAATCAGTGTTAAGGAGTGAGATGGGCCTCTAGATTTTTAAGTCTGTTCGGTCACCTTTCCCTTTATAAATGATAGTGATCAACCCTTCCCTCATTGAATCTATCATTAAGTTATTATTTACAAGTATATGATTAAATAAATTGTCTAAAATCGGTGCCATCTCATTTTGGAAATTTTTGTAAAATTCCCCCGTGAGGCCATCTCGCCCAGGGGATTTTCCTTTTGCAAGCTCTTTTATTGTGGTCTGCACTTCTTCCGCAGAAATGAGTTCATCATACAGATTTTTGTGTTCTGATGAGATCTTTTCGCACTGTATTGATTCTAAGTATTGTGTTGTTATTTGTATATCAATGTTTTGAGATGTATACAAATTTGTATAGAAGTTTTGTAATCCGTTCATAATTTCTATTTTAGTTGTCACTTATTTCCCATTAATTATGAAAGTGTCTAGTGTTTTCTCCACTTCTTTCCTTTTTTCTTCCCTTTTTATAGTCCCTTAGCCTGTTTGCACACATGGTGAAATTTTCCCGCCCTTATTTCCTTTCTCTTTGTCTCCCATTGTTCTAATTATGAGAACTATTTAAATGAAGCAATTAATAAGTGTGGGGTACTTATGCAAAGTATCATTGTATTCAGATCATCCCGCTTTTCAAAGTTATTTCCCTTGAATTAAGAATCTATCGATTAGGCAATGCTCTCAGTCGCTAAGAAACAAGCTGAAACATAGGGTCAGTCTAGCTGAAGTCCCCAGGCTACATGTTGTTACACGGTTTATTAAGGTTTGGAAGTAGTCAAATTCATAATTCCAGTATATGTTTTCTGTCTCTGTACGAAACATGGAATCTTCTTCTTTGGAGATAAAATATAAAGAGATCCCGGCTTTCACTAAAATAACCTTTCGGATAGCAATTTACCAGCTTGATGACGATTTGGATTGGGACACACCTATTGCATCAAAGTAAAACTGAGTTTGCAAAGTCGTGCACGTGTAGTCTGAAAAACGTTGTAAAAAAAATACAGTTGGCCACAAAAGTATGCATTGTACGGTTTTTCCTCCAGAAATGTATATAATCGTATAAGCAGACATTGAGTCTGTCCGGAATATGTACGATTTGTATGTCGATTTTGAGATTCTTGCACCAATTCTCGCACCAACTTATAAACTGTCAATTTAGAATATACAGCTTGGGTATTTAGTGTGTTCCTTTTTGAAGAGATAGGTCATCACCGCAGAGTTGTCAGACCTAAGTACCGTTTTCGCCTCATTGTAAATTTTTTCTTAAGTGACGATCCCGTACCCCTGGCTCCCAAGCGTTGCTGAGTGAAGTGAAGTTTGACAATAGGTAGGCACCCAAATCGAGCGCAGGAACAAACAAAAAAATAAACCCTTTCATTAAAACTACCTATGTGCTGATATATTAAGCAAAATATAATAACTCCCTGTGGTGTGTGTTTGTTTAATATGATGAAAATATGCTAAACTCACAGTTGTGTATTTATATGACAAAACGTAATTTATTTTCACGTTTTCCTGTGTTGCGACGAATTGCATAGACGATATTCATCGTTCCTCCTTTCTTAACAAGTTACAAATACAATTCATATATTCCCTACAGGATGAGACACTCGTCTTCTCATATTATTAAGAAAACGATAACATTCTTTCATCATGCATTGTGTTATATTTTTAACTTTCTAAGTGTATACAAAAACATACACGTTGCAGCTAAATTAAATATATTTCAACCATGATTTTAAGAAAAAGTGTATTAACTGATGAAAACATATAAGTGAATTGCACTGTAGGTTTGTTTGTCGCGGATTCGAAACCTGGCCGAATCATTCCAAAGACTAATATAAATGTTACGAACAGTTGCCTCACTAGGTGCTCAGCATTAAAAGATTAGTGTTAGGACTGATCGGCCTAGTATGAGAATAATGTAACTGGGTACCCCAGTGTTTTGAATCCATATAAAGTGCAACACCACAGACAAGGTAGCTATAAAACTGACTAATGGTTAAGCTACGTTAAAAATCGAAACCTCTCTCTCAGTCTCTCTCTCTCTCTCTCTCTCTCTCTCTCTCTCTCTCTCTCTCTCTCTCTCTCTCTCTCTCTCTCTCTCTCACACACACACACACACACACACACACACTTTGGATATCCATACGTACGCATTGATGCCATATTGAATGTATTATAACATTGACTTGACAAAGGTGTATACAAACTTTATGAACAGAGGACAACCTAGTCAGTTTCTCTATAGGTGTGTTTGTAATTAGGATTTATTGTTAAGTTACAGTGCATTTGGTAAAACGTCAGAAGGATTCCAGATAATTCCATACTTAGTGTTAAACTCTCATAGTGATCAATTACATCCAAAAATAATTTTGAATTCTCCATTCACTACAATAGTCATATACTTCAATATAACATTTATACAGGCGCACAAAGCGACATCCTGTTATGATTATGTGGTCAATTTAATCTAGAATAAAAGTGTGTAGGAACCAAGAAGTTTTAATTAAACTAAAAATTAGATTAGCTTCCGCGAAAAAGGTAACAATCAAAAATAACTTTCAGTATGGTGAATGAATTCCCGGACAAGCATTGATAGTTCAATCAAATCCAGATTTTTAGAGCAAACTAAAAGAGTTGCAGTAGTATTACGAATGGTGTGTTCACTAGTGTACCCATGTTATCGATGAAATCACTACGATATAATCCCAAAATGTATTATATCGTTTTTTATAGATTTATAATTCGAATTGAATAATTCCAAAGTCAGATAAATGATGAATTAAACAAATTAATCTTCTCAATACGATTGAAAATTCCTCCAAGACTGATTTGGTCTAATAAGACTGTGTAATTAACCTTTAAAAGTCTCCTATATGCAAATCTAAAGTGTATTAAGCAAAGTATTGCAAAATGCTAATCTCATCTTGAAACAAATTCAGGTCAGTTACATTATGTTTCGATAACTAATTTCCTGGAAACAAACTTTGCGATGTTTGCCTTGATTAATAGTACAATTCAACCTTGGAAGTTATGAATGAATTTACGCACTATGCAATAATGACTCTTTGTTTTAAAATCCATCCTTAAACTCAGAGAGAAAATTAGTTCTTAAAATTTTAATAAATAAATGACCCTTTCAAACCAAGATCATGAACATAATACACATAAAATAGATATACATTATACATAACTAATGTTTCATTTTGCATCAAACACCCCAGTAGCACCCGCAAAGGTAAAGACATATAGGCCCTATTACCAATCTTCTCGGACCCAAATGTATCAACTTAACTTCACCGAACCTTCCCATCTTTCCTGGTACTAATCTACCCCAACCCGATATTGAGACGTTAACTATATATTTTTACTCTCCTTCATTTTACCTATCTTTTTAATTCTTTCTTTCTGTAATGTCTATATTATCTATATATCTATTAGAAACTTCTTTGCTCCCATTCTCTTTTCGTGATATAGCCTTTGCTGTATTTTGGGCCGTTAAAACCAAACAATGGAACCAACACTGACCACCATAAATGTTTTCATTCAAGCCAGTATAGCGTAGGAATTATGAGATTCTATACGCAGTGGGACCTCTTTCGTTGTACACTACCTACTTTATCGATCAAACAGGATCACTGTTTTGTGCTTACTTATACTTGCAAGGAGTAGGTAACTGGATTTAGCTATTGCAACAGCTATTTGAACATTCGAATGGTTAATATGCTACAAATAAATAAAAGGTAATGATCAGTCATATTTTGCCTGCAATATTAAATTTTAAAAATTCCGTCGTAGAATATGTAAGAATAATTGAAATTATCGGCTGCCAATGCCAAAGAGATCCAGAAACAGACTTTCACTTCACCGATTGCTAATGAGGAAAGAGTTTGTTAAAACAATTAGTGTCACGTAAACCCGTGTATTTTACTATTATTCACACGGGGCCATTCACACATGTTTTAAATTTTCGATGAAGCAAGCGTAACGGAGAGGAAGATTCGATATCGAAAAATAAATTATTCCAATGAAATATTTATATCTACGTTAGCCAAGTAATCACTAAGCAATTTGTCCCTCAATCTCTGACCCAAAATGGATAACGTTTGTAATTAAACTAATCTTTGCGAACTGTGGTTTAAATACAATAAAAGCGTATTGCGTGTAACAATCTTAAGAAACTGTTAATTTATTTGCTTATAGTTAATAAACGTTTCAGCTGCAAATATGTATATTTCTAAAAGTGTTTCCATATTAATGTAACATCATACAATCATAGTTATGTCTTAATGTCTGTTGCAGTCCCCCCACATCATCCGATCTTGAACAGTGACAAGCAGTAAGATGTCGTCTGATACAATAGTAAGAAGCCGTCTGATACAATAGTAAGAAGCCGTCTGATACAATAGTAAGAAGCCATCTGATACAATAGTAAGAAGCCGTCTGATACAACAGTAAGAAGCTATCTGATACAATATCAAGGAATACAAAATGAGTATTCCTGACAATAAATCTGTCTGGATGATCTATACTGCAAAGAGTAATGTTTCTCTGGTTGATTTCAAGTTTGAAATGCCTGACCACATTTTTGTACTTTATATACTATATCTCGCAGGATCCATGGCGATTGGAATCCCAGGAAATTCCATCGTATTGACCATATGCCAGAAACTGAAGCCAAGCACTAACATTGACTGTTACTATCGATTGCAATTTTGGACATCGTTTGCCTTGTAGTCACGGTGCCGATGTATATCGTAATACAGACTAAATTATGGGATGTAACTGACGTAAATACTCTTTGTAAGGTTTTAAACTTCACAGGCCAACTCGTGACATTTGCTGAATCATTCTTATTGTGTGCTATGGCTATTGAACGCTTTCTTAAAGTTTGTAGGCCAAATCCAACATTTTCTCCGTATCGTCGAGGAAAATATATTGTTCTTTCTATAATAGTTACCACTTGTTTCATCTCTGTTCCGAATTTACTATTCTCCTGGGTTAATTATCACAGAAATTGCGCCCCAGTAGCAAATCCTCCGTGGATTGCATCTGTGTTCTTTTTTTTAACCGTCAGTTTGCTTATCATTATGTTTGTAATCGTTTCCTTTTCCTATACAAGCGTAGCCAAGAAGTTGTTTCAAACTGCAAGAAAAGCAACGCAAAATTCAATAGCTTCCAGAAATATAATACCACGGAATATGATCACTCCGTTGCCATGTCAGATGGATTTGAGGCCGACTACTTCCTGTATGTTTAAGAAAATAACAAACGAAACTTCATTACCTTTGCAAACAAATATTACGAACGTACAAATTAATGTTATCTCCTCATCTTCTCAGCAGCTAGTAATGGGCGAGACAGCTTGTTTGGGTAGAGAACATTATAAAAGAGACCCTATGAACATCAAGATCAAGGAAGACAATGAAAACGATATCAAGAACCTAACAATTCTGGGAAAGACAAACTCGAAATCAGATCTCGGATCAGGGGTCCGAGATTTGTCGCAGTCTGACATTGCTATCAAGGTCAAACAAGGTGAAAAGGTAGTACGTGAAACGTCTGAAAATATGTCTTTACCACAGAAAAGAAGAATCCTTAGGACAACCAAAGTTTCATTTCTAATCACAGTAACTTTTATAATCTCCTGGTTATCTGTTTGGATCTACACAGTCCTGGCGTTTACTAAAATTTTTAAGGATCCGTATGGAGGCTTTTTTCTTAAACAATCATATCTTATTAACACATTTATGAACCCCGTTCTATACTTAGCATGCAGTCGTATGTTCAGGTACAAAGCCAAAGAACTGTTTTTCAAACACCAGTCAACAATCAATTCTTAAAGTAAAATCTAGATAGTACGGCAACTTCCCTGAATAACAAAGCTATAGAAATTTAACAACAATGACAATATTCGATGGATAAGGCAAAATAATGCATCTGTCAGTGTGTGATAGTATCCACTAATTCCAATTTTGAATGTTGAATTGGCAGTGGATGGGACTATATCATGTTAGGTCAGAGTCTAATTGTTTTCTAGTCTTGAATTAAAAAATAAACAAGATCATTTTTTTATGAATTAATTTTTCCACGCAAATATCAGTGTATATATCAATATTAGACATAGAAAAGACCATTATGTTTTTTGACAGCAACGTTTGTTGGGAAATAGTTTCAAACAACAAATACGTTACTTTTATTGCTTGAGTTAATTTACCAACTTATTCGTCAAGGCGTCAAATAACAAAATGTATTATTCCATTGAACACGATGACTCTGCCTTAATTAAATGACACGAGATAAAATATTAAAGATGCTAACATGATTCCATCTGATACCATATGACCAAATGAATGGTGATTATAAAATATTAAAGATGCTAACGTGATTTCATCTGATACAATATGACCGAATATATTATAAAATATTAAAGATGCTAACGTGATTTCATCTGATACAATATGACCAAATAGTGATTATAAAACATTAAAGATGCTAACGTGATTTCATCTGATACCATATGACCAAATAGTGATTATAAAAAATTAAAGATGCTAAAGTGATACCATATGACCAAGTAAAGTGATTATAAAAAATTAAAGATGCTAACGTGATACCATATGACCAAATAGTATGCGTACTTGACTTGACAGTACTTTGATGATGCACAAATGTTGTGCATAAGCTGCTTTCTTGAAAGTATTGTGTAGTCCATTCAAAATGAATAATAAGGTGCCTTTCTGATAGCATTTGCGTTATGTTTAGAATAAATGAGCAAGATTCACGATTGAATGTACCTTCGTCCTAGTGAATATTGTACAACTACGATCCTCAACACTACGAAATGAGGAATACTTTCTTCCCGTACAATATGACCAAACAATATGCTGCCATAATAATACATTTTGCCTGTAGAACGTATCTAAAGAAGATGTGCACTGCATTATAATTTGTTCCTGCACATTACGATCAAACAAGATAATTAATATGGCCAAGATAAGCCATTGAATTGATAATATTTTTATTCTGTTCAAATGTCTAACCAAGATCAATATGAACTCAGATAATTTAAAAAACGTAATTATGTGTAAGAGTCACACCAATGTACTGATGAAACTTCATGGCAGCAAATTTCACAATCCGTTATTAATCTTTAAATTCCTAATCTTTTATGAAGAACCAGCGAATGATGAATAACTTTAAGACCTCAATATAATTATTCAATGAGATTAATCCAAATATGTAAACATAAAATCGAATGCATGTTAGAAGATTTGCAAGGGAATATATTTAATAATTTTTCAAATTTTTACTGACTTCACGTATTGTAGAACTTCGTATATGTACAAGTAGTCACAAGAAAGGATTTGATATACATAGTGGGAGACAAGCAAATCATACATTAGCTAGGAATGCCCGCTTTAACAAATAAGCTAATTTGCAGAAAAAATACAAATGAGTAAACAGAGAAATAATTAATTAATAAATAAGAGACTAAATTAAATGGATTAATACCCTTCATAAACATGTCATTAAAATATTAATTGAATAATAGTTTAGGATATGCTTAAAATCTATTAACAAATTGTCGAAATAAAGATAATTTTGCTTTCATGGGAAAGGCTGTGTCTGTCAGATGCACATCAAGTGATGTAATGCGAAATCTTTGACAATTATATATTGTCTAGCCAAGCGACCAACCCAAAGAAGGTACATCACGTAATGTAATGCTAAAACGTTGACAAATATATAGTATCTAACCCCGCGACTAGCCCAAACAATGCACATCAAGTGATGTAATGCGAAATATTTGACAATTATATAGTATCTAGCCAAGCGACTAGCCCAAACAAGGCACATCAAGTGATGTAATGCGAAATCTTTGACATTTATATAGTATCTAGCCATGCGACTAGCTCAAACTAGGCACATCAAGTGATGTAATGCGAAATCTTTGACAATTATATAGTATCTAGCCAAGCGATTAGCCCAAACAATGTACATCAAGTGATGTAATGCGAAATCTTTGACAATTATATAGTATCTAGCCCAGCGACTAGCCCAAACAAGGCACATCACGTGATGTAATGCTAAACACTTTGTGTATTACATAGCAAAGTAAACAACGTTTCATAGGAGTCAGGGACTGGACTCTCCTTCTCTTTAAGCTTATATATACATATGTCCTGCCTCTCACTTTTACCCGCAAAACAAAAGGGAAAAATGGAACAGTATGACTTTTTGTTTGTGCCAGTACACCTATTAGCAACTTGTTGTTGTTGTTTTGGACGACAAAACCACATCAATGTCTATCTCAAGATCTATAAGTGGAAAATAACACTTAAGCAGCTGATTAAAGACTCGAGTATGATTCTTAAATAAACAAAAGAAACAAAAAACAATTGATACATATACTTAAATGGCTGACAATATCAATGGTACTATGAAGCACAATGTGGTGATATATCATCCTTACCATTTTTAATCCTTAAACATAACTGCACACATGAACAGTTTCGATGCATAATTTTAAGTTGACTGATTGATTGATTGCATTTTAACGGCGCACGAGTGCTTTTAGGCTATTGAGCACCAAACAATAGATTATATGTAAAAACGTCTAAAAAAAGTAAAAGTTTTAATATCAACCAGTAATGTCAAAAGTCAAATAGTTGAAAGTACAACGGTAAGATGATAACTGTAAAAATTTACAGCTTCCCGATCAACGGGGGATGAAAATGGTGTATGATAATGAAGACAGATGAAACGATTTTGAAAATAAGGGACGGTATTTATAACATATAAACGTGCTTTTTGTGATGACATACAAGTTATAGTTTAAAATAAAGTTTTGTTTCCTTCAGGTTGTCTTTAATAGTATCACGCGCAGGTTTTACGTCGAAATACTGTCATAAAGTGTCAAACAGTGAATGGTTCAATGCAAGTAACGCACTTAAAACTATACCTTTTAATATGTGGGACTGGGTTATGTACGTATGACCAATTCGAATTCATCCAATGACTACCTCCTCCAGTACGCTCTGAATATTGGTCTGGAGTGATACAATTCCAGTACTGTCTGAATTTTGGGCTGGAGATAATGAGGATGGTCAAGATTTACCTATGTTCAGAACCGCCTTGATATTGGTCAAAAGTAGCACAACCTCATTCAAATTTAAAATTAAACGTCGGTTAGGATAGGATGAAAGATATACGTATAATATGTATTAGAAAATGCCATACATTATTTACATAAAGACTCCTATTTTATTGAACTAGTTTAAAACCCTCAATTTTAACTTGTTTACAATCATTGTGGCTATGTGTTTATATTTCTATGCTTGTCGTTCTATAACAGTCATATTGTTTGTAAATCATTAAGAATGGTGTCGTTTCCAATGGTAACATATTTTAATCCAAATTAAATTCACATTGTTTCATTTATTCCTGTCATAGCTATTGTAACCGTGATTCTGTTTTTACTGCATATCAACATGTTTTCAATCAGTTACATTTGTTCCTTGGTTTTTAAACTCCCAGAATATCATTTAGCAAATAGTATGGAATGTAACAATGAAATATTTGTAAGCATTCAAATTATCTTTGAAACAGTTGATATTTGATCCTAGATGATTTTACCTTTCAATTAGAGGTAATATTAACATCAAACGTCAATTGGTCTTAAACGACATTGCACTCATTGTCCAAGCGACATTTCCAAAACAAAATATCACACTAAACGGTCTTAGGTATGATCAGTGGGTGTATGGAAATTATTATATTTTTTGTCATATGCACTTCATGCTTAAAAGGCTATTAAATCAGAAAATGAAATATATATGCTTTCAAAGAGGAAACTCGTTTCGGGAATGGAACCAGCTTTGACGACAATATACTAATACGCTTGATAGAAACTGGTTTCATCAAATTATATCTATTGAAATAGTATGAATCCAAATAAACTGAGCAAACGATTAAAAAGAATCCGTTTCAAGCTGATATAGATTTTACATAATTATAACTGACGTAAAAGGAGCTGTTGTGCTGGTAAAGTTTGAATGGCTCCAAAATAAAATGTTCTTTCTAGCATTGACTGTAAAGCATTGACACTTTTGTTCGTCATCATGCATTACCGATATATGCGTTTAGTACCTCAATAATTTTACCAAGAATCCATATCAAAAAATGTACTGCTTGTGAACCGATTGACATTTGCTATTGGACTTTCTTGCCAAAAGTATCAGACATAATAAAGTGATTCCATACTATTAAAACATGCAACATAAAGACGTGAAAGCAACAGTTTCAGTAACATCAAGAAGTTACATTTTCTTGCAAGACTCATTCATCAATGCAATAGAGAATTACAATATTTTTAACTAAAATTTACAACAAAAAAAACATAAAAAAATGTCCTTTCACATGCCCAGAGTATAATTCTTTTGAATGAATTTAAATAGTTTTGAACGTCCTGACTTAACACAATGATGTATTTCAGAATGTATTTTAATGATTTCACAAAATCAACATTAAAATTAATTTTTACTACCCTACGATATCAAAGTAAAATAAAGAAAGAGTAAAACCATTTTAGCTTAATTCAAAACATTATTCTTTTTATCTAGAATGCAAAAATGGAACGGAGTATATAGCATTGTGAAATAAATCCAAAATAGTCAAACACGTTTATCAACAAGTTCTAAGTAAAGATTCCGAATGAATTCCTGTACTGAATGTAATGATGTACCAACAGTACTAGATGAGCTGATGGGCAAAACGTCTTGATAGATCACAAGTATATAATCTAGAATGCCCTTATGTGAACTGACAATAATTCCAAAGCAATGATTTCGTCCAAAAGTCCAAAAGTCAATAAGGACGTACTATTTAAAGGAATAATACCAAGACATCATCTCACAATATAGCTAAAAACAAAACACTGACACCAATAGAGAGATGTTAGAATATGAGTGAATACGTTTAATGTAAACAACCAAAGAAACATTCTCACCGAACCTATGTCTCAATACTTTTTCTCGAAAGAAACTCCACATCATCTTAATGGATAATTAGCCCAAACTGAAGGATCAATCAAATCTGTTTACATACAGTTCAGCGCAGTAATGATAAAATTATCACATTGGCTATGGTTAGAAGTATTCACTATGTTCTTGTTCAAAGGAAAAAAACAAATGACCTGATTTCAAATCCGAGCAAACATTTTGCTTTCAAATGATCATTTTCTTAACGTAGAATCTATGGAATATGTTGTTTATAAATAATCATTACAATCTATAGATATGGACAACAGTTAAAACACACAATATATATAACATGGCAGAATGGTTTAAATATATAATTCCTCTCGATTTAAATTTGATCTCGGCAATACAAATGCAGACTCTGGAAATGGTTCCCCATACACTAATATAGAACAGGAATGAAAATATTTGTACACATTTACTAGTGACGTAAGGGGATTCATTTAAAAAAAACTTCCAGTCTAATTGTGCATTCCACTATGCCTAGAATGTTCTGATCTCAAATGCCATGTAAGAATTCTTGTTACAATCCTTAATCAAATGTAAATATATTGTTTACACCTTACAACTTAAAAACATAGACTAAAGTTAAGTTCACAATGAAATAAACACAAAAAATCAATATTTAGGTTGATACAACTGAATGCTTGCCAACATTAATATCCACGCACACACTCCCTACTATCACATCTGCTTCGAACGAAGGAAAACACAACATTTATGTTTATTTATGTGTAACGAATACCTTCCCTAACAAGTGACTATATGTGTATTTGCAGAGTTTCTATTATTTTTGTCTTCAATCGTCTTATTTACTATCTCAAATATCGAAAAAGAAAGCGCTTTATTATTAATTAGTATTTACTAGTTCTACTCTGGACAGTACTCTAACATTGTACAAATATGTCATGAACATATGCAAGGATGTATAAATTGAGTTGAGACTAATCAGCTCCATTCGTAAACATCTTTTCAGGTAATGCAACTAAAACACGTGTGTGTTCATTAGAACTTTCAAGATTGAAATCCAGTAGCTCAATTCCCGCTGGTTTTTCTCAAAATCTACTCCAGAAACTTCAAAACATTCAAAACACATTTGATCAGATCATCATTAGAGTGCTACGATCAGAGCACACCTCACCGCTGCTCTGTATCATACACTGGCAATCCTTTCGATCCAGAATCAAACACAAAATATGTTCTCTTTGCTAAGTTTCACTGACGGAATCCAGTCAAACATATTTATCTGGCCTCACCCAAGTGTGTACGCTAGCGAGATACTTAAGCTCCTCTTCTGACAATCGTATACTCATCAGTCCCATTATGAAAACTAAGTCATATGAACATATTTTGTTTGCATTCCAGGCCCAGCAATGTGTAATGAATTTCCCATTGAAATTAGACGCAGTGATTCCATTCAATAGTGCTCTTAAAACCCATCTCTTTCGACTGCAGGAACAAACTTAAATATCTAATAATGTCTCCTACCTTAACTATTTTCAGCATTTTTATGTTTTCTAATTTAATGGTGTTTCGTTTTTTTTGTAGTCGCTTGATCAAAGATGCTGTAAAGCGCTTAGAGCTTCTAAATATTAGGCGCATTACAAAGTCCTCATTATTATTATTATTATTATTATTATTATTATTATTATTATTATTATTATTTACTTGAAAACGTTCCAATTACTGTGTAAACATCTTATTGATGTGATCAGTTGTTCCATTGGCGAATTTATATATTGTTACGTATATATGATTCAATATATATTTAATTGTTTGTTTGTCAGTTTTTTTTTCTTTATGTTTTTCATTACGTATATTGTAATGTACATTTATTCGCTATAGATGATGTTTGTTTCAGAAAATCGTTTGGCCCGAATTATTCTTTGTACACAAGTAATGCTGATCTAGATCCTGGCCTTGAATCAAGGATAGTAACGACCCCGTGAACGGTGTTATTTTATTTTTTTTTAAAATTGGTCTTTTCAAGATTAAGATGACATTAGCAAATTAAAAAGTAAACACCTTTCATTCTCAGAAAAAATTATTAGTTCTCGTAGTAGTGTAAGGAATACGTGATATAAATAATCACGCGACCCCTTACCACAGACAGCTTATTACAATCTTAGTCGAATATCCAACACCGGAATGTTAAATCTTGTGATTCGACAAGGAACTATAGATGAAAATAAAACAGACTTCGGCACACATCATCATCTTCCATCTTGGAATTTCCAACAGGACTCGAAGTTGAATTTATTTTAACATGTCATTGGCATGACTTTTGTAATTTAATAAGAGAAGTTTTCTTGGATCACGTTTAGATTTTATTCTTAAACCTTTGTTCTTGTTTTACATTAGTAATTCTTTTCCAGAAAAATAATTTATTTAATAAATTTTACAAAGTTTGTTGTTTTGTCTTATTTTATGCCATTATTAGATCCAAATTCCTAACAAAGAGTTGGTGTCTCGTCCGCGAGATTTGCATTTTGGCTAAATTATTTCAGAACACTTTGTTTTCGAAATTTGAAATCCACTAGTTTAAACATTTTGGTAAGTGAGATCGACAAACTTTCTTCAAAAATGTCATCAAAAGTGTCATCCATCAGAAGAGATGAATTAATTCAACTTGGCAAACAATACAATCTTCCAACAGGAAATCTTCCTTAACGATACAAGAAATATGAAACATTTTGTTTCAGTTTTTCTTAGAAAAGATTGTTTTGAATACATATGCTTTGGTCAGTACGTTTGTATGACTCGTCTAAAAGTAAAAGAATTGAAATTAAAATACAAAATTAAATTGGCGTTAAGGAAGCTTTAACTTCAGGAAAATTATGGAAGCAAAATAAAGACCAATTCAGTTACAATAATAGCAAATGCAAGTGAAGTTAGGTAAGGAAAAGAAAGACCAATTCAGTTACAATAATAGCAAATGCAAGTGAAGTTAGGTAAGGAAAAGAGACAAACGCAGGTAGATAAGGGAGAAAGAGAATGACAAATGCAGTTGCAAGAAGAACAAATGCAGATGCAGTTAGATAAGAAAGAAATAAAAATGCAAAGCTAGAGACAGAAGCGGATGCAAAGTGATTAGTACGACAAAGTATATCAATGTAGAATGAATAATAAATAGAACTGGCTCTTGAAATCCAAATTTAAGTTTTGATTTCGCAAATAATATTAAGTTAGTGCTCCTTTCAGAAAGAGAGAAGTAATTAAATATGTTACTTGTTTTCAAAATATCTTTTCTGAAAGCTTGAAATGGCCAAGGGAGCATTACACTCTATTATTATGTGTACTCACTGTCAAGGCTAGTGATATTTACAAATCACCGTCAGTTCACCAAAGTGGTGATTATAATGCGGTCAAAGAATCCATCCAAAGGGGTTATTAATTAGTCCCTTAAATTTATCGGCAACAATTCAGAAACTATATGTTTTAAAAATGGACACACTCTAATCAAATTTCTTAGATAAAAAGAGAAGTTATTTAATAAATGATGCTTATCCAGGAAAATTGAAAACGATTATGAAAGTCTCAAGTATATGGTATTACTTGCAGAGTTCCACCACTGTGACCATAGTGACATGAAGACTTACATTGACGAGCATAAGATCGAAAACTTGGAAAATGCTCTTCGTGCTGTTGATGAGTAAACTTAAAATCATAACGTTCCTTTTGTAAATAAGACATCTACTCAACTTTCTTTAGGCAGAAATGTATTTCAGCCTAATAGAAACCATTCTACAACTCACACTTGCACAATTTCGAAAACTCAATCTGGTACATCTTCTAAAACGCAAACTGGCACAACTTCTAAACCTCAGACTGGCACAAGTTATAAAACACAAACTAGCACAACGTCTAAAGCTCAGACTGGCACAACTTCTTAAACTCAAACTGGCACAACTTTTAAAACTCAAACTGGCACAACTTTTAAAACTCAAACTGGCACAACTTCTAAACCTCAGACCGGCACAACTTCGAAATCGCAAACTGGCACAACGTCTAAACCTCAGACTGGCACAACTCCAATAACTCAAACTGGCACAACTTCTAAAACTCAGACTGGTACAACTTTTAAAACTCAAACTGGCACAACTTCTAAAACTCAAACTGGCACAACTGATACTACTCAAACTAGCACAACTTCTAGAACTCAGACTGGCACAACGTCTAAACCTCAGACTGGCACAACTCCTATAACTCAAACTGGCACAACTTCTAAAACTCATACAGGCACAACTTTTAAAACTCAAACTGGCACAACTTCTAAAATTCAAACTGGCACAACTGCTACTACTCAAACTGGAACAACTTTTAAAACTCAAACTGGCACAACATTTAGAAGATCAGAAAAGCTTGATTCTAAATCCTTATCTCTTCATACATGTAAATATTTCAAGTACAAAAGGACACGTAATATCCGATCGCTACAAATTCAAAAACGGCATTAGAATCAAGACAGACCTGTTCAAAATTTTCTATATCACGGTCGTATATTGAAAGCAATACATTTGTTGGGTCTATTAAACCCCATTCTGATTTAATCATGGAGCTATCTGAGCCATTCATATCGAAAAGTTATATGCCACTCTTGGGTTATTTCGCCAATTCCACCCCTATTACAAATGTAAGGGACACATGAGCTGTTCAGAGTCTTTTCGTGGCAGGTACTCAGACCTTTTATGAGAATTGTTCTTTTGATTCACAGAGTATAGTTCGGGTTTGTTAATATTCCTCTCCATTGTATATCTTTGCGATCAGACTTAGTCTCAGGACCTGTGACACTTGAGGGTATTCATTTATTATTGGGTAATGACCTAGCTGGAGACACAGTTGTAGATAATCTACTTGTAACTGACAAGGCTTGTTTGGATCCGAATAATGATCCGATTTAAAAACAAATTTCTTTATAATACCCAGTTTTGCGGAATCCAGAGCTATGACAAACCCAGATCTCGAGATTGACTTTTATAAGGAAAGTATTTTTTTAACTGACACATGTAATTTGCAAGCTTTTGATGCGGTCAAAATCACTCCTTCTTTGTATCAATAAAAATGTATTCATCACAGTGATCCATTTCTAGCTACTCGATCTATTTATGTTAATCAGGGTAATAAACGACAATCACTTGTCGTCGAACAGGTAAAACGATCCTGAGATCTCCTGTTTAATTCAAGGGGATATTACTGAAACTAAAACTTCTGACGTACCTGCCTGTTATTTTTCATTAACACTGGAATTCGTATGAGAACATGGAGGCCTCTCTATGTACGTGCTGGTGACGATTCGTCAGTGAACTATCAAATTGTGGTTCCAAAACCTTACATATAGAAAATACTTAGTCGTGGCCCATGAAACTCCATTGGTTGGTTATTTAGGGATTAAGAAGGCTTATCACAAGATCTTGACTCACTTTTATGTGTTGTTACCAAATACTGTAGATACTTAAAACTCATATGCAAACTATTAAAGCATTTGAGGAACCATTTATTAAAATTATGGTAGGGTGTGTCTGTCCCTTACTTAAGAACCAAGTCAGATAACCAAACTATTTTTAACCGTTATGTATACGTCAGCAAGGTTTCCAGAGCCAATTCCTTTGAGAAATTTTAACTCTAAAACATTAATAAAAGCTTTGATAAAAGGTTGCACTCAACGCGGCCTTTATAAATCTGTCAAATCGGGTCAAAGGTGAAAGTTTAGGACTGGACCGGTGCACTATATTGTGCTTCAATATGACATTCAACAATTCAAGTTAAATGTTAAATTATGGTCTGAAGAACTACAATCAAGCGAATGTGTTTGATAATGGAGTTCTGTCTCTCTTGCTCATTCTTCAGAATTTTCTTCAGATTAGACATTACAAACCTTACGAATTTGAGAAGGAAACTAATGTGTTGAATTATTATATTAATTGTTATGTGATCTAAATGCATTATAGGAGTACGAATATGTTATAAAAGATAACCTGGTTAAACATGCAATTAACTTAGTAGTTGCTGTCCCACTTAGTGAAGCTTTAAGTGAAGGCATATTATCGGATTACAGAAGTGACAAATCTTAGAAAATCAGAAATTATGAAAACTCTGGACCAGAACCTTTAACATTTACAATAGAAAGAAAGAAATGAACTCATCCAGTTATTCGTTTATCATGAGCACTTATTTCCAGATGTTACTACAAGGACAAACCCGTGAAAAAATACCCGTACAAGATGACCCCTCCCAAACAGGAATATTTTAAAAAAGAAAATTATTATTTGCCGGATAATGATTTCAAAGAGCCCAGTAACGGTGACTAGAGTTCACCAAGCATCCAAAACCCGATAGAAATTTCCGCATGTGTACTGAGTACAGGACAATGACAAAGACAGTCATTTGCATTACCAAACATTTCCTATCTTTAATATGTATTTCTTTTCTAGATCTTTGTTTGCATCGTGTACTATTTGTGTCAGCAATTTATCGTAGAGCTTATTTTTCCATTTTGTACCAAGCAATGATTTAGTTATTTCCTTATCTACTTTAAAATTTTCCAACACCGATAATATTGTAATATATTGTTGCATAAACGTTTTCTAGAATTGTCGCTGCTATTCGTTGATATTCTTGATCATGTAGGATTGAATTGTGTCTCTCACTTTTCTCTTTTATGTACTTTATGTTTAGAACCACTTGAAGATGGTCTGACATTGCTTACCATTGGACTTAATTTCTTTATTTATGAAATATAAAACTATCCAGTATACTCCCCTTATTAACGAGTTAAATAAAAAATATATTTGCTCCTAAGTAGAATTGCATTCCATTTAAATGAGCACCACTTTACTTATATTAATACATTTTGAATAATAATAATAATAAGGACTTGGCATAGCCCGAAATATCTAGAAGCCCTAAGCGCTTAACAACATGAAAAAATACCGATAACATAAAAAAATACATAAGGATATGACGATTACAAACCTAAACCACCATGAAATTAGGAAACGTACAAATAAAACATGATGAAAATATGTAATATGGGGAATATTAGTAAGTCTTAAAGTTTGTCCTTGCAGTCAAAATATGTGAGTTTTAAGAGCACTCTTGAATGGAATCACTTTCGTTGGTGTCTGAGTTCAGTGGTCAACTCGTTCCACGTTGCTGAGTCCTGGTATGCAAAGAACGTTGTCCATAAAATTTCGTTTTCATAGTGGGAATAATGAGTGTACGATTGTCCGACGAGGGGCCTAAGTATCTTGATTGTGTATACACATTTGTGAGGTCGGATAGGTATGTTGGACTCGAGTCCGTCAGTGAAAAGTAGCACGGAGAAGAAATTGCTGTTATGTATTGTTTGTGGTAAAGGATGTGAATAAAAGTATCTTCTTGTTTTGATCAGAATTGCCTCAGGTTTATCATCATTCATCTGCAGTTTGTTACATGTCATCCTTGATTTAACATATATGCACCTTTCTACACTTTCAGTTGGGTGGCCAGATTGGTATATTTGGGTGTCATCAACGTACGATTGATGAGACACTGGATGATGATCTATGACACTTAAAAGCGGCTGCGTGTATATAATGAAGATAACAGGTCCAGAAACAGACCCCTGTAGAACACCACAACAGAGATCAACTGGGATGGAGTATATTCCATTTGCGAACAAAAGTTGGGTCCTGTTGACCAAGTTGGAATTGAAAAACTGTAAGATTCTCTAATGAGTGTCACATACATGTCTGAGAATGTGACGTAATATATAATGGTATATTATGTCACATACTGCAGACAAATCAAGGAGGGTGAGGACTCTAACTCGTCTGCTATTCAAACCCTAGACAATGTCATTAGCTACTTTTAGAAGAGTAGTATAAGTACTGTGGCAAGGGCGATATGCAGATTTACATTGCTAAAAAGATTGTTTTATGTCAGATGAGATACATATTGGGTTAAAACAATTTATTCTAAACACTTTGATTTGAATAGGAGATTAGAAACTGGGCGGTAGTTTGCTAGATCGGTATGGTTGAGTGTTGGTTTCTTCAGCGGGGTTTTTACACTAGCAGGTTTGAAAAGTGATTGGAATTTTCAGGATGAGTGAGAGGTATAAATAAAATCGATCGGTGATTGCAATACCAGATCTAAGCACTCGAGCAGCAGTGATGTTGGAATTGATCAAGTTTACATGACTCTGGTGCACTCTTCATCACGTTTGTAAGTACTAAATCAAGGCTTAAATGCTGCTAACGCTTGCCGCTGAAATTCTGTATTGTAACTGTATGATGACGATGAGTCAATTAAAATTGTGATGTCAAGCTTATCTCTAATGGTATGTACTTTGTAACGGAAGGAATCTGCAAACAGGTCATGAAGGTCAACTGCAGATAAGACATATGGGAGTTCCTTGACATTAGCTGGTTAGCAATCTCGAAGAGCCTTTACAGCTGAAATTTTCCGTGATCGTTGTACTGTAGTGGGCTAAAATATGTGGGTAACGTTATATTAACAGCTTCAAAGATTTGAATACTTAGTCTGGATGAAGAACAAAGCTTCTTAGCTTTACGGAAGTGTATGTTAGAGGTGCGAAGCTGGTCCCTAAAACTGCTATACCATTGAACACCATTGAATTTATAATTTGTGCTTCGTGGTTGCGGCATGTTTTACAAGCAATGAATGCGTTGCTAGGTTAGCTTAGTTGCCACGCTTTCGTTTGATTATATTTATCATACTGAGTTTTCTCTTAGTAGCAAATAAAGGTGGAGAGTTAGGGACTGATACGTCAAGACTGCATATCATGCAGAGAGGGATCTGATGCAAGTTATTGGAATATCAGGGACAACCGTGAATATTATCATCGGGTATATGACATATCCAGTCTAAAATATGACCATGTTTATGGGTCAGTTTATTACCTGACCGTTTGAAGCGGAAAACATGAATGGAATATAAGAGCTTTGGTGTGCAATCAATGGCAGTCAGCGTAAATGTTGAATTCTAACTGAATCTTTAGGTTGCCACCTATCGAGTTTCCCCACTCCTTGAGATTCGGAGACTGCTCCATAAGGAGAGATTCAGTCAGCGTGTTTTTCTATTGGGAAGAAGGCGGTAGTGGCAGAACATTGTTCCAGCGTGATTGTGGTTTGGACTAATTCAAAAGATGTGTGGCAGAAAGGTTGTGGTATGGTTAAGACGTTTGATTATTGCGTTCTTTGCGATAAAAGAAATGTCATAAACGCGAAAGTGACTGGGACACTACTTGATTGAGTAACCGGTGGGTGTTATGAATGCCATTTGTTATAATGATTAGTATAAAGATGATATTGTGATCAATCGTTTTGGTTATTCAATAAAAGGAACACACGTGACTCATCAAATGCCTGGTCAAAAAATGTGTCATAAAAACGAGTAATTCCCTAGCAACATCATTCGCAAGAGCTTTCATAGCACGGATTTATTAACTGCACAAGCAAACATGGTGCGTCAGTTAAAAGTTAGATTAATCACATCCTTATCTTATTAGTATTGAGACTAATTCTGATGATTTATACAAATGACAAAATTATATTAACAAATCAGCATTCTACTTACTTAATAAGATCATTTTAATTAGATGAAGACGCTTCACAGGCAAAGTACCTTATACTAAAATATTCTGCGAATCTTGTGTGGAAACACTTCTAAAAGGGGTAGGATGAGCAGATTAACTAGTACGTTATTCAAAACATTTCGGATGGTTAATGATTCTCCATAATAAAATCAGACTGTGATTTGTTTGAAAATTGAATAGTATTTCTTTTCAATAAATGATCATGACCACGACTTCATATAAATCGGAAATGTTGTTTTTCTCTTGCTTAGTTTTCAGGCTGTAGCAATAACGAGCTATTTTGTCTTGCATTATATGCACGGAAACTATTTAAGGTTTCTAATCAGTTTTATCAGAAACTTTATTGCGGTACGTTGTGTCAGGCTGAGATCTGAAAGTGGTCCTATGAGATTGGATGGTTTGTAGTTACCAAACAACAGTTGAGAAAAACCGTTGCTGACAATAGAAACTTTCTGATTCAAGAAATAATTGTCAGCTGTATCAACAGCGTCTTCTAATGTTTCGACCTTTTCCTTGCAAGTTACGTTTTCACGTCACTGTGAAAGCAATACTTGACATATATAATTAATAACCAATGATATATACTCTTGCAAACATAACATTAGCCTGTATATTATCTTTTTAACGACTCCTAAAATGTTGTCCGTATGTCTCACGTATCTAATCATGGCCCTTCAAGGTATGCCTCTTAATATCATAATCAGCATTTATTGTCACACAGTGTAGTGTAGACTTCACGATCTTTGTCTATAAGAGTTCATTGTAATAATAGAGCTGAATGCTGTCACATTTTCAGTATTTGTTACTGAAGAAAATATGTATGTACATCTTTTTGCAACTAACGGAATACTAACATATTTTGATAACATCTACACGCTCATCCTGTATGTAAGGTCTCGGAGTTCTTTCCACTTGCCAGTTCTATGTCTTTCAATCTAAATGTAAATTCTCTTTTTTAAATTCATATCTTACTCTGTGTATTCTCTCTCCTCTCTCTCTCTCTCTCTCTCTCTCTCTCTCTCTCTCTCTCTCTCTCTCTCTCTCTCTATTTTGCTTTTACAGTTGCATTAGCCTCCTCGCTGTCTCTCCCTTTCGTTTTGTGTTTTTGCAGTTGCATTTGTCTTTCTTTCGTCTTTTTCTGCGCCTGATTGTCTCTTTCTTCTATCTGCAATTAGATTATTTTATCTTTCTTCTGTCTGCAGTTAGATTCTTTTCTCTTTCTTCTTGCTGAAGCTGCATTTGAATCTACTCTTTCTCTGAAACTGAAACGTTCTCAACTCTATTTGCATCTTTTGCTTAAAGTATTGTCATTTCATAACCAGGTAGAGATTTACTAAGCAGTCCCAAATCAGTTTTATCCACAACATTATTTCCCACCAAATATTGGATTAGAGATCATTGTATTTCTTCGTTATAGAAGCCTCCGCCTTATGAAAAGCCATACCTCCTAGCAAACTTTTCACGCTTTTTTAACTAATCAAGCACTTCTTGCGTAGGATTTAAAATAAAGTGTTCACATAAGATAGCACAGTAAGTGATTGTTGGTTTAATACTAGATATATAATATATGTAAAATAATGCATTTGAATTACACAATTCCTATTAAAAGTGAACTTAAAAGGTTTTTAACGAAAAACAAAAGATTTTTTCAGAAATATCTTTAAGAAGTTCTTAAACCGTATGAGGCCCCAATATAGAGAAAAAGAAAACCAACAGGTTTTGTTAATTACAAATATGTATTCACGTATAATACAAAGGGAAAAGATAACAGAACTAAACATTATTGTGAACCAAATCATAAAATGTAATACGTTTTATCAAATGTATGAAGTGCCAATTGAATTCAAGTGGTATTCAAAATAAGCTATTGAAGTGTTGATGTACATCAAATCATGAAAGTGCTAATATGTCAATGTCCTGGATTGTGGTGATACGCTTACAGTACTTTTAAGCACCACAATTATATAATCCAAAATGTTCTTGCTTGAATTCATTATAATTCCAAATTAATTCTTCTGTTCATAGTTTGTATGCTTCAAGCAGGGGCTCTCTGAACTAACCTTCTAAGCCGTTTGCCCACAACACGTCGGGCCTAAGTATTCCTAAAGCTTTGCCGGATGAGGTACACTTACCTCTGTTCGACGTTAGCCGGAGAGGTTTGTGATGACGTCACGTACGTATTACCTGGCTTAAATTTTCCGACGTATTCCTTTAGTTCTTACTATTTTTATATATGCTAATATTTTATTCCTTCTTCTTTCTCCGGTGAACCACTGCAATGACGTACCAGACATAATGATAGATAGATAGATAGATAGATAGATAGATAGATAGATAGATAGATAGATAGATAGATAGATAGATAGATAGATAGATAGATAGATAGATAGATAGATAGATGGAAAAGCGCCATCTATTTCTCAAAAAAAATTGAAGTATCAATTGATTATCCATGGCAAAACAATATATTGTCCAGTAGCACTAGCATCAAGAACTGAAAGGTAAGTAAGTTAGAGAAGAAGAAGAAGACGAAGACGAAAGAACTATACATCCGTCGATGTATCAACGGCTTTATAGTTGAAAAATGTACTTGGAAATTATTTATGTTCTATATTTTCATGATATGAAACAATACATGCACTAATATCAAATGTGTTGCTGGCATAATATAATCAGTTTGGAGTCATTAACCTTTCAAATGATCTGTTTCGAAGACTTCTGATTTAATGTTTCTCATCACTAGTTGATAAATATAGTAAGTACTTCAAACGATATAATCTTGCTTTTGCCCAAAACGGGGTTCGAAGCAAATACGAAGGTGTTAACGCTGCATTTCTTCCCAATATAAGATTGAAACTGAAAAAACTGATTGAAATTTCGAAACAGCTCATAACTGTTCGTAATGATGCATTATTACACTGACTGGGAACATCGACTGTAATTGCCATATACATTTCCGAAGCCGAAGACAACCATTAATATATTTTCTCTGATTTTGTCCAGAGGTTAAATAGGACATTCAATAATGTTATTTTCATAGAACAAACTACAGCATGAACACCTGAACAGAATAACAAATGTGTATCAGATTAGCAGGTTAGCTTGTGCGTTGGATAGGTACCGAAACCAAGTGTAATTTGTTAGTTCAGTGAATGTAATTATACTAAGCATGCCAGTCATTTTCTTTAGATGCAAAATTTCGAGAGAATACAACTAAACACATTTCGCCATTGAATATGTGTGTCTAATGCAATAGTCTTGATATTATCGTTCTTGAAGAAAGTATGGATCATAATGCAAATGAATTATGATACATTTCATTAGAATGACAATAGTGTAAACAACAAATCCCAAGTAATGTCTATCTAAATCTACAAAAATTGAATATTCCGATAAATGTCAGATCCTCGAAATTACGTATCACAACTACATTGTCTAGAAATAATTTGAATAATATGCCATAGTTTTAGATATTATTCTAGACTAATGAGCACGTCAACGTTCCAATGAATAATCATAAGAAACGTCTCCTCTCAAAGTATTCAAATTATGTACTGCTGATAAAACTAAGTGTGTGTGCGTGTGCGTGTGTGTGTGTGTGTGTGTGTGTGTGAACACATGACATATTTATGTATGCTGATTTGTTTTCTTCTTCAATTTACAAAGGATCCGATTTAAACAATAAATACTTGTTACAAATTCAACTAAGATGCACAATACTTGGCGACCTAGGATAATGGCTGTTTACTTGTTTTAAACCCATAACTGTATACAAAAGGTATTGATAACTTAATTGGTACTTACATGTATTTTAAACACTTCCTGGTTAAAGCAAAATGTAATTATACAGGTGCTATGATATATATATATATATATATATATATATATTGATATATATATATATATATATATATATATATATATATATATATATATATATATATATATATATATATATATATTTGTGTCTATTAATTAGAAATCAAGAAATACAACGAGGTTCGACAATATTTTTGATTCGAAAATTGATACACCAAAGGTTACTTTAAAGATATTTAAATAATTATGTAATTGTGTATATTTTTTAAATGGTTCTAAGATCTCAAAACTTGTTTTTATTTTCCCTTGGATTTACACAAATGTGACTCTTTTTTCAATCTTATTTTTGTATTATATATTTTAAATTAATATGGGTAATTAAATAAAAGTTAAAGGAAAGTTATAGTTTCTAATGAAAAATTGGTTTACATCAAGCAATGTTTTTAAACACCCCACTAAATATCACGAAAGCTTTATCTTTTGGGGAATGTGGCAAGTAATATCATGTGCTTTAACTCTTTGTCAATGATGACAAACCACTGCATTCTCACCAAAAAAAACGAAATTTGACAAAATGCAACCAGTTATGGCAGCTATATTTTAGTATTTCTATACATATGGAATTTATTTTATTATAGTCAAATGTTGCCACGTCTTGGAGATCGTAGTACGCGTACATGAAGATTAATGTTTCCGAAATCAGTTTCTGATTTACATCTTTATGAATGACGTCATCCACGATATTGCTTTTGTGTCGCTTATCTACATTCCTCCTGGTGGTGCATTGTTCTTACTTCGAGTCATAAAATCATACCCACTGGTAAAACCACTCCTTACCAGATTATATACCTCATTGGCATATTAATGAGTTCTAACAAAAGTGAAAAACAAATGTTCTGTTTCGTTTAATCAACGTATCTAATCTGACTGGATTGTGTCCTCTCATTGCAATCAGTTAATCAAGATCGTTTTAACCTATTTAGCAAATGATAATGTGCTTTCTGAAAGCTTCATATCACGCAACTTGATGATACTTCAAACTGACACCTTGTTACTGCCAAGTCTTCCTCTAGATTCTGTATTAAATGAACATGACAGCAGAAACATATAAATATTATTTAAGAAAACGCATCTGTTGGTGAATTTGAAGTCGTTCATTCCTGTATGTATGTAATAACCTCAATAAATATTAATACAAAGTTTTAATTTAAACGTTAGCAAATGCTTTAGGACTGCTCGCCAAGATGCCACAAAAATTAACTTGTGGTTGTTCATTGGGTGCCTAATATTCGTTACACATTCTTCGTACTTAGAACGCTCTAATACAGTATTTTAGCAATGCAGTTTAAATGTTAGTTTTCTTTTCTATAATACAGTGCAACATTTTTATTTATATAATTCAAATTGATGATTGCATACTAAAGATAAAAACTAATGACTGGTTACCGAGTTACATATTTTAATTGAACAAATTAAACTTGCATTGATCCAAAATTATATTATCGAAGAAATCAATCCAACACTTGTACAGCCAAATTATTAGGCTAGTTCTCTTCCGTTTTACATTTTCCATCTAAATATACTTTTTAAAAACAAATAATTTCCCCGGTTATCCTTATTGGTTGTGCTGGTATATTTAAAAACGAACTTGTACGCCTTTGTTATTCTTAAACAAATTTCAAGTTGTTTCTTTATTTGGTGAGTGTTTCATGGGTGTACGTTGGGTTATATGTCATACAGCTTGGCGTTAATTCAGTTATGCACCTAACAAAAAACTGTCAGCTCTTGGTGGTTATTTTCTATTCCTGGACTTAAGAAATAAATTGTCAATAGAAGCACTGGTGATTGTGATTGCATGCAATATAGCTTGTAATGCATTCATTACACATTGAGAAGCTGATATTGTCATTTTTACACAATTCATTTTATTTACCAATTTAATAATTGCAAATGATAGTGTACTTTAGAATAATTCGCATTGCTGATTTAGTTCAGTCTTTAATTAGGTATAGGCTTTGTCAATGTAGAATTTAAAATACAATTTCCAAATACATTTCAGCCAGGGTACATGCAAGTAACATAAAGATATTCAAACATTCTCTCCACTACACATGTTTTACAAATGCAAACAACTTCACCTTACACATACCACTCTTTTGGATATTTGTATTATCTAGAGACCGTCATATTAATGTGCATCGCAGTAACAGTTTTGTACTGGTCATTATATTTTATTGAGATGATTTGATATTAATTGATGGTAATTGTATATGTGCTTAACTATAATATTTCAGAGAAGAGGACTTTTTATTGGACATAGAATGTCTAAATTAACAAATTGTCACATGATTACAAACAATATGGTTAACTGATTATTATGCTTCGGCTTTATGCCGTAAAGAGGGATGTACTTTGAGATTGTTTGATATCAATATTGTTTGGGATGCGTATGATACATATTGTTGGAAAAAAGATAAATGATGTTTCTCTGTAATTACATTTATTTGTATTTTTTATTTCTTTCGTTTTTATATTGATCTATTTAGTTGCATTTTTTGTTTATGTTCTTAGATTCCACATTAACTCACTGGATAACATACTTCAAACGCATCGTAATTGTCATTCAATAACGAACGAATAAGTCTTTTTCTCACTACTATTTCGCTGGATTAAATGAGAAAGGTATATCAACATTATTTGAGATATTACTGAACTAAGTACCATGTTTACTGTATTGTATCACATTGCTACGACGCATGTTAATCTAATAAATATCAACATCCCATTGTTTGGACAACGCGGCCAACATTCCAGTAAAAGTCAATATAGAGTAATCATTAAATTCTTATATATATTATAAATATGATGCACATGGAACTCGCTATATACTACACATCAAGCACTGAGGACACCATCCAAATACCGAAGTAAAACAATATTATTAGATAACTAGATACATAGTCTCTGAGATTAAAATCACTACTTTGCCCCTCCTGCAAATGATGTAATGTGGAGGATGAGTTTGTATTTATAGGGCCCTTGAGGTCTAGCATATTTGCTGATTATCATTTATTGTTTTTAGTTGATGGTGCCTTTATAAAATGTGGCCCTTATATCCGAATGTGAAGAAAATTAACCTTTGCTGGCTAATATCGGTAACATGTATACATTGCATACTCTAAAAAAATGATTGGATTGCAAAACAACAATGAACATCCATGGACTCAGGGATGTTACCTAATATCGTCAAGAACGTTTCTACCAACTTTTAACTTGAAAGTCTGCATTAAAAAATTAATTATGCGCGTGGAATGATCTCTCATAGCGGAAGTTGTGCATTCTGAGAGGAAAAATGAGGAGACAGAGGCAAACGTTCGTTCAACTTATTTTGTTAGATTCCTTTAGATTAGAACACTTCTACGTCATGATATATTCGATCAATGTAAGGCCCTAGCAAAACCAGCGAAATAATTACAAAATTATGTAATCAGATAAGGGACATGATGCGGAAATTAAGGTCCATGTTCCTGTCTCTGCGATAGAAGGTAAGTAACACCTGTAAAGATAGAACTGTTTCTTGATGGACTACTCTGACAGTAAGCTGGCTGTGTCTGGATTACTTGTCCCTATACATTTCTAACGACGTTTATGATACTATCCAAATTATTGCTGAGTACTTAAGGTAATTTGTTGATACTATCCTAATAATCAATCAGATGGCTTGTCTTAAAACAGGAATCATGTCATACAAAGTTATGATCACTGATTTCCTGCATTTCTTCGCAGGGACCAGTTACAACATTGAATATATGGTAATCAATGAGATCTAATTTACTTCAATTACAATATCCATGCTACCTAAAGTGAAAATTGAACATGACAAAACAGTGCATGAGGGTATTATGAAACACACTCTTTATCATTTATGAGCATCAGATCTGGAGCTATGTTAAAACAAAAATCAAATATTACAAAGATTTGCCAATGATGTACGTTTGATAGGCGTGGATGCAAGGAAGTATGTAATGTCTCCATTTCAATTATCTTCTCAAAATATTGATTCAGAAACAATTATACATTCATTATTGATTCATATTTAATTTGTTTTTCTCAACTAGGAAATCATTTACTTTATCAAAGTAGAAAAGGACGAGCGATGATGCGACATGTTTCGCTATATCTATCTGTTTCATTTTAAAATATATTTTCTCGCTGTGTTCTAAATCATGTTACATAACATATACTTGTTTTATAAAATAAAATCAGCTATTTATATCATCAACTAAATTAAGCAAGCGCTTACGCCAATCAAGTTTATAAAGTGAAAATTCATTGATACTAAGACAATCATCAAAATAAAGAAGTCGAAGAAAGACAAAAGGAAGTCCTTTCATGCTTAGACGAATCCGTATGTCACGGAATAGTATACACTCTTTTTATTTATTTATTAAATTCGTGTACTAGAGTTTTAGTTTGGGCATTTAATGATACCCTATGGTGATTCATGTATATTGTGTTTCTTTTCAAAAATGAGTTCGGTTCATCCTATACAGCACGTGCGAAATGCTTTTGATGTGACAAACTGAAAGCTTTCGATGCGCAGACAATACCTGTGTATAAATATCTCACTAAATTTAAAGCTCTTTACTTTACGGAACGTTTCGTCAGTCGGCGATCTACTATAAGTATTAGCACATCTTAAGTTATAGCGGTAGGCAATTATAAATAATTTCTCGTATATAAGATAAAACTATTGTACTACCATGTCAATGTCTGCATGATTTGTAGCTTTGGTCTACACCGAATAATGTACATGTTTATATTCTTGTTTACAACCTAGCGAAGGACTTATATTAGTAATATGGATACAATTTTTACGAAATGTTTAGTACAGTATGATTCTTGTCAAGCAAGATTAGGTTTATTTCTGAATTTCTTTTTTAAAGTTATTGTGCCTATAATATTATTTGTATAACTTACCGTGTATAACGTTATTACGTAGTTATGATATTTTTTCAGCTGTCCAGTATCTGAAGTGTCCAGTGTCCGGTGTTGTCCAGAGTGACTAGAGTGACCCGAGCGTTCCAAATATCAGAAGAATCGTTATCTACGTTCTGCAAGTGGTAAAGCCAACCACAGGAAGTGTAGCAGCTGTAAAGCTGAACGTTAGCAGCCATGGAGCTGAATTGAAGTGTTCTGACAACGGATTGTATCTCCCTGCATGTAATATTGTAGCCGTGTACTAACTGTGTGGTTCTTAAAACCCACTGTGTATTTAGGGATTTAAATATAAGTCATATACCTGACGTTGTTTTTTTTTTCATTTGCACAGTTCCACTATGAGTGAAGTCATTTTACTACATGAGTAAAATTCTACAGTGTTTGCTATCTGAGTAAATTATATCCATATTTCCCTTGCTTAGTCACTGTGAATCATTCACGCCTTGTGTTTGTCTTTTGTAGAATAATATGCTTGTTTCTTCATTATATTAGTGCGTTATTATGTTAATAATCCAATATTTGGATTAAATACACACTTATTAATGTATTTGCTCATTCAAGTTATTCATTATTAAACATGTAATTTCATCATCGTCAAAATTGTTCTGTTGTGAATCCGAAAAATCCGACCTGGTTATCTTGTTACAACATACCAAATTCATTATGGTCAATATTTTGTCTGAAAATGTTTCCTGCATATATTTTCCTATACGAGATTTTCATTGAGGATAAACACTAATAAAAATCAAATCGTTTAATCCCCAGTGTGTCTGTGTGTAACATTATTACTGATATGTTAAGATGTTGGCTTACTGCAATAGGTAACGGATCTTGTCTTTTGGTTTGGAATCTAGTTTAAAAATATCTTCAAAGTCAGTTAATATTAATGTTTCTTGTTTTAATGGTCAACATGCAACGATACATTTATTTTTGGGTTTGAACTTGGAGATGAAATCAGTATAAAAGAGTAAATATGCATTGCAGAACGACGTAGATAAGCTTTTACTCTTCAAAACTGTATTTGTGATGCATGCACTTGTGATTGTTATCATTTATTAAAATAAGAATGTTTTCCAATATTCGTTTGAATTTATAATTTAAACAAAATGGAAAGCAGAGATAAATAACATTTTGCTGTATTTTTAACCCAACTTGCTATAAATTAAACAAAATGTGCAATATATATATATATATATATATATATATATATATATATATATATATATATATATATATATATATATATTATATATATATAGACTATTTGTTATAATTTTTCTATGGTTAATAAGTGATCATAATTTAAACAAGATTCCTAATTTGTTGCATAGTTTTCTGAACATTATGTAGGCTATTGTATGTTGTATGTTTTATGTATATTGATATATGTTGCTAAATAAAGTGTTAATGACATTGATTATTTTATTTACATGTGTGTGTGCATGAAAATGACAATTGTAACAGGAGCAGATATATCATAAAGTCTGAATAAGATTTTCTCTCTCATATTCAGCTTTTGTTTATTTTATATTATAACTTATCTCAGTATACTTGTGAAGGTTTCCGATCCATATATTTGATATGAGCCCAAGTGCGCGTATCTAAAACCCACCAGCTACTCCATCAAGTCGTCCACCACCACCCAGCCACTCTCGCGGAGGTGGCATTCCCGCTATCGCAAATAATTCAATGATAAAATGTGTTAAACACAACACAACCTTCAATATCTGCCACACATAATTTAGACTAGTCCAAACAATAATCATACTGGACCAATCGTCAGTCCATTTGTTCTGCCTCTACCGCCCTCTTTCTCGTAAAAAGACAGTGAACTGAATCTCTCATTTTGGAGATTTCAACTTTCACTTTGACTGTCAATGGAACCGATACACATAAAAAAGTCTAGATTAAATTCATATTCTCAACCTTAATTCATTTAATCACGAACAAAGTAGACAAACCGGAGAGTCCTATTTTAACTCTGCCGTCCTGGAAATTCGATAGGTGACAACCTGGTTATTCTTGTAGATTTCAACTGTCAATTAGACTGTCCTGGAAACCAATATACATTAAAACTCCTAGATTCCATTCATGTGTTCAACCGTAAACAATCAGTTAACCAACCCACCTATACACATGGTCACATTTTATACTAGATTCTTCATAGGATGATAGTAGTATACAGCCCACTCTTGTATCCCACGAACTCGTATCAGATCACATCTGCATTATATGTCATTTTATCATATCAGTCCCTAACCCGCCCCTTTTAAAATAAACCTCAATATGATACTATAACTAAGCTATTTGCATGACTTCCAAGCAAACCTAACAATGTACTTACCTCTTGCAATAGAAAAACTTGATAACTGACTGCGTTCATTGCTTGAAAAACATGTTCCAGCTACCAAGTGCAGATAATAAATTCAAAAGTGTTCTTGGTGGTATAGAAGTGTTCGGGACCAACTTCGGACAGCTCAAAGAGACCGACGCCGGAGAAGCTTCGGCTTTCCACCAGACTCCCTATTCATAAACAAATATGTTAAGCCGCTAGGAGAAACGTCACAAACATAGTCCATTTAGACAAATTGTCCCAGTACGATACTAAGATCACGGAGAGTTTCAGCTGCAAAGAGCTCTTCGAGATTACTAACAAACTAATGTCAATGATCTAATGCACACCACTTCCAACTACCTTCTCTCCTGTAGACATTCCTGACCGTTTTGTCAATTGTTTCCGTGACAAGGTACAAACGATTCGAGATCAGTTTGATAAGACAATTTCAATTGACTCGTCGTCACATATACAGTTACCATACAGAATTTCAGCGACAACCGTTATCAGCATTGGAAGCTGTCCCTATGGATTTAGTACGGACAATGGTGATGAAGAGTGCACCAAAGTCATGTGAACGTGATCCAATTCCATCAACACAACTGCTTGAGTGCTTAGATCCAATATTGACTTCAGCAACTGATGTTAATAATACCTCTTTCATCCGGGGAATTTCCATAAAGTGTAAACCTGACATTGTAAAGCCTTTGCTGGAGATCCAACACTCAACCATAACGATTTAAAGAACTACTGCTCAGTTTCTAATCTCCCGTTCATATAAAAACGTCTTAGAAAAAGTTGTTCTAACCCAACTTGTATCTCATCTGAATTCAAACAGATTTTTTATCATTGTACAATCTGCTTATAGCCCCTGCCATAGTACAAAAACTGCTCTTATAAAAGTAGTTAATGACATCGTGCTTTGGATAGCGGAAATATTACAATCCTCACCCTCCGTAATTTGTCTCCAGCATTTGACACAATAGACCTTCCTATATAACTTCCCCGTCTCCAGCATGTATCTGGCATTCACATTACAGCCTTACTGTGGTTCAAATCCCACTTAGTCAACAGGACACTAATTGTATCTGCAAACTGAATATAATCCAGCCCAGTTGGTCTGGTCTGTTCTTGGACCTGTTCACTTCATTCTATACACTCAGGGGCTCTCAATTGTCATAGATAATCATCCAGTGTCTAACCAATTGTATTGAAGGAACCCAAATATACAAGTCTAGCCATTCAGCTGAAGTTCATGCTACCATTTAAGGCGTAGAGAAGAGAATTTAAGTTGTGAATACATGGATGACATGTAATAAGCTGCAGATGAATGATGATAGAACGTTGGCCATCCTGATCACAACACAGACTTTTTCACTCACATCCTTTTCATCAAACAATAACTATCACCAACATCATCATTAAATTCGCAGACAGTATGAAACCATGGTGTTACTCTAGACAGTACTCTCACATTGCATCAACATGTCATTAACATATGCAAGGATGCATATATTGAGCTGAGACGCATCAGCTCCATTTGCAAATATCTTTCAATTGATGCCACTAAAGCTCTTGTGTGTTCATTTGTACTTTCAAGACTTTAGCTCTATAGTGGTTGGTTCGTCTCAATATCTACTCCAGAAACTTCAAAAAGTTCAAACCACAGCTGCTCTAAATATCCTTAGAGAGCTACGATCAGAGCAGTCCTTCCCGCTGCTCTGTACCTTACATTGGCTATCCATTCGATCCAGAATTACACAAAAATTCTTTCTCTGTGCTGCGCTTTACTGACGGACTCCAGTCCAGCATACCTATCTGGCGTCACCCATATGTATATACCAGCAATATGCTTAAGCACCTCTTCTGACAATCGTATACAGGGCCAAGCAACCTGGAATGAATTGCCCATTGAAATGATACACATCGAAACAGTTATCCCTTTCAAGAGAGCTCTTAAAGATCACCTTTTTCTCGACTGCAAGAACAAAGCTAAAACCTAATAATGATTACGATCGTAAATATCTTCAGTGTTGTTTATGTTATCGAATTTCATAGTGGGGTTTTTAATATTCATATCATTATAATGTAAAGCGCTTTCAACTTCTAACGATATAGGGCTACACAAAGTTATCATTATTATTATTATTATTATTATTATTATTATTATTATTATTATTATTATTATTATTATATCGTTTCTCAATCGTTCAGTTTTGTACATACAAAATAGTACGTGTTTTGTTCTATTATATGTATCGTCTTTGTAATATTCCATTTTCTTCACTTGTTGTGATGCATTTTAGTTTCAGAAACCTTTAAATAAAGATCATTTTCAATATTACAGTTTGCTTTATATTTTTGATAAATTGTATAAACAAAGAAATGTAGTGCAGGCTTCATTATGAAATAAATATTTCAGTTTTCAAAATAACCATTTCTCACTGGCTGCCATGTATGTGCTGAAAATGGCGTTAAAACTTACAACAACAACAACAACTATATATATATATATATATATATATATATATATATATATATATATATATATATATATATATATATATATATACATATACATATACACGACAGGCACAAGCAGCCTTAATGTCCAGTGCCATTTCTATAAATTTACTTTTAATGTTATTGGAGATCGTTAGATATCTCACACTGACTTTTTTCTTGGATCTTTTTGTACCGTTTATAATTGATCCAGTGATCAATTATGACGTTTTGATTAGCGAAATTACCCCACATGTGGCATATTCAGATCTATTGCAATTATATGAGCTATATCGATGTAATTTATCGTGTTGGTCAGAAAATGAAAAAAAAATTAAAACAATAAAATATTATATTTTTTTTCTCGAAACTAGGTTTGATCTCTACTTCATTTGTTTTATTTTTGCACTTACCAGAGGTGCTTGAAAATTCAGTTCTGTGAACCAGATAATTAACATCACAGTTCACTAGACTAATCGCAAATTTCTGACAGCACTACTATATAATGCAATTTCGTTATTATGTTAATGTATGAATTAAATTGTTGTGTTTTTATATTTTATTTCTTTCAGCATAGGGTTAAATTGTATTAGTATGATATATGAAATTAAAAACCTAAATGTAGTTTACAGATGTTTTGGTTTAAACTACTTTCCGAATGTCTCCTAAACATTGGTGAAGGATAAAATTATGATTTTACATGCTCAATTGGAGTCCATATAATGATAATCTGTGCCAATTATCTTTGTTTTTCGAAATAGGAATCCCAAAATCGTTTTCTAAATAATCTACATCAAATGCGACGTTTCTAGCGGTGCTTTGAATTGTATGTTTGTTACACAATTATAATTAACAGACCCTTTTCCGATATAATGTTTTAATCATATGAGCCTCTCGATTTGCGTTACATCAATCAATGAACATTATGCTGTAGCCTTTAATTTGTGCCTTCCTATCGGGATTTTAATTATAAGAACTCTGTAGTTTGTAAATGTTCAATTTATATTGTCGATTTGTATGGTTGATAAGTGTGCTTTTATTTGTAAGATTATAGCCTGTCTCTTGTATACATGCTGTTTATATTCACATAGTATTTATTGGCCTGTATTTTGTCAAGGTGACATTATTCTACTATCAATTTGAGCGATAGCATTTTCCAATATCAATTCAGCACTGTTATTACGATAGAAAGCTTTGACGCTAAAGAATACGTATGTGCCTTATACGTAATATTTCTTAGACCAATGTACAAATAAGTCCCAAAACATTATTGGATGTTTCACACCTTGATCAATTAGTTTAAGATTTGAAGTATGTTTCCTTCTAACAAACACGGCCCCCATATATAAAGTACATCTACGAACTCATAAGCCGCTGGGCGTCAAAATGTATCCCAAACTACATAAAAATATGTTCTTTTTTTCACAAGCTTCTTTACAACCCTCTAATTCTAAATACTGTGAAAATAAAAGTTGGATATTTTAGTCACCCTAATAAAAACGTTTTGAGAGAAAATAGGGGCAATTTGTCTTAATAAGGTTATGCATATAATCAATAATCGTGGCTAATGGTAATCAGGTTTGACTTAATGATTGGGTCACTATTCTTTCAAATATGATACAATTAAATTGATCCACTACATCGTATGACATGCCCTCCACACGGTGTCCTGAACCTATTACCAAAATGTGATTTTGAGCAAAAACGTATTTGATTCAACTAAATCTTTAAGTTCGTTTCCAGCCCTCTTAATATTACCGCTCCAAGACATTTTGGTTTGTATTAGAACATTAAATAAAGAATTCGCAGAAACAGACTCTGAATTTGCAAATAATACAGTTAGGATTTGCAATGAAATTGTAATATTGGAAACTATGTTATGACATTCACTGAAAGAGACTCCACATTTGGCATATCCATTTCTCATTACATTGCACGGCTTCGAATCAAATGGATCTAAAACTTTTTTTATGTTGCAATAATAATATATGGCTTTTCTAGAATTATATTATCACCTCAAAATAAATTCGTTTGCTCTTCTACCCATTTAAACCATTTTATTTAAATTTCTTTCACACTTGTTTTCGAATTAGATTTTGTGTCTGTCATCAAATCATATATTGCATTCAATACGCCGCTTGGTGGCGTGTGTGATGAATATCCCGTACCCTGGATTGGTAAAGATACAGTATATCAAAGGTATCGCCGCCCTTCATGTTCTGCACTTTAGCGAAATTTGTAACATTGTATGTGAGGAATTGCAAGGTGTGATGGATTATTACATTGTACACATTTTACGTACCGAAGTCAACATTCCAACCCAAAATGTTGTCATGTCATTGTTTGAAATCAGATAAATAATGTATACCATTACAATAATCGTATATAATTTGATTGATTAGTATTTATTAAATGTCCAGTACTAAAGTATAATTATAGACATACCTATACATATCATATGTACGGCATGAACGTCTTAATCATAGGCTTTGTTACATTGCGGTGCCCTCATATATATATATATATATATATATATATATATATATATATATATATATATATATATATATATATATATATATATATATATATATATATATATGTGTGTGTGTGTGTGTATTATGTCCGCTGTATCAATTATATACCACGACTTTTGTAAACGTTTCATTGAAAGGAAACGATGTTTGCCGAGTTTCATCTTAATTTAAAAAAAAAGTATAAAGTAAGTAGTATATAACTGATACAATGTATATACTAACAATTTTTTTTATATCACATACAAATTTGTTCTGAACGAGTTAAGATTTAATACATCCAGCTGTGTATTGACGAGTGGAAAACTTTTCACATTGGGGGGGGAAGGGGAATCGCTACAATATTCAGCTTTGTGCCTTTTGTGGCTATTCACAATATAGTTTGCATTTTGATAAGCTGACTCGTTTAGTTTCTTATCTTCTATTTGCTTCACATCGATTCATTCATTATAATACACATTTATGTATTTTATGATTTTAATGATGAAGATAGAGCATTAGAATTGGCCCGACGTGCCTCATTACGTACCGTAAGAGGCGACTAAGTAGAGGCAACCTGTTTGTCGTGGGTTGCGACCCGTGTCGGGGGTGGGGTGGGTCGGGCTGTAGTGAAGGATCCTGGTAGTTGAATGGAGGATTATCCGATGTCATACACTGCTTTGGACTCTACGTCTCCTAGACGGGTGGTCGGGATATGCCCGTTCTAGACAAATAGGCTGGTCACGCCGACCCTAGAAGGTGACTTCATGGGTCATTAAATTTAATTTTATCTACTGAGTATAACATCTGTGTATCCCTGGCACTTGAAAGGTGTCCCCTTGTTTGGCTCCATGGTATGCGGGGTGCATGGGTGCGGAAAGTTTAACAAACAATTATGGAAATTTAAAAAAAAAAAAAACTACCAAACCACTGTCTGCCTCGATGACGAACCATGTGGCGTGGTGTCATTTCCACGCTTCATGGTTATTCAGTCTAAGGATGACTCAAAGTCCCTTGCTGCACTATCTCCGTTTGTTATTGACAAAGTCATTGCGGAGTCAATTGGCACACCAAAATGTGTTAAATATAAAATAAAAGCTGGTTGCCTTCTTATTGAGTGTGATCAAAAGGGTCAAACAGACAATATCAAGAAATGGAAAAAATTCTTCGATATTCCAGTGACCTCATTCGCTCACACTACACTAAATACGTCCTAAGGTGTAATGCGCTGTCGTGACTTGGCTGGACAACGACACAGGAGGGATGAAACATGAGGGTGTCACTGCAGTCCGTTTTTGAATACGTAATAATCATAATAGCAATGTGCAGGACACCAACACATTGTACCCACCTTCAATAAACCAACAGTACCAAAACTGGTACTAGATTCCAAACTTTCTTCGATGCTCAAAATTTAACATATGTGGCCGATGCGGAGACCATTCTCATCAGGAATCTGATTGTTAAGCAACTCCATATTGTGTCAACTGATGCAAGGAATATGACGCCAGTTCCAAAGATTGGGATACTCTGAGGGTAATGTTCACATCAAACATTCCCTATACAAGGTCCAGAGAAATTGTGCAGGCAAAAACATCGTTTCCTGGCCCATCCTTCTCCACTGTCGGGAAAGCAATCCTAAACAAACCATTACCAACCACATAAGAACACAGCATGAACAACTCACCAAAAAATAAACATAAATCACACGCAAATAAGCAACAAAAGGGGTCCGATGATCCCATCAAAGTCTACAACAGGTTTGTAGACATTGAGAACGTGGATGCAGAAGAAACTGCTTCATGTGTTCAAGGTTGATCCAAACCTACTAACAAAAAATACACCCCTGTACTTCCGCCAAACAAAAAACCAAACAAATCGCCTCCGCGAATGGTCTAGCCTAGTTCCACAATCGCCAGTTTAACCTTATAATGAAGAACACCATAATGCAATGGAACTGTCGAGGACTTAAAGCTAACTAAAATGATATTCTCCTGCTTTTAAAAAAAAACACGTCCCTGCAGTACTATTGTTGTGAACAATAGAGCTCCTCACATAGTCATCCCTTTAAATGCAAATTTACAAGCTATTGCTGTAATCGTCACTCTACATCGAGTGATTACCTTTTGCTCTATTTACATACGACCAAACACTAACCTAGTACCACATGAATTGAACAATCTTGTTCAACAACTTTCCGCGCCCAATTGCTTTACTCAGGGATTTTAATGCCCATACCATTCTATGGGGATCAAATCACATAAACGGCAGAGTCCACAAAGTAGAAGATTTCATTTCTAGACACGATTTGTGTCTATATAACACTAAATCACCGACATATTTACATCCAGGAACGTGTACATACACGTGTATAGATATGACCTTCACAACAGTGATCGCTTTCCAATCAACCTTCCAAATATCAACTCTAAAACTGATGACGCAATTCCACAATGGAATAAAAACAAAGCCGACTGGCTACGTTTAAAACATTCTATAAAACTAGACTAAACGAGGATACAGTATTCAACGCTGTTAATCCGATCAGCATTTTACTTCCATTCTAATCGAGATTGCAGAAGAATACTAATATATTCCAAAGTCCTCACCGAACAGTATAAAAACACATATAATGGAATGTAAAGAAGCCATTAGACAACGCCGAGTAGCATTTACAACATTCAACAATCGTCTAACGCCCGATCCTTTAAGCACATACCGTATTACCTGGGCTAAAGCTCGCCGCACAATCAAAGAAAGAATGAAAAGGTGCATCATGGACGAAATATGTTTCATCTTCAAACTCTCGTTCCTCAATTAAAAAGGTTTGGGACACTATTAAAAAAATAAATGGAAAGAAAAAAAACAATTCTATCTGACACGGGCAAATAAACAATATGAATATCATCCAGCCTTGACAGTAACAAAATTAATCTTTATACAGTTCAGAAAACGTTTGTCTCGGAAACCCTACCCTGGCTCCTTAAATAACACACATTGCTCTTTACATTACAGTATGAGACAAAATCTGAGACAAACTCTTCCATCTACCAGAATTCGTATCATGAACTCCTCGCCTAGTTTAGAAACTACACTAGAATTTATACAGATGGATTAAAGGATGAGGAAAAGGCTGCTGCAACCTTTATTAGTGACAAACACATATCAAAAGTTCTTTTGCCAAATGATGCGTCCATTTTTTCAGCCAAAATCAGAGCAATAGACATTATCTTCTGTGATTCACTATCAGTGCTTCAGTTACTACACAATAGAAAACTGGATAACCCATAATTAGTCAATCTCTCGTCACCAATAATGAGCTTAGAACCTCTTACAATATAGTATACCGTTGGTTATCTAGCCATATTGGTATTGAAATAATGAAAAAGCAGATCACGCTGCTAAAATGGCTTTATCACAGGAACCATCTGATTTTAAAATACCGTTTACAGCTTTTAAGCCTCGTATCAAAGAGTACCTACGCAAGACCTGGCAGGCATCGTGGAATGATGCTGTGAATAACAAACTTCACGCCATCAAACCATCACTAGGATAATGGACTCCTTCCTACAGAACCATCCGTAGGAATGAGGTAATCATTGCAAGAATCAGAATTGGTCATACGTATATAACCCACTCCCACATACTAAAAGGTGATCCACCAGAGTGCGGTAATTGCAATGAACCATTCACTGTTAAACACTTTATGACCGAGTGTAACCTAAACGTAATAAGTATTATAGTGTGCATGACATGAAGGAACTTTTCGATACTAAACATTTCACTTGTATTTTAGATTTCCTTAAGGAAGTAAACCTTTATTTTAAACTATAACTTGTATGCCATCATCAAGATCATTTTGTCTAATGTAAATAAATACCGCCCCTTGTTTTCAACATTTTTTTTAATATGTCTTTATTAACCTACACAATTTACATCTCCCGTTGATTGGGAAGCTTCATATTTTACAGTTCCTAACATCTTACCATTTTAATTTGAACTATTTAGTTTTAGATATCGCTGGTCCATATTAAACTTTTTACTTTTTATAAACATGTATACGTACAACCTATTGGATGGCACTAAAAATAATAAAGGAAAAACAAACAAACAAACGGCACATGTAAATGTATGTGGAATAGAAACTAAGCGAAATGACAAACCAACAAGAGGTACTTCAAATATCGTAATGTATTTACAGTTGATTTAAGTCATTATTCCAGTTTAGTACCAGTACCACCGACTATAAATATATATATATATATATATATATATATATATATATATATATATATATATATATATATCTGGTTTGACTTTAAAACTCTCTTTCACTTTCTCGGTTTTACTTACAAAGTCTCTCTCTCTCTCTCACTCTCACTCTCTCTCTCTCTCTCTCTCTCTCTCTCTCTCTGGTCGAGAGAGATAGACGTGGGGGTGGGAGGGTGGGGGGATTTCGACATTTTAGTATTTAGTTAATAAAAATCGATTTTTTAGAACATTGTAATATATTTCAGAAACAAGAGCAATAACAAAATGTTAAATTTATCATAATATGTGTACCTCATAACCCAAGAATTTACCGTATAATGTAGATATGGTTGCAACTATGTATCATTCATAAACCGGAGGTGCTAATTACAAAAGAAGGTGCAAACATATCATACGATGAACCATGTCATTTTAGGTCACTAGGCGTAATTTAGATTTCAAGGTTTTAATCTAGCCCTAATTTCTATGTCTCACAACCCACTAGCCCTAATTTCTATATCTCACAATCCACTAGCCCTAATTTCTATATCTCACAATCCACTAGCCCTAATTTCTATATCTCACAATCCACATCTATGCTTAGTGTTTCCACTATGCATGAGAGAGGAAGGGGAAAATAAAGCAGAATGGATTTCAAAGAAAATTGCGAAGACAATGTGTACCATATTAAATTCATTTAAAAAACGGTATTATTCATGCTTTTTCTCGTTATTTTCCTACGTCATTAATGATTAATGTGTGGAATTGCATCTTTAATTTAGATTCGATTGCACATGGTCCCGGAAATGTTTATATATATAATCATTTTATTGTGCCATGAACGATTCATAATTTGTTAAATGAATTTATATTTGATCTAGATTAATGACAATCCGAGATTTCGGAACAATGCTGTTTTTTAATAGTTGTTTACCTCAGAGCTCAGCGTCTTTTCTCAAACTTGTTCCACTTTGACGCCGTGTGTCGTCTTTTCTCAAACTTGTTCCACTTTGACACCCTGTACGTGTTTGCGCATTAAATAGTATTATCGAACAATAAATATTAAAGATAATTGGAAAATAATATTTGATATCGAAGTTATTCTTAGCTGATTATGAAGCATCGTATATACTAAAATTCACTTATTTGTTTATAAAGCATACAAAATCTTATACACTGTGGAAACAAATAATCCATGGTATGCAATCTATATGGGGCTACCGTTAATGTTTCTATGAGTATGCAACCATATATTCATCGATCCTAATTTATTGTGGCAAAGTAGGCGTAGTTGACAATATATAAACCAGCATCGAAAGGAAGCACTATTTACTTTCTTGACGACGACTGAGTGATCCATTCCAATCAATAGACTCTTTAATCAACACTTGACTGCGGTGAAATACCTTGGACTGAACGCTGCTGGTAAGTTGTTTAGAACTTATTCAATGTATGGCTGATCACACAGGGCATATAATATTGCTTGTTACTGTTAAGACTTGGCACTTTTTCATATTATTTCACAGCAGTTTTATCCTCTAAATAAAGCTCAATTTCGCTGCGTATATTGCATTGTAAATGCTACAGAGGATTTAACAAAAATCACATACATGAATACTAATTTGATAAGATTTAGAAAGTCGCGCACAACGTGAATATCGGACACTCGTATTGATAACGCAAGGATCTGCACAACGTGAATATCGGACACTCGTATTGATAACGCAGAGATCTGTATTATGACGAGTAAGCCAGGATATTGCATTTTTTTACAAACTCTTTTCTTCCTATTTAACTTAAACATATTTTAACGCAAAATAAATTATAACAGTGTATTACGTTGTGAAATGTAAAATTAAATTAGAGAGAGCTACATAGAAACAATTTATAACTATTTTATATGCATCGATATGCACTATATACGTATATTATTTACCTTTAGTATAGTCTTTCAAGAAATGATCATGTTATATCACAGATGACTCTGAAATCGCAATGTCTTAAAATTATTTACACACAGATGTCCCTGTGCAGCCGCAAATCAATGACTAATATATAATAATCAAAAATGAATGGTGAAAGCGCCATTAAATTGGGTTCCTTTCACGAATTAGGTAATAATAATGTAACGTTTAAAAGATTTATTACTTAGATTTCGTTAGCAGACTTTATGAAAGTAAGAATCAATCAAATACAGAAAAGCAAGAAGAACATCTTTTATCTAATTTTATGACTTTGCGCAAGGAATAAAGTCATAGGAAGAAGCTCAAATGTTTATCAACGTTTCAGGCGATTTTATCAATGAATATCTCAAGGTGTTAAATAAGGATAACAGAGAAAGCTCAGGCATCCGAACGGTCGAGGTAATGACAGCTTAATTTCCATTGATGACACGCCTTTTCGTTCATTCTTTAAGCAGTGTATATTATTGAACAATTTAAAAAGACAGAATTAATGTTGAACATGTCCAGAGTATATTAATCAACGATATAAACTGGAAAGAAGTAGTACTGAATATGTAGAGAGTATATTACTTAGCAATTTAAACAAGAATTAGACCTTATCATTTCCAGAGGAAAAAGCTCGCAATGGTAAATATATCAAAAGGCCTTCGCTTGAGAGGAATGAATGCAAATATGAAGTAATTGAAAGGTAGAACATTTACCTATCGCTTAGTCTCATAGATGTGGGTTTCTACATAATAATTAATAAATACCGATCAAGAATTTTAATCGGCGTTACATAAATATCATATAATTCTTTCAGTTTTTCATTTCTTGCCAAGGTAACAAATATATTTTCAGCAATTCCTAATTTTAAGGAGAAGGTAGAAATGTTTCGCTTTTGAAATTTAAGGTTTTTCCAATATATCTGGTTGGGATTTGATGAATAATATATTCATACAGAACTCCTCAGAGTAAAGGATACAACGTAATTTAGAAAGTTAGTCTAACATTATATATTTCATTTGTATTGTTGTCATGAAAACATGCGAACGTTACTCCAAGTCGTCGTAAAATGATCATTGCTTTAATTGGTGAGTAATTGTTTTGATGAATGTGAACATTAACTTTGCTGTCATTATATATGTAAATGCGGATCCATTCTAATGATTAGATATTTATATGTAATAAATTGCTTACCGTTTACATTTCTAATTGTTCTAATTGTTTTCAAGAATTTACATATATATGACTATGACCAAGACCAGGAAAGCAACCAAAATTGTTAATATTGTTAGTATTGTTAATACTCTGATGTTTGAGTCGCACATAAAGGTCTCACATTCAGACATTGATTTTAGCAATTTCAGATTGTGTAACTATTCAGTCGCGGTAGTACAAAAAAAGAACGAAGAAACGTCATCGTTCTTTGTTTTAAATTCAATGCAAGCTCATTAACAACTACTCATATTTTACAACACCACTAAACATATGCCTTGCATGATTGATCTCTGCATGAAGCAATAATGAACATATGCCTTGCAAGATTTCTATCTGTAGGAAGCAATAATGAACACAAGCCTTGCATGATTGCTATCTGCATGAAGCAATAATGAACATATGCCTTGCATGATTGATCTCTGCATGAAGCAATAATGAACATATGCCTTGCAAGATTTCTATCTGTATGAAGCAATAATGAACATATGCCTTGCATGATTGCTATCTGCATGAAGCAATAATAAACATATGCCTTGCATGATTGATATCTGCATGAAGCAATAATGAGTGTCAGATACTTTTGTAAAATACCTTTGCATTCGGTTACTCCAACATTGTGTTGCCTTTATATCTTTACATCCAAAAGGATGATTTTAGATTGGAAAACCCATATTGTGCAAAGCAGTCTTCAATCTCCAAGGTTTCATATGTATAATCTGAGCAAACAATTTAATTAAGACAAATCTTCAGTATCAAATTATTTAATTGTAAAGTTGTTTTTTACATAAACGAATTTAAATGTGTAGGCAGACGAAAACTAAATTTCAAAGCTTCATGCCTGTAATTTTGCCTTAATGTTGAACTTTCATGTAATCGATAGCATCATCAGTAATAACGTAGTGACAAAAACTCTAATATATAATCCAACATGAGATACACGCAATAGTAGATCACAGTGTATATTTTGGGATCGCCTTTAGCATATATCTATTGATTGTTGGAACATCATTCTGTACTTTATCCTTTAAAATTGCATTTTAAATCGTAATGCTGTAAACGTAGAAGATTTAAAATCTCAAGATCACAAAATGCGAACCACATAAGAAACGTTTTTTTTTTGATCGCTTGTAAGCAAACGTTAGCTCAGTTTGTTGGTATAAGAAAAGAACTCGATATTGGTTTTGCGACAATTATACTACACAATATTAGCGAACTTTAAGTCTGGGATTTGTACCATTTTCATGTGAATTTGTCTATCTATTCCATTTGTAACCGTCTTGTAATCATTTATCACTTAGTGAATGAGCTTTAGATTTGGTTCATACATGCACATGAAAGTGTTGAGTTACAAAAACAAGACACCTTTGTGATTATGTAATATACCATCCTGTTTTGCTTGAAGTCAGTTGCTTATATGAAGAGTTCTTTGTTTTCTAATAGTTGCAAATGATTTGTTATTAATTATCAATGTTGTAGACGTGAAAGTTGGTAGTCATTTTTTTTTTATTTTTTGAATGTGCAGTGTTGCAACAGCAGCAACAATAACCCTAATCCATCGATTGCCTTTGAGAAGAAAGACAATACTGGCACTGTGTATTGGAACAACGATGCTAAAACAAATTTATATATATTTTAAAAACAAAATAATTTATCGAAACTCAAGACAAGAAGGCGTCACAAACATTATCGAATTTCAATCTAGTTCATGTCTGTAGGAGGTGAGATCACTACAAGCAGCTTTTCTAGAGGCTAAATGAACGGTTTATTTAAGGGTGTTATTTATCTGAAAGATGCGAGATTGTAGCAAACAGCTTTTCTAGAGGCTGAATCAACGGTTTCGTTAAGGGTGTTATCTATCTGAAAGATGCGAGATTGTATCAAACAGCTTTCTAGAGGCTAAATGAACGGTTTATTTAAGGGTGTTATTTATCAGAAAGATGCGAGATTGTAGCAAACAGATTTTCTAGAGACTGAATCAACGATTTCTTTAAGGGTGTTATTTATCTGAAAGATGCGAGATTGTAGCAAACAGCTTTTCTAAATGCTGAATCAACGATTCGTTTCAATGTAGTATTTATCAGAAAGAGATGAGATCACAACAAAGGACTCTTCAAGAGGCTAAATCAACTGTAGTGATAGTAGTAGTTTGAATTATAGAGGTCTGCGCACATTAAATGCATGTACCTCGAGTTTATGGCCGCACAGCTGTTAAATGTAGGTGAAATGAGATCCTCATCCCCCAGACGTTTATGCTCCTATGGAGACTGTTAATTTAGCCTCTGGTTATGGTTCTATGCAGATCTCTAATGACCTGAATGTAGGGCTGACATGAGAGTGAATGGACTCAACACACGCTCATGTTTCGAAAGGAGGATATTTCACCTGATATAATAAGTTGGTTAGTTATGTGGAAACATTTATGTGCTCATTGTATGATTATATTTGGTGTTCAGCTGAACCAAAGAAGAAAGGTGTTTGAGAGGCGGATGGCTGTCCACTGTTGAGGTGTCTCCAGGTTATGCGTCTAATGTGGCGTTATGCTTCAATTTTGAATTTGTTTTAATAGAGTGGTTTCCAAAAGTAGCTGAATTTTGAAAATAAATTTTGTGCTGTGTTTAAGAGGATATTATTTCCAGGGCAGTGACCGCCTTTTTTAAGAGTTTACTTAGTTTCCGCATTGTGCAGCCGGGCCATATGGTCCTGGGATTTTGGACCATCTTATACAGTAAACGTGTGAGGTCCTAACGCTCCTTCTTAGTTCTTAAATTTGATGTATTGTGCAGCTTGCCTGATGGTCTTGGGTTTTAGGTCGCCTTATTTGTTTGTCTGTTTGTTTTTTAACGACGCACTAGCAATAGGCTATGTAAATTCATACTTCAAAGTGTTACGTAATTTTTCTAAGTATGTCTTGTCACGAAATGAGGATCGGCCTTAATGAATATCAACGTTCAAAATAAAACAACCAATCAAAATTATTGTGGGGCCATACTAAAACGCTTAAATGGCAAATTTAAATGGGAATGTATTTGTGTGGTTGACCGAAACATACACGTCGCTCAGCTTAATGCGGCCAAATCCAAAAGCACCATAGGTTTCACTTGAAAGTTTCGCATTTTGACACCTCCCTAACAATTAAGGTAGAAGGAATGAGCCTAATTATCACAATCCTAGCATTTTTCAGTTCACACATAAGCTAAATCTGTAATGTGGTTTAGATTTACATTGAGTTAGGCTTGGAAACTGGTTGTCTTGTTTGTGACTGCCTGTCACAGTTAGAATAGCACTGGATATCAAATGCGTAACTTGGGTTTCAAATGAGCCGCGGACTTGGCTTGCGTATATACATGTGTCTGCTACAGAGGTAAATATCTAAATATCTAGATGGTTGAGGGGTGATGAAAAGTATGCTAATTTGTTACAGTACTAGTGAACTTTATTCATGTATAAGGCACATACTGATTCTTTAGGAAAATAATCAAAATAACCCCTTTCTGTAAAAAAATGAATGTAAAAAGGAGGGGTTGGTGGCAGTGTTGATTCAGTATAAAAGCCACTAGCTGCACAAGGAATTATCTTTAATTCCTCAATTAGAATCATACTAGCATCATTTCAACAAAAATCATTACTTAATTTTTATTTGTGACTTTAAAGGCACAATAGCACTGAGTCTCTGTAATTTTGTGAATGTCACAGATCATGTAACCAATGAATGTGTCGACTTATAAGCTGAAATAATTCACAAAAACCTAGAGTTTGTGAAGATTCAATTAGGTAATTGATAAATAAACGAGAGAAAATGAATTTCTGAGGGGGCCCGCTTTTTAATGAAACTTGTATTTCACGAAATGTTACGAAAGCCGCACGTGACCACAAAAACCTATACGTCATCTTCGCCCAATGGGCGGGTTATGTGTCACGTGATTTTAAATATAAATAGCTAGTATAAACAAAAATGGCGGACACACGAGAGAGTCGCCCGCGCTTGTCGCTTTCCGAGAAGAAATGTCAAAAAACCGTCAGCGAGACCGAACGGGACTTATCAAGGATTCGTCATGGGGACCAGTTTGTCCGATGATGAGCATTGATGGAAGAGTTAGGACTGGCATCAGACGCTGAAATAGCTAAGTTGTTGTTGGACACAGGACAGGTAGGCCAGTGTCTGTTTTAATATGTTGATACACATTAGTTTCCCCAGAATCAAGTGCCTGTGATGTCTGTGTATAAGTGTTCTCCATTTTTCAATATCTTGTTCCTACTGTATGGTTCAAAGCACACTGTTTTATTAATACAATGTATGCACAAGGACTTGATTTGCTTTGTAATATTCCCAAAATAGATGTGATCAGCTGATCAATAAAAGACAATATTTCACTCCGTGACTGCATTGTGTGTATTGTATGATGGGATGGAAGATTTTTTTTATAACAGCGTGCTCATAAGGTCATTTTGTACATATGTCAGTTATCTTCATGAGACAGATTTTTAAAATTCGGCTGGGGAACTTAGATACATTTTACAAGCGTTATCAGTATTATATCATCTCTCTCCACATTAACTTGATTCTGGGTAAATTCATGTATACCCTCACAATATAATGGTGAGCGTATACATGAATTTACCCAGAATCAAGTGCCTGTCTCTCTCTCTCTCTCTCTCTCTCTCTCTCTCTCTCTCTCTCTCTCTCTCTCTGACACACACACACACTTTAGGCTAATGTGACATGCACATTCCTTGCATACAAGTTTAACATCCTTTTCATGTAAACATTTGAACAAATAATACATGTTTAATGTTGAACTGATCAAGTAAAATGTTGATCTCATGCCTATGATAGGCTGAATGATCTCTAGTCATGATAGAAAACGATATTATAATGCGACCAGAATATATAGCTGGCAGGTTGTTACTGTATCAGTTATAGTTCTGAGCTGCAATCAAGTAAGTTTTATTTGTGTCAATTTTTTTAGATTTGTAATTATGTATCCTTGCTAAAATTAAATATTTCAGTTCTTAGTGTTTAACACAAATCACAAAGAAACAAACAGATTTCAAATATAATTATAATACAAATGAATATTTATTACATACTTTTAGTTACGAAGTTACAAAGAATGTAACAATGGATTAACCAAAGCATGCAGAATCACTGGGCAGTACATCTTCATGCTTCACAGCAACACCTGGCCAAGTGCTTTAACGACATACAGAGAGAATGAAGACACCTTCAATAACTGCTATTGAGTCAGGAAGGTAAACATAAACAAGAATTTTCTACTTTTTTTTTGGGGGGGAATGGTTGCTATAATTGTCATGTTACTGAAAACAATAATATAATAAATACAATGCTGACAGAAGGACATTTTTCAAACCTTTAAAGCAGGTTAAATCCCCACTTAATTATTAAGTGGGGACTCAACCTGCTTTAAAGGTTTTAAAAATGTCATTCTATCAGCATTGTATTAAATACTTTTCTTAGTTTGAGCTAGAATAAAAAAATATACCATGGATTTTACTTTCTCAGAAGTGGGATAGGATGTCTCAAGTTCAAATGCTACCTGATGCATGGAAAAAGGCTATGTTTACTGTAATTGTTTTGGTTAGGCAAAAACGTTTCAGTATACTGTGCTGGCTAACCCAGCTGTTTTTCCTCCACCGTCCACTTCCCTCACTACAGGTAAATGAATACTTTGAGAACCAGTGATGTATAGTTTGAAATTGTGATTACATATCACATATGCTTTCTTTATGCTGTTTCCCATTTATACATGCAGTTCTTGCTAACACCTTATTCGCATCTATCCACTTTGCCCATGCTGAATGAACATATGACATTTAATTTAAAACAAAATATTGAGATAATTATAAGATGCCATATCTCAGTAACTGATTTTAATTGTATTTATAAGAAGTAAATTTCCTCTATGTTCAAATGAGCCACATGTATCTGGTGTACAATGGATGGGATTTGATATCAGTAATTTCGAAGACAATGGGCAAATATAGTTAATATACGTTTTTAATAACTTCTTAAAATTTAGTAATTTATTGCAGCGAACATAAATAAATAACTCATTATGATTAGGTGTTTATTATACCTAGAAATTATTGTATTCACCTTTTTATACTTAGAATATGGTGTAAAGTTGTAATTGTTTTGATTTTTAAGGTTAATAACGAAGTCCTTAAAAAAATGACATTAAATTTTATACATATTAAAAGGGTGAGACTGTATCAGCTGCCATGGTGTCTCCTTGGAAAGAGCACTTAGCTTGGATTTCCTCAAAAGCATAGAGCCAATAAAGTGTTGATAGTGCTATAAAAATTTAAAAAAAAACCTTGACAAGAAACTGAAAGCAAAAAAGAAAAAAAAAACAATATTTGGCCCTCAACAAATATATTAGAAAGTGAGCAAGTTATTAGCTGAATATTAATCTGGACATCACAGGCTATACATTTTTATTTCAGAGGCCAATTATTTTTCCATCTAAACGTTTGGACGGAAAGTCCATCACAGTCATATTAAATAATTTGTATGTTTTTTGTGTATTTGAGAGAGAAATGTAGATTCATATTTCACCAGTGAAATTTAACTTTAAATTTATTTTCCAAATATGTTTTATCGTATATATAGCAGTGGTTCACAAAGTGGGGGGTATGAGGGGTGGGATTACTGAGGGGTGCTAATGCTGAATAATGCTGTCTCAAGTAGTACTTTGGAGATAGAAACTAATAAGAACAAATTAACCCCATCCTTAGTAATTGTAACCCTTCCTTAGGAATTGGTCACGAGGCTCAAATATTGGGTGAAAACTCAATATAGTTTAGCATATGGGAATGATTGTCACACAAATTAAGAACATACAATTTTCTTTAAAACAGGTGTCATCGCGGTTACAACACAAAAGTGGCAGATGGTCCGTCTACCCTTGCAAAGAAAAGAAAACATATCCCCATATCAATGAGCTTATTCAGAAAGCCCTCATCTGTTAACCTGAGGACACGCAGGGTATGAAGAAAAGAGAAGTTAAGGAAGATGATCCCAGGAGAATTAACAGAAACCTGGCACCTCAATAACCACCATCATTAGTGAAGGAGAAGATCTCTCGATTTTTGCTATGTAATATATGAAAGAGGCTTGATATATGGATGTGTCTGCTAAGATTACAGTACTGTAAGTGTCAGTAATTGAAAACAATGTATAATGTATCTGCAAGTGCTGAAAATTTGTATATTGATAATATATGACCTTACCCAGAATAGACTGGTGTTTAAAAATATCTGAATGGAAGCATTATTGTTTGAAGGTATATTATGTGCAGTTACAACAAAAAAAGAATGAAGTCAAATGATTATCTATTTATTTATAAATAAATCTGTGCCCGTAAGAAGTGTTTTTAAAATAAGTTCAGGCAAGCCGGGAGGGGATGAAACCAGTGTATTGTCCAAAAGCATCTGAATATTTGTCACGTACCCGCCAGCCACAGAAAGAGGGAATGACACATCTCTGTCCAGATCCTAGTCTTCCATGCTGCCATAGTATGAACTGCCTATAGGCAGCATGCCTGTTCACGCTCATCAAGTCAACTTCATCGTCAAGTACAAGAACATCCTGTCGGTACATCCTGGCCAACGCACGTACAGCTTCATCAAGGATTTGAACTTGAAAATCATGAAAAAGTATATATTTTAAAAAAACATGCACTTATTCCAAGTTATTAATCTTTTATCAGAAAATTCCAATGTAAAATAAATATGGATACAAAAACTGCAAAGTTTTTATTCTGACATGAACACTGAGTGTTCCATCGCAACCAGAACTCATATTAAGTGTTTTGGGAGCATTTCTAGAAGTCAGAGACACCTGCATTGTGATCAAATAGGAATAGATGATTGCAGATGACGATATAATCTTATCTTTCTATCATCATCAGCTTAGATTTGTTTAGCATCGTGAGGTACCCACATTGAAACCAGGTAATGAATAGAATCTACTTGATGAGTATCAATTGTGAAGAAAAAAAATCCTTATCATTTGCTTATGTATGCATCTGTGTTTTGTTTTTGGATGGCTTACAATTTTAAAATTCATTCACAGAGATTGCAAAGAAATAATCCAAGCATGTCTCATTTTGTAAGAAGTCTCGCTAAAATTCATGAAACATTATACGTTAAATAAACTCTTAAGCATATCAAGAATAATGCATTAAGCAACAATGCGCATTATAAACAAAAGTTTATATATATATTCGTTTATATATTCGTTACCGGCAAAAGTTATATACAGTGCTGTCTCTCACAACACATCTTTTCCAGGTCTGTGGGCATTTCGCTGCATTTTCCGTGTCGGGGGATGGGTGATAACCACCACACTGCCTAAATCCTGCCCTCAAAACATTAAAGACCAGTCTTGGGTGGAACTGCAACATCTGGATGAAACGTTCCCTTTACTGGTCTGGCTCCACATTTGTTATGATCTCCTGGAATCAGTTTTAAGCATATTGAATCTCCATATGTATGTGGTTCAACAACCTTGAAAACTAAAATCACGATACCATGGAAGATTTTAACATTTACAACAATCATGTATTTGCATACGGTTTCAATATTTGCAAGTCCACCTAGAAATGGAAATGACTGCAAATGTTGTATTGTAAGAGTAACTACCAGAGTTTTAATTATGTGTATACAAGATTATATCAAAGATGAAACAAAAACAAATGGTTTTTTTTGCAAGCCTTCATGTCATTCTAAAGTTTTTATGTTTATAATGATAGTGCATACATAATATTATCTTGATATATTTTGGCATGCATCATATTGCAAACAGAAGAATTAAAGTGTAGTCATTATTTTACACGGCTTAAATAGATATATGAATTTTCACAGGTCTAATTTTTTTTAGAAAACTGCAACGTAGTCAGGTGAAGATCTCGTAGACTTTTATTCATTATATGTATTTTAAATTTTTTGAAAATAAAAATTATAAATTTATTACTTAAATTGGAAAAGGGACAGGTTGACCTTGACAGTATAAAATATTTGTTGTGTATGCGACTAGTATAGATCACCTCTGCCTATATATGAAATGATTTTAGCTCGTTAATATTTTGATTATCACGGGAATTTAAATCTGTACCACAAGCAGTTATTTATTTCACTCTATGTATTTTGCTTCCTATGGTTACTTTAACTCCTAAACAAATAGCCCTATATTTGTAAGTATGGTGACTACCATAGACAAAATAGATGACATATACTATAAAAGGCAGCTTCTGTATTTTCAATCGTATCTGTGCATGGTTTTCCGTATCAAATGATATTTGGGTGGGGTGGTAAGTATCAACAAAACATAAAGAAGCTTAAACATACATTGTTTGGTAAAATAAACCTTTAATACAAGTATGTAGTTTCTAAGTTGTGCAAAACACTTCTCACTTATATTAGAGTCTTTGCCAAGTTTTAAACATTTTTCAGTGTTTTGCAAGGTATAAATAAACAATTACCCTCATTCTTGTCTGCCTTGTCAGAACTATGTGTAGAGCTTGGTCAGCTCTGTTTTCAGGCTGCACTTCATGTCTCCTTCCAAAGCTAAATCTCTGTATATTTACTCAGGGTGCATACTACCCTATAAACATGTGTAAGGATAACACCAGTCTATCCCCTAGGGGTACAAGTCTTAGATTAAAAAATCTCCTTGGTGTCAAAACTGGGTTATAAAAAAGATTTTTTGTATCAAAACAGGGGATCACATTAAAAACTTAAGGGTATCGGGATCGCTAATGAAAGTAAAGGGAAACACTGAAAAAGGTGGTCATACTTCCAATGACAATGTGACACAGTACGTTAGTGCGTGTGCATTTTTTTAATGATCTGTCCCGGATTCCATACTCCAGTCGCAAATTTTAATAAAACTTATTTATGTAATTTATAACTATTAACTTGGAGAAGCATATCAAGAATTCATTTCCGCTTTTGCAATACTGTACAAAACACGTCGATTTAAATCATTCTCGTACCACAAAAAAACTATATAAATATAACCATAAGAGTAGTTCTAAATAAATTTCAACGTTTCCTCTTAAAACTAAAACTAGAAATAAAATGATAAGGAGAAAAGAACGAGATCTAAAGAAGATCGGTACTTACCGTTGTTGACATTTTTCTGTTCTGGTAGCGTAGTTGTGTTTTACGTCACCAGCATCAGTGTACAGAATTTTGCATATAATTATGCAAATTTCGGTCAGCGGAATGATGTGTGTTGCGCGATTTCAATGGAGACGATAGCTTCGTTACGCTTCGTACGAAGATTTCAGAGAGCTCGTATTTCATAAAAAGAACCTCTACGTACTTGATAGTACCCTAGAATTGCCTTTTAAATAGTATTTAATCAGTTGATATACATAAATGTCCAAACATTGTTGTAAGCAAATTCACCCTCAAATGCACTATTGTGCCTTTAATGTAACATTGTTATCATTTTTCTGCTATAGTTCATTGTCGGACAAAATATTGACCAAAAATAACTGTCCATTGAGACCTTAGTGACATTGACGTTGTTCAGGTCAGGGGTAATACAAATGCAAAATAACTGTGGTAGAGCACTGGTGGACGTAGTGGCACCAATTATTGCAAACGTGTAGTTGGTGATGTTAGCATATCTATCGGATCTCGTGCCGCTCCATCCGTAGTATCAAATTCTCTCTGAGTAATGCATATCAAATCCAATTGCAGAATTCCTCTTTAGCCCCAGTAGTTACATCCGTCATGCAAACACCCGAAGTGATATCTGTGATGTTAGCTTTATCTCCCTAAGTTCCGAGGCGGTTTCTTAACGTACTCTATACCTACCAAACGTACACCTCATTGAGCCCAATAACTACTTATCAATCTGATTATTTCTTTATTATTTTTCAATATAATTATTTCTGTTTTATAATCAGTTGATCTATCTATATAGTAATGCACTTAGCAATCATTTAGCATCATAATACAGCCTATTGCATATGTGTTCTATCAACACTAGGGTATGTTTTCATACGTTTCAGTCTATAGTTTTATTGGATTCAGTTGGTTCATTATTGGGAGGAAGTGTTGTGAATATATCTCTCAAACAGAGTATTTAGCCAATTCTAGGAGCAGACATCATCATGTTTTGAAATCACGAGGCTTTATAGAAGTATGATTGATGTTCGTTAAATGGACCATTCCTAATGTATCAGCATAGCAAAAGCTCATGACATAATCGTAAAATAGACCATTCCTAAGTATTAGCATAGCAAAAGCTCATGACATAATCGTAAAATGGACCATTCCGAATGTATTAGCGCAGGAAAAGCTCATGAGACAATCGTAAAATGGACCATTCCTAATGTATTAGCATAGGAAAAACTCATGACATAATCGAAAATGGACCATTCCTAATGTATTAGCATATCAAAAGCTCATGACAGAATCGAAAAATGGACCATACCTAATGTATTAGCATAGGAAAAGCTCATGATATAATCGTAAAATGGACCATTCCAAATGTATCAGCATAGGAAAAGCTCATGATATAATCGTAAACTGGACCATTCCGAATGTATCAGCATAGGAAAAGCTCGTGATATAATCGTAAAATGGACTATTCCAAATGTATTAGCATAGGTAAAGCTCATGATATAATCGTAAAATGGACTATTCCAAATGTATTAGCATAGGAAACGCTCATGATATAATTAAGGTTCCAAAAAGTAGTTATTAGGTTTGCTGTTCGTTTTGCATGGTGCATGGAGTAAAGTACCTAATTTTGATATGCAACGGCTAACTGGCGGTCATACCAAGCTTAACAAGAAAACCCATGCACGTGTGAAATTCGATTTTCCTGAGTTAGGGTCGTTAGTTGAGTACAATAGATTAGTATCGGACAGCAGATGGAATCAAAATTTGTTCTTCTATCTGTCTGCTTCTTACTTTCCGACTAACCCTTTCAGGGGAAAAGGCACATGGATGTAGCTATAACATTAATTTTATTAACACAATGATTTATTTCACACAATTAAATAAAAGGTACTGAAGTGTCCCATTTTGTCTGCCGTAACATATTGATTTACAGATTTCCATCCAAGAATCTTTAATTATACCTACAATTATAATATACAATTGTAAGCAATAGCTCTTTAGCTTCATCCTGGAGATCTTGTAAATGCTGGAATGCTTGATTGTCACTACATCTAAGTATTAACTTCATAATGAACGATTAGTAACATAGAAAGATAATTATTTCATTTATAACTTTGCAATTTGGGCCAGAGCTTATTAATATTCATGTAGCGTTAAGCAATTGTAACTTCTTTCGTTTGACAAATCGTCGTTCCACAACAGTCTTTTTAGGATGAAGCTAGACTAAACAGAATAACAGAGGACAAAGAGGAATAAATTATTCCAATACAACTTTTCTGTCTATGGTAGCCAAATAACTCCTTACAATTGTATATTTCAATCGCTTCGCCAAATTGGATTCGTATTTGTAAAAGAGATAAATAATACTAGTAAAGTAATGTTCAAATATTATAAACGAGTATTGAAAACTCATATTTGCAAGTAATACTCTTGGTCACTTCAAACTTGAAAAACAAATAGTGACTGTAAATATGTTTATATTCCAAACATGTGTGGTACCAATGCGCCAATATCTGATAACTAGTATGTATGATTTATTTTCAGGCCCAATAACAGCATCATATCTCAAACAATTTGCTCAGACAGTAAGAGTCCATTGAAGACCATACCAGACAATAAGAAAAATGAGTGTCAATGAAAATACAACTAATTGGTTGATATATATTGCAGACAGGAATGTGTCTCGAACTGTTTTGAAGTTTGAAATGCCGAACTACATTTTTACCCTGTACACACTGTATCTCGCAGGATCCATGACAATAGGAGTCCCCGGAAATGCCATAATATTGGCCATTTACTACAAACACAAGCCAAGCACTAACATGGACTGGTATATTCTATCGATTGCTGTTCTCGACCTTTTATGCCTTGTAGTCACGGTCCCGATATATATTGTGATACAAACCGAAATATGGGATGTAATTAATATAAATGCCCTTTGCAAAGCTCAAACTTTCACAGGGCAGATCGTGACCTTTGCGGAATCGTTTTTATTATGTGCTATGGCTGCTGAGCGATATAATAAAATTTGTAGGCCAAGGTCAGCGTTTTTCCTAGATCGTCGAGGAAAATATATTGTTCTCTCCATAATACTTTCCACTACTATCATCTCTGTACCAAATTTGCTATTCTCCTGGATCGATAATCGCAGAAGCTGCTTACCAATAACAACTCCTCCTTCGATTGCAACTGCCTACTTTCTATTGTCAGTTAGTCTATTTATTATCATGTTTGGAATCGTGTCTTGCTCCTATGCGAGCGTGGCCAAGACTTTGTTTCAAAGTGCGATGAAAACTGCACAACATTCGACAACTTCCAGAAAGATAATTCGACGGAATAAGATCATTCCGTTATCATTTCAGGCAGATGTGATGCCCACGACGTCTTTTACGTTTGAGCAAATTACGAATGAAATTTCCTTGTCCACGCAGACAAATGTTACAAGCATACAAAATGATGCAAGAAGCGCATCATCAAATCAGGTCGCGGGTGAGACAGCTTCTCCTGGTAAAGAGTACTCCCACAGAGACAATACTAACAGCGAAATCCCGAAAGGCAACGAATACTGCGGCGAAGACAATCTTATTCTACGAAAGACAGCAGTGTCAACAACTCACCTATCAGGAATACGTGCCGATGATAGGATCCAGGTTGCACACGTTGCTGCCAACGTCACACCGCGTGAACAGATAGTACCTGATTCATTTGAAAATATGTCGATACCACAAAAAAGACGACTCTTTAGAACAACCAAAGTTTCATTTCTAATCACGATAATTTTTATAATATCTTGGTTACCGGTTTGGATCTACACAGTCCTTGCTTATACTAAGATTTTCAGGGACCCATATGCACCTTTTTTTCTCAAACAGTCCTATGTTATTAACACATTTATGAATCCAATTCTTTGTTTAGCATGCAATCGTAATTTCTGGAACAAAGCAAAAGGATTGTTCGTCAAACAAAATCAGCAATAACTTGGTAACATACAAACTGAATGGCAAACAGCTCAACCGAATAACAAAAATACAGCAATTCCACAGCCAATATGTGTGTCTGTGGATAAGGTAAAACAGTTCACCAGTCGGTATACTCTAGCATCCGGTAATTACAAATACTAACCTTGAATTAGCGGAGACTATATCATTTTAGGCTAGAATCTAAATGCTCTCAAGAAGAATCTATAGGTATCATAATTTTCTGACATGCATTAATTATTCCATGCATGCGTCACTTTTAGCCCAATATTAGATATACAAAGTAGTCATTAATCTGTACAAATGACTAAATTAGAAGAATAGATTAGATCAATCTGAATTGATCGAAATAAAATAATGACAAGCAAATGGTAACAATGTAGGAAGAGCCATATCAATTTGCTCAGATAACCCCCATACTAGCAAATCGCTAAATCCATTCATTTTTTTTTAAAGGAGAAAAATATTGTTTTCAGATAGAAATTAAATGTTAAAGCGTATGTGAATTGCATTACCAAGAAACAAATGGAAGGACTTATTAGCAAAGAAAAGACAAAAAAATAAATGCAACATATTGTTTCCAAACCAGCAGCTAGGATAAACTAGGTAATATATGGAAACAAGGTTTCTAAGCTGGGTACAATCTCTTTTGTCTCTCAGTTTGAGCTAATATATATATACATGTGCTCTCTCTCTCTCTCTCTCTCTCTCTCTCTCTCTCTCTCTCTCTCTCTCTCTCTCTCTCTCTCTCTCTCTCTCTCTCATGTCTGTAAGAAAGCCTTTCAAGAACAAAAGAAAACGAAACAAAGAAACAACGGCACCTAGTTTAAGAGTACCATGAACTCTGAGAATTTAGTGTAGGATCCTCAGTGTAGACTGAAATGTACGGAATTCTTTCCTTTATATAAGCCCCTGTGTCCTTAGGCTATACAGTTGCTCTATTTGTGTTGGTACTAAACCGAACAAACGGAATGCACTCTACACTATACAATATGCTCAAAATAAAACTAGATACGTTCACATCGGGGTTTAAACGTTTATGCCACTAATAACTCCCATGTGCACCTTCAAAGACTTGCTGAAAGCAAACAATAACATGTTAAATTATTTCGCTTCATTTGCGCACATATTCACAATATTCCGTAACGTAAAAATAGTTAACGCATAACCAACTGTTATTTAAACGATAATTAGTAGCTAATATAATATACTTATCATAGGACTAAATATGTAATCCTTTTACTAGTACTGTTAAAAAAAACATTACAATTGCAATTAAAAATATGAAAGCCTATACATTCAACTAATAATTGATTCCTATAAAATTTAAGCAAATAATATTGAAAACTATATCAATAAACTAAGAATATTGATTTCGTTTAAAAAAAATAACAATATTGATTGCTTTATTAATGACAAAAACATCTTGATTTTGTTTCATATATAGAACTAATGATATTGATTTCCATATCGTTAATTGTGTATAAAGTGTGAAAATAGCAATAAGTGACTGTAATAGCACATGCCATGTCTTTAACATGGACCGAGATCACTTTTAATAACAGCTGTTATCATGGACAAATTAAATCGCATTGACTAGACTGTGGTCAACAACTTGTCCATATTTGGTTGTAGTTTAGATTTATTGAAAATAAATATAAACATAAATATCTCAAATATCTTTGTCCAATGACGATTGTGTAGACGATTGGTCTTGTTCAAACGTAGCGAGTTTTATAAGTGTTATAATCATAATTAACCACCTATCTTTTGCATTACATTGTCCTGTGAAAATTTGTTTCTAAGTTGTCCAAGACACTGGTGATTCAACAAACACTTGTCGCATTGTATCTACTAAATCACTTGACTATCTTTCTCGTTTGTAACATTAGTCAGATGAAGCACCTTTTATGTCTCAAACGTGTTTCTGAAAAGAAATTAATCTCATTAAGTTCTGAAATAAATAATAACGGAAATAACTGGTACAAAAAATGTAAAATGAATAACTCATATCTTTGTGTGTTTTGTAGTAAACACAAATACACATATTTACACCTGGCTTGAGAAGGTCAATTTCGTTAAGGTTTCCAATGTTTGACAGAAAATGTTTCGTTATGCCAATGAAAGTATTATAATACTTATTTCGAACGTTTAGACCAAATACGTATGCCATCTCTATATTTCTAAGTTGAACCAAATTGTGTTCAGTTATGTTATATAATTGATTTGATAGCATTTGTAAACACAAAAGGCTGGGAAGTATACTTACATCGTATAAAATCGCAATGGTATCATTAGGCAAAATGTGGCCATTTGAGATAACCTAAATGATTTCAATCTGTTCACATAACTTTATTCATAATACAAATGTCAATGCATAATATTGTTATACATATCTAATATGTACCAACAAATACATAAGCATTGTTTCCCTTTGTTTCAACAAGGGACTATCACTTTCCATTGTATGAAGTTCGTCTGTATTATGTCATCATTTGTCACATTTTCATTCTCAGATAAAGCATATGCATTCGTGTACGAATCTGTTTTCCTACTTTATATACATATATATATATATATATATATATATATATATATATATATATATATATATATATATATATTTATATATATATATATACATATATATATACTATATATATATATATATATATATATATATATATATATATATATATATATATATATATATATATATATATATATGATGTTGGTTGGGGTCACTAATCTCCAATACTGTCTGTATGTTTGTCTGGTTCACATCTCCAATGCTGTCTGAATGTTGGTGAGATATAGCAAAATCAACATCTTGTGCAATGTTCAAATGAAACTAGAAGACAATATTTCATAAATCGATGATTATATGTGAGTTGTAGGGTTTAAAGCCATGCTCAGCACAATATAGGCTAAACATGGTGGCCAGTATAAATGGTGGAGGAAGAACGTGGTAAAACCCAGAAAGAACCACCGAAACACAAGAAGCTACTGGTAACCGAAAAGACTTGAACTCAACCATACAGAAGTGAGATGGCTGTGATCCGCAACGGTGAGCTCTTTAGTTCAGTTGGCCACCATGGATCCAGAAATGTATGAGAGAAGTCCATCGTTAATATATATATATATATATATATATATATATATATATATATATATATATATATATATATATATATATATATATATATATATATACTGTACTAAGGTTATATATATATATATATATATATATATATATATATATATATATATATATATACTGTACTAAGGTACAATAGTATTGTACTAATTTAAACCTTTGTTGCTCTTCAGGTTCATAAATATTGTGGTATTTCTCTCTCCTTATGGTTTCTTTTTTAATTTTCCTGTAATCCTATGGACAAGTTGCATGTTAGATAATATAACCTATTCTGTATCAAAACATTATGTGTCTTTTATATAATTAATTTTGTGTCAATCATAATGTGCATATATAAATATTATATATTTTACTATAGATTGACACCATTTTCATTATTGCATCTTTCTCTCACAGCTATTTTAACTAAGGAGTTTTTGCTACATATCAATATTCGATGCAATGTATTCGCTTGAATTGTAAACTTTCAGAGCAGCTCTTAATAATTGTTGTGTATAGCCATCACTGTAACATTGAAGTGAGTTGAAGCATTAAAATTATTTTTAAAATGGTTATTAATCAATCTTGGATTATTTAATTTTTGATTATCAGTATTCGTTCCATCAAAGGTAATATAATTGTAAACAACATGGCAATAAATGACCTAGCGTATTCTGTCATACAATATATCTCACTATTATTGGTCTTGTCAAGTTTCCGTACTGCTTAAATAATTAGCGTTTAAGAGCTCGATTTTCTCCTCTGAGGTTATTTTTTTTATAATAATACATCATTATGGCAGCCAAACTGCCTTAATGAGTTGTTTTGAAAAGCTAATGGATCTATATTGGTATTTTTGTTAATCTCATTAGCTAACTGTCCGTAGAAATTTTGAATAATAAGCATTAGATTTGTCTTTCAAGTACAGATGTTTTACTTTAAAGATGAAAGAAGATGACTATACAGTGCATTGGAATTTTGGACTTAATAATGAGGCTTTATATATAGAAACTCTCCCCTCGCTTGATCGCGCTTTGGCTCGCTCTCTCAGATGATAAAGAGTCAAGCTTTTGGAACCGTTGCAATGTGTGTGTGTGTGTGTGTGTGTGTGTGTGTGTGTGTGTGTGTATGTGTGTGTGACTTTAAAGTTGATGGTAGTAAACAATTATTTTATCAATACTCATAGTATATCGAATTCTGATCCGTCCATGACGTATAATGTGCATTGTAAATATTGTTCCAACAGTAGGCTATGATTCAACTATCAGGCTATGATTATTGTTTCTATTCTCTCTCTCTCTCTCTCTCTCTCTCTCTCTCTCTCTCTCTCGATCAAGATCGAAGTCCCAATGACTAATTATAAGCGTGTACAAAATAACGAAAATCCCCATTTTCTAGCTGAATGAAACGCTGTAGACAGTTTCATCGAAATCTTTTGTTTTCCTTTCTCACTCTCTGTCATACATGGAAAACATTCGTGAAAATATGTGGAATGAGAGACAAAACAACAGTCTTGATCATATCCTTGAAACTGGACTTACACCAACTAACCTAAAATAACATGTGTCATCGTAAAAGGAGGTGTGTACTTTCTTCAAAATTTATCTACAGTGTTCACAATACTACTAATTGCACAAAGTTGCAATAGAGTGTCGATTTGCAACGATACATTTCTACAAGGAGTTCTATATCAACGATACTCACAAACATATAATTCAACGCTAACACAGGACAAAAAATACGTAAATTACTCTGTTTATTCTGCAAGATCACATATTTTCCATATTTATGCAGGAAAGTGACATATTTTGTTATAGAATGCCACGCGTACCCCTGAATCGAAGGCAATACGATTAAACGCACTTTCAGAAATGCCTATTTGTTATAGCGGTTATAAAGTTTGCTGGCACAGATCATTAAGTGGCATAGGACAAAATGGGACATATTTTATTTCTACAAGTGAAAATATAAAGATAAACTATTTACAAGTAGAAATATAGGAGTCAAAAGGATATAACAATTAATTAGAGAATCATTTTGTATATGTTACTCTTAAGTATATAAGAAAAACTTGCAAACAAAGGAGCAACACGTGTTTTGAAACCAGCACAAACGCTATCTGAATGTACGGATTTATTTTCAAGGGGAGACAGCTACAAAAGACGATTACGCAAGATAAGAAAATCCCTAAACATACGACATTATTATATAGTTCCGACATGATGTTTACTGCAAACATTTACATAAACAATATAATTGTTTTTTTACGAATCAGAAAGGTGAACGAAGATGAACGTTCTACTTTCTAAGATGCATTATGATTCAGTGCTTTTAAAGTGGAAATCGCTTGCACAAAGATTTCCTGTTGTTGATATAAAGAAAGCATGAGAGCAGCGAATTCTTTGTGCCGTCTACATTGCTCCAACTACATATTTCTTTTTCTCCCGGACAGAATGGTTCTTGAACTGACTGAATCTTAAAAGTTGTAGAAGTTATGTTTTTAAATTATGATTATATAATTGGGTTGGTACTAATTTATATTTTTACATATTCGTTCACATATATTTATTTGCTTTTACTATTTGTTTTTCCAAAAATCTGGTATTTAACATCGTGTGGTTGATAAAGTGAATAATTGGTAGAAGAATGTGATTTGCAATTTGTAAACTCTTTATTACCTTTTGACAGCCAACTTTTCATTTTATTCGTCCAGGTCTTACTCATTGGATTGGTGTGTTCACATCCGGCTAATCCAAAAGTTTCCTTCTGATTTCCAATTTTATGTGAATCGTTTTGAGTTATGGATGATTACAGTCAGGATTACATCACTGAGAGTGTGAGTAAGGATAAGATAAATATTTGGCTATTGGGCCCTTCCCACTTAAATGGATTGCATGCATGCATGTTCTGTGGAGATTCATTCTGATGTGTAATTCATGTGCTTCCCCATATTAAGTACTGTATTGTTTGAGAAGATAACGTTAACTGGTCTAAACAATGCAATGGCTGTCCATTGCATGCGAATGATTGGACTTACTTGCACGCTTCCGGGTGGAACGTGTTGATGACGCTGTGTTCTTACCACGTTTTTCTTCTTGTATTTTAGAAGGCGAGATCATTTTGTTAGCAAGGATTTTTTAATTATTCCCGATATTATGTCATTGTTGTAATCCCACTTTGGCCAGACGATACGCTAGTAATATGCATGTAGCATTGAAAATTATTACATTAGAGCAAATTCCCCTGACTCTAATTTGTTGACTATAAGGGATGTTTAGTTAAATGTTTTGGATGAAAGCTGGATGGAAGAAGATACTAATGTTTGTCAGTCGGTTTGAAATAAATGCGTGTATGGAGCGTTACTGATAATATTGGTTTTTGTGCTACCTAAGTTGACCACTATTTTCCCACTTCATTTCCACGTCATCAAGGAATCTTACATATGTGTTTAGTTTATAGCTTAAAGAAACCAGAAACGGACATTCTAATCGGCCCATAAAGATATTTGCAAACTAGGAGGCCATTTAGTCCCCACTGCTGTTCCATTAATACGGAGGTAGTTATTGCTTAGAACTAGTGTCCATTAGTCTGACCACTAATTCCCCGGTTGGCGTCTTCACAGCTCTTGTTTCCGAGGAATCATTACACGCATCGTGTAAAATATTGTTATAGAGGAATGTTACGTCAAGTGGAAACAAGAAAATGCGCTGGATGTTTTAGTTTGCATGATTTCTACCCCGCACGTTCGTATCGCAAACATGTTTGATGTCACTGTGACAGAATTATTAAATGTATCGACTCGAACTTGAGTCTCGTGTTGAGAAATCATTCAGTGCTTTATTATGTAAAACTCAGGAATGCGAAAAATGTGATATGTAATGATACAAAAACTGCATTCATGTTTTGAGACTAGAGACTAGATAAGCTTGAGTATGAATGAATATGGACCAGGAACCAAAATGCCGAGTATTTTCTTGAGGCATATTATAGTGGAACTTGACATTTTTCCGATCATGATATGTGCGTATAGCTGTGTTTTTGAACCGCACTGTAGCACTGCTTTGACGTTTCAGTAGCTTGGTCGAAATACATTTCTGTATATACTTTTCCAACGTTTCTTTCAAAACCATCACTGGTTAACCCGATCCTAATGTCGATGGCCTCTTCAATGACTCCCGCTTCATGCTTCCCGAGTATGACCTGTTCCATTCTCCATACATATCCACACTTTTTTCCTCACTTATCGTCATTGTTTTTGTCTTTTCTACTATACTTAGTAAGACTGATTCCATCAGCTAGGCCCCCCCCCCCTCGATAAGCGGACTTCTCTTGCATTTTTAAGTATCTGTGTGAGAGAAGAGCTAAGTCATCTGCGATGTCCAAATCATTAGCACGCATGTAAGATGCACCATTTCCAAGTTTACACTGATGTCTTGAGTATAGGCTTTACAACTTCCGACTCTTTGCAACAGTTCATCGTCTTGTAAATGCCTTAGCTATGCCACGTAAGCGCTATATTGCTGAAACCGACATGCTTCATTCCAGGAAATTGAGAAATATTATCAACCATGTATATTGATGTGGGATGGAGAAAATAACGTTTCTCTCTTCGTCATTAGTCAAATCATGCCACTACAGTACTAAGATCACGGAGAGTTCCAGCTGCAAAGAGCACTTCGAGATAACTAACAAACTAATGTCAAGGAACAAATGTACACCACTTCCAACAGACTTCTCTCCACTAGACCTACCAGACCAATTTGAACATTTCTTCTATGACAAAATACAAACCATTAGAGATTCGCTTGACAGCACAATTTCAACTGATTCGTCACCATACAGTTATGATGCAGAATTTCAGCGACAACCGTTAGGAGCATTTGAACCTGTTTCTTTTGATTTTGTAAGGACAATCGTGATGAAAAGTGCACCAAAGTCTTGTGAACTTGATCCAGTTTTGACATCACCGCTGCTTGAGTGCTTAGACCCAATACTGCATTCACTAACTGATGTTATTCATATATCTCTCTCATCGAGGAAATTCCCATCATTTTTCAAAATTGTCATCGTAAAGCCACTGCGGAAGAAACCAACACTGTACCATAACGATTTAACGAACTACCGCCCAGTTTCTAATCTCCCAATCATATCAAAAATCTTAGAAAAGGTTGTTCTTACTCAACTTGTATCTCATTTTAATTCAAACAGTCTGTTTAGCAATGTACAATCTGCATATCGCCCTTGCCACAGTGCGGAAACTACTCTTCTGAAAGTATTTAGTGACATTCTCTCTGCTTTAGATAGTGGAAAGATTACAGTCCTCACTCTCCTAGATTTATCTACAGCATTTGACACAATAGACCATGATATATTACTTCACCGTCTCCAGCATGTGTTTGGCATTCAGAATATAGCCTTAGAGTTGTTCAAGTCCTACTTAGTCAACAGAACACAAATTATATCTGCAAATGGAATACACTCCAGCCCAGTTGACGTATGTTGTGGTGTTCCACATGGATCTGTTATTGGACCTGTTCTCTTCATTCTGTACACTCAGCCGCTCTCAAGTGTCATAGATCATCACCCAGTGTCGCACCAACTGTATGCTGATGACACCCAAATATACAAGTCTAGCCACCCAAATGAAGTTGATGGATGACATGTAACAAGCTGCAGATGAATGACGATAAAACGGAGGCTATTCTGATCACAACAAAAAGACTTTTCTCATTCACATCCTTTACCTCAGACAATAAATACAGCAACACCAACATTAAATTCTCACAGTCAGTACGAAACCTAGGCGTTACTCTAGACAGTACTCTCACATTGCACCAACATGTCATGAACATATGCAAGGTTGCATATCTCGAATTGAGACGCATACGTTCCATTCGTAAATATCTTTCAGTTGATGCCACTAAAACTATTGTGTGTTCATTAGTACTTTCAATACTGGACTATTGTAACTCGATTCTGTCTGGTTCGTCACAATATTTACTCCCGAAACTTCAAAAAGTTCAAAACACAGCTGCAGGCATCATCTATAGAGTATCTCGATCAGAGCATACCTCACCACTGCTCTGTACCCTACACTGGCTATCGATTTGATACAGAATCAAACACAAAATTTGTTCTCTGTGCTATGTTTCAATGACAGACTCCAGTCCAACATACCTATCCAGCCTCACCCATGTGTATACACCAGCTAGATCCTTACGCTCTTCTTCTGATAATCGTATACTCATTGTTCCCAAGGTGAAAACAAAGTCATATGGACAACGTTCGTTTGCACACCAGGGCCCGGCGACGTGGAACGAATTGCCCAATGAAATTAGACACAAAGACACAGTGGTCCCTTTTAAGAGTGCTCTTAAGACTCACCTGTTTCGACTGCAGAGACAAACTTAGAGACCTAATAATGTTTTGTATCTTATATGTTTGCAGCATGTTTTTATGTTTTACAATTGCATTGCTTTTGTCATTTGTTTTTCTGTAGTGTAGTCATATCATTATAGATGATGTAAAGTGCTTAGAGCTTCTAAAGATTAGGCGCTAAATAAAGTCCTCATTATTATTATTATTATTATTATTATTATTATTATTATTATTAAATATTTTGACATTAATCCGTACTAGAGTGTTATATGTGTAATAACACTAATTTAAAGAAAAAGAAGACGGATAGTTAATAAACCAACTGAACGTTGTAGCATATAGTAACAAATTAACTCACATGACCACGAAATTAGACTGTTTTGTAAATTGTTAGTAACATTTGAACGTTCAAGTTTGCTGCCACAATATATTGTATTCACAGTTTCATGGATGTTCATGATATAAAATATTAAGGATTTACGTAAACTTTATCAACTAAGGATTTGTTAGATATCGGTATGACTGACAATAAAACTTGCTAAGTAAATAAGCACTACGAAGCTTTGAGCGACATATTAGGTCGACGCCTGGTTAATTACGATCCACTGCTCCTATTTTGTATCAACAGTTTATACGTAACTAAATTAAATCAGGAAACAATGTCCTGCTATATGTAATGATGTCCCACTACGTATATATCTTGAAAACCTTTTATTTTAATTATCCTGTGCAATTTCTTTTTAGATCTTCTTATCATTCCATAATACTAGTTGCATTGCCCATAAAAGCGTTTGTAGAAAGCAGAACAATCGTTTTCTAGACATTGACTCGTCTATCTTCCCATAATATGACGAAGCTGATTGTCAGAATTAGCACCTTTAATTTTTCATAATCGTATCGACACTAATGGCTTGCAAGTTGTTTGGATTAAAAAACGATGTTCCAGAAAAATGTCATAATATGTGACAAGAATGTCAGACTGAAGCCAATTGTGAAAATCGAAGATCAAACTGTCAAGATAGCAAATCGGAAAATAAATATCCTTAGCTTTATAACGTTTTAATTAATGTATAAAAATGAAAGAAAAAAACAATATTTAGGGGTTTGAAAATAAATCATTAAAAAGAACTACTGCTGTTTCCTCAATTTATAATTTACTTCAACGTCAAATGTAACCGTCCAGCGTTTTGCAGAAGTAAATAGCCTAACGTCAGAATAAATCAAATGAGGCAAAGGAAACATTAGCCCAAACACCCTAAAATATTTGGTATTTCACCTTAAGTGGTTGCCCTGTCTCTCCTCCAAGGTGTGCTTGTCAATAAAATATACGTGCATCATAAGATATAATATTAAGTCGGGATGCCGTTAAACACTCTTTCTTGTCGTTCAAATAATCAGCGTCCTGAAGTTTTTGTAGTGTGTCTTTAACAAGCCAGTATAACAAAGTCAGCGTCCTGACGTTTTTTTTGTAGCGTGTTTTTAACAAGCCAGTATAACAAAGTCAGCATTCTGACGTTTTTTTTTGTAGCGTGTCTTTAAAAAGCCAATATAACAATATTGGCGTTCTCACTATTTTGGTACTATGTCTTTAGTAGGCCTTTATACTACAATCAGCGTTCTGGCTGTTTCTGAAGTGAATTTAGTAGGTCAGTGTAACAAACTCAGCTATCTGACTGTTTTGTACTGTCTTTAGGAGGCTAGTATAACAACATCAACGTACTGGCTGTTGTTGTATAGTGTTTTTAACAGGCCAGTATAAAAACGTCAGCTCTCTGGCTCTTTTTATATCGTGCCCTTAGCAGGCCAATAATACAAACTCAGCGTTCTGGCTGTTCATGTAGTGTGTCTGTAACATGCCAATATAACAGAATCAGTGTTCTGACTGCATTGTGTCCTAAACATTCCAATATAAAACATCGACATTTAAATAAATACGGACATTGATTGATCAGACACGTTGTAAATATAATGCTTGCTTTTAGTATTGTTACCCGTGTAAGTATTTGATAGATTAATGGTTTCGTTAAAGTCCATAAAACGACTATATATAATACATATAATATGCTTACATGTCATACATAGGTATCATAATATGGAAAGTTTTCTCACATAGTTATGACTGATTGACGAGCATCTGAATTGCTGCAGTGATGTTCTGTAATAACAGTACGAATATTATGTATGATTATAATCACAGCAAAGCTGGATCTGTAGAAATAATTTCTCATTGCCATTTTCAAACATTCTTTGGTAGCATGTTTATAGTGTCTACAGTCGGTACAACACACACCAAACTAACGCCAACAAAAGAAATATATATCGTCGCATAATGTCTACCAATTCACTCACATTTAGACATATTAAACTGTATCTCTACATGAACATAGCCTCAGCCTCAAAGACGAAGTATATCTGTTATATTTTTAAATGTTTTTCCATGAATAGAATATCACATGTGGACCCAATATTCGTAACATTAACATCACAGTCATAACATGCGTTGTTGTTGGTATTTTATATCGTTAGGATTGGTTTCCTAGATTCCAGCCATTCCTTATCACAATCTGATTATATACGTACATATAATCTGCTTTATGTGTTACCCTCATTGCGTTCCTAGACTAAAATTGTTCCATATCTCGATATTGTTGTTGATATAGGTTGTAACGCCATTTTTCAGCAAAACAATAGGTTATACATAGAGGCCAGTATAAATGATGAAGGAAGAACCCGGGCAAACCCCATAAAGAACCACCGACTCACGAGAAGCTACTGCCAAACTTTCTCACGTACCAACATTGGCCGATTCCGAGATTCGAACCCACACAGATAGAAGTGACATGGCAGTAAGCCGGAGAGTTGAGCGCTGTACATCACTTTGCCATTCAGGACCCCTACATATCTGACTATAAGTGGTTACTTAGATTAAAAGTGTTTGATATCTTACTTTAATTGATTAAACCACAATTTAAAAAGTCAATTTACTATTGATGCACTATTCATTCTGTATCCATTATAACTGAAACGAAGTAGTACAATGTAATATGCGAATTATTGGCCCCATGGATGAGATAAATTATGGCCTTAAAAATAATCTTAATTTATTTTACCTTCTTAGTCGATAACAATGTTGTTTTCATTGAAGTAACAAATAAATTGAAATACTAAGGGTTTGTAAAGGCATTATGTTTACAAAAGTATTGTTGACGTGGTCCAGATCAAACACGATATTATTGTATAGTGGTTATATGGCATAAAAAATATTAAAATTTGATATTTTATCAGTGATACATTTGCAGCATTGAGTAATTGTTAATAAGAGTTATCCATTGACAATCTGGCAACTTTCGCTATTTGCTCAGTAAGAATGCTATACATTAGTTTAAATGTACGAGTTTATAATCATGTAAAGTAAGTGATTGCCTAGTGGTTAGAATCCCCGATATTAGGCCTTAGAAATTAAAGTCCGGAACCCCTTTCAGGAACAAACTTGCGTGTCAAAACACATTCAGTTGCGTCACTGAATAGGCATGGCGTTGAATAGTTAATTAATAAGTTGGGGTTACATATTTCATATAATAAATATATAAACGAATAGGCGAATTATTTTAGACTTCTCATATTTGTATTATTGTTGTATTTCTTGCATTATTTGGTAAACAGCAGCTCTCTGCAAAAAAACATAAACATGATAATAAAGATATATTAGGTTTATACGGTAATTGCCAGTGTAAGATAAATGGAGCTGGTTGATTGGTTTAGCAGATTGTATCTAAAATAGTATTACACGCAGCCTGCAAGCAGCAATGATGTACAATACAACACCGTCACAACAACGCGTTGCTGCACGTCTCTTAGCACTTTATTGCTTCCGGATATTGTTTGTCAGATATACCGACATCTAACATTTCACAAGGGTAATCTTTATCTACACGTTTCATCTTTAATAATGTGATAATGATCAAAATATGAAACAAATTAAGTCCTCAACAATACATGAGCAAATGTCATTAACGATGAACGAAACAGATATTGTAAACATTGGTATGACATTTTAAATGACATTTAGACTGTCAGGTAGATTATAATGATATTTAATCGACTCTTTATCCTTCTACACATTCAAACTAACTACGTCACTGATATGTTTAACACTGTTCCACAAAATGGATGATGCTAATTGAAGCAAATAGTGTATCCTTTAGAATGAAAAATACCTGCTAGTATCCAAATCGACGTTTGGTACTCCTGTAATCCATATTTCTACGTTTGAACCATTGTATATAGTTGTTGTTGTGAAACTATTTTCGTCTTTGGAAGTACTAATATAAACGTCAATATTTACAATATTCATTGCTCATTTACCGCTCCAGTGGCCTAGTGGTTAGATCGTCCACGGATAAAGGGAGGTCGTGGGTTCGATCGCCGGTCGAGTCATACCATAGACTTACAAAAATGGTACAAACATCTGCCTAACGTGATGCTCAGCATTAAAAGGTTAGTGTTAGGACTGGTTGGCCTGGTGTCAGGATAATGTGACTGGCTGGGACATCATGATGCGTGTCTGCAGCATGATGCCCCAGTGCTAGACATCACTATAAACAGGCTCACTGCAGACATCGTAGCAATATGACTAAAAAAATTGTTAAAGCTACGTTAAAAATCCCAGTCAAACAAACATTGCTCATTCTGTTTTTACTGATTCTTCTAAGCGGAATTACCATCTTTCATAATGCGAGAATGCACAAACGTTTAGAATATATAAATTTATACTGGATATGAAGATTTGGCAAGAATAATTTCATTTTCAACAATGTAAACATTATAGATATATATAATTTAATTATGTCAGTAATCTTTATAATATAGAAAGTTCAGTAGATTACAAAATAAACAAAATGGGTTGAAAAAGGACATACATCTCAACGAGTATTTTGGCAACGAGTTAATGAATTGACTTATCTGCTTTTATAATCAATTCTTTAGTAAGACTTATTCAAAATAAGGATTTAAGAGATAACGAGGCGTATCTATTTACATTCATAAATTTAAGATTATTATTATCATTATTATTATTATTATTATTATTATTATTATTATTATTATTGATCCCCATGTATACCAAGGTACATATATCGAAATGTTAGCACTGTAGTTCTAGAATTGCTATCTGACTGATGTGTTACTCGCAATAGATAAAGGAACAGGTGGTGGAATATATAGTAGTATATATTCGCTAATGCATATACATGATCGAGACAAGTGGAGGGAACTGGTCAGACGTTCAGCAGCACAGTGCCTTAACAAGCACACGGTCAAGATCCTGATGATGATGATGACATATATATGCTTACATGATTCATCTATGTTATTTAAGTGACGCAGGGTATGACATAAAATTCAAGTCAAAATCAGTTCGTTAGGCAATGATAAGAGCGAGATTTATGGTCATTCGATGACGGATATTGGAAATTGATGTGGAATACTCACACATTTACACCATCATATTGAAGATTACCTATTAGCTCCTGATAAACTTGTACCACAAGTATAAGTATTAAAATAATCGCCGTTTCAGAACAAAACTAACAGTGCACAGAAAAGGTACGAAACAACCAGTGCCTAAATGAGTATTTCATTCACTAACGATCAGTGCCTAAACAAGTGTAATCTCAGTCACTAACAAGCAGTGCCTAAACAAGTTTAATATCAGTCATTAACAAGCAGTGCCTAAACAAGTTTAATATCAGTCATTAACAAGAAGTGCCTAAACGAGTTTAATGTCAGTCACTAACAAGCAGTGCCTAAACGAGTTTAATCTCAGTCACTAAGAAGCAGTACCTAAACGAGTTTAATCTCAGTCACTAACAAGCAGTGCCTAAACGAGTTTAATCTCAGTCACTAACAAGCAGTGCCTAAACGAGTTTAATCTCAGTCACTAACAAACAGTGCCTAAACAAGTTTAATCTCAGTCACTAACGATCAGTGCCTAAACAAGTTTAATCTCAGTCACTAACAAGCAGTGCCTAAACAAGTTTAATATCAGTCACTAACAAACAGTGCCTAAATGAGTATGATTTAAGTCATTTACTAACGATTAGTGCTTTAACGAGTGTCAAGTGCCTACTTCGGTATTATTTCTAACACGGGAGAAGATGAACAAATACAAGTTAAATAGCTCCTAGCCCCCAGCCAGCAACGCCGACGGTCTATGTGTATAAATAACGCAAGATGAAAGATATTAAACAAAATATGAGATATATTCAACTATTTCATCGATAAATATCTCAATCGCAATATCTGCCAAACATATACAATGTCCGATTCCCAGTTGCCAAGGTCAAAAAGTAGAGTGCTTCCTTTGGTGTGTCTCTGTTACTCATATTTCCGCCAATGTTTTGGTACTTCCAGTATACTTGACTACGTGTTCTCTCACATCCGGATTGGTCTTACGGACAGTTCAGGTACTTTAATGCAAGTTTCTGTTTGACGCTGTACCTCCATACAAACTGCTGATGAATGAATAGACTTCCCATGTACTCTCAACGAGTGTACACTCTTTCTTATTATCGGGTGTTGCCTCTCTCACCCACTTTAAAAACTTCCTATGGAATTAGAAGGGACGTATAATCTCGTGCCCTTGTCCTAATATCATGATAATTAACCGCACTCTCACAAACATTTCATCAAAATAATGGCGAATAATTTATCAGGTCAGCTCACGCACTCACATCTAAATATTCCATCCTCGCTTTATTCCACACAAGACATATCTTCCTATAATTAATTCGTAGTAGTGAACACCAAGGATGTGGAACACACACACACACACACACACACACACACACACACACACACATACATATATACATACATACATACATACATACATACATACATACATACATACATACATACATACATACATACATACATACATACATACATACATACATGCCACTTACATACATGCCACTTATAAGTTTGGGTAAACAACCACACCTAAGTTTCAATAAAGACAAAAATGTAACCAGTGATTCAATACATGTGTATAAAGGACGAAATAATCAAAGAGGAGGAACAATTATTTTGGTGATATGGCAAAAATGATATGATTTTATGAAAGAAAGTATATGGTGTATTTACAATTTTAGAAATACGGAAAGCAGTATATAAATACTTCTAAACAAGGTAAAACAAAAACAAGAAAAAAAACAATTTCTAAATGCCAGACTTAATTACACATTAAACCTAACCATTAAGCATGATACAATATATGAAGCCTATTACAAAATATAAATAGTTATGTTACAAGACATTTACCTAGAATATAAATACTGTTTTTTTGTAATCAAGAATCTGACAGTATTTTTTAAAGACTAATTAAACTGCAATCGTATTTAGAAAATGTGTAATTTAGATAAAAACTCAATCTTTTAGAACAGACACAAAATTAATTTTCAATTAAGAAACGTCTACTGTAGATGTATACAAATTATCTAATATGCCAAAATATCAATTATCAAGGTATGAAGTCATTCAATAATGCAAACAATACAATGTAGAATTATTCGATGCCTGTTGATGGCATAATTAACTTACCATTTGCAATTTTTTACAATCCTATCCAGACTAAAAATGTTGTTATTACATATTCGTACTGTAATAGAACTTTCGAAGTATGGAAGTAAATCATGGACATAAGAATAGATCTTCACGCTCGAAACTTTAAATACGTGCGGTGTTGACAGAACAGCTCGCAAGATCAGTGGATAACTTTATAAGCAAACAGATAACGAAGTCTCCTCATCAATAATATGTTTCTTTGATTCTCTTTATCAGGTGTATTGTTCCAAATATGTTTTCCTTTATACCTGATGGTACCACAGTATTTCCAATGCTTTCTTGTCTTTGTGATAGAAGATTTTCGGGCAACCTAATGTTGTCATCATTACTAGATAAATGGATTATATTTTATTATATATTATATATTTATATTTATATTATTATATTTTATACGATAACCAAACACTAAACACTGGCCTGGTTAGACGTGTAGCCTACTCCTCTTTGTCTTCAAGGTTAATTGTAAAGAGCCTATTTGTACCTTGGAATATATCTATGAATATTTCTAACATTATCATTTTATCACCAGGGCCTCTGAGTGTCACTGTTATCTCTAAATCTTCTTATGTTGTCCGTTGATGAATGTTAGCAATTAATGATGAGGTAATCGAATATTTTTATACATGTAAATCAAGAGTAAACGTTAATTTTATTTGCAGTTCATTTCGTATTATTGTTATTAGTCTATGCTCTTAAAATAAAAGAGAAAAGTGTGGGGATAACACGCTTTGTAAAATGTAACAAATAATTTATTTCCCTAGAACACAAAGTGAAAATGAGAAGAAAACAAATTACGGTATTTTGAATTAACTGTGTTAAACTCACTCGAAATAAATTTGGTTTAGAATCGGTATGCACTAGGTGAATTAGAAGGCGACCGCTTCATGCTATTGATCTATTTGTTAGCGAATTGCTTTCGAAAATGGAATTTCGCCGTGTCATTTCCTTTGCTGAATGGAATATTTTGTCCAAGAGCTCCTTTGATAACAATGTTGACATTGACAAAATACGACTTACTGTCGGGTAAATAGGATGTACAAATTCGCCGTGATAGGTGTTTCACCTTCATCGTCGCCGATCGTGGCAGAACCCACTTTGGAAGGAATGACAAGCATTACTGGTACGGATTTGTGTCCCTCCAAGTGGTACTCCACCAGATGTTAGTACATGAATATAAAATTTAATCCTTGATTAAGTTCTACAGCGTAATGAAAAAACTTTCCAAAAATCAAATTTTTGGCAATGAATGTCATTTCGTTACTATTGCTCATCTTGAGACCTCCACCCAAAACGGAAAACAATTCAGGACAAAATTTAAAATTTAAAGGTCAATATCGCGTACTCAGAATCGGTCATCACCAAGCGACGAGCCGAGTTATGGTACTCAATGGTGACACTTTGTTGAATCTCTCCAATGTTTTGCCAAAACTGTGCCTTGAAACTGACAACAATCGTATTCATCAAATGTTGACCACTACAAATAATAGCCTGCGAACATTTTCAACATAAGAGTTGCACAGTGGAGTTTTGGGGAAACGTATCGTGTCTTATAGCGGGTTGTACTTGGTTGTCCATAACTTCGACCTCATACTGCTTTTACTTTCAGTGATAGTTTGGATTTGTGTTGAGTGGATGATTTCCACCAAAGCCACTTTCCAATGGGCTTCGTAATTCAAATGAATGGCTTGACTTAATGTGGATGTGAAACAGCATAATGTGTTTTGGGGAAAACATTCATGGTATTGTCGTACGTATATCAGCCAATGAGTTCCTAAATATTTGGCTATCACTTGCACTTGCGATTTGCCTCCCACATAATGTGCATTGAGACGGATGGTGCGATGGTCTTTACATGGTTGTAACACATTTTGGGTGATGTAAATGATACTGGCATTACTATGATGCTTTATGCACGTAAACCAATTTAATTTCCTCTTCGTCTTCTCCTAACGTGTCCTCTAAGCTGGCTTTATGGATTTGACTGGGATCAGACACGATCCCATCGTCTTCGCCAGGAATGCCGTTCACAAACACGACGGAATTACCTTGACATTCTAGCAGGAGACTGTACACCGATTGTCACTCCTTGCCACACGATAAGTTCAGGTCGATAAACAAACAAATGAAGTTTATATTCGATCAAACAGTATGTTTTGTCTGAACCACTGGGTTCAGCAAATAACATGTTAAAGAGATAGTGTAGATACAACGCCTAACAACTGGCAGGATCTACGTTTTCGTCAATGATTTAAAAGTCGAGGAACATGGAGCAGAGACACCAGAGGTAGCCATAGCGTAAGAAATGTCACTGACATAACAAGAGTTTTTATAGCTTTTCTCAGAACACGTTTATTTCAAAAAATATTTTTATAATTGACACGAATGATAAATAAACCTAAAAACCAAACAGATAAGTACATCGATAACATCTACATTGAACAGTCAAAGTGGAATATAAACAAGTAACTGTACAAAATGCGTTGATGAAGGTGTGGTGTCCTAGTGACAGTTTGTAATATTCTTAGGGTCAATACAACCCTTGGGGTGTATGGGGTATAGTGGGAGGATGTAACACCTCTAGCTGTCTAAGAAATTCTGCTTCTTTTGGGCTAGCTCGCCCACCTTTGGTATTCATAACATCTCTAGCTATCTAAGAAGTCGTACTGTGTTTTGGCTAGCTCGCCCACATTTGGTGCTCAGCTCTCACCTGTGTCTTCAAGAAGCTTTGGCATGCGCTGCGGGCACATCCCGGAAAACGTCATCGACTGGCTGGCTAAACCAGGCTGAGGGTTGTCGACGTGTCTTAAACCCTCGGTGAGTTAGGCTTTCTCTACCTAGCATGTTAAGATTGGATTGAGCAGCCTGCGAGGAGGAACCACCAGCTGGTCAACGTGCAGAAAGGCGAAGTTCTCAGCAAAGCGCTGCGGAGCGCTAAGATCACGACAAGACACGTAAGACGTCCTGGTCATCCACTGCACTCAACTATGTCTCCGGACGCCTCAACATCGTGGTGCTCCTGAAACAAGATGGTTTTGGGCGAGAGAGTGAGGTCGACGAAATGCGAAACTCTTCCTCTCTTAAACCAACGTCACTACACAAGTCATTATTAATATCCACCCATCCCATCTCATCACCCACTAAAGTCCTGTGGCAAGTGACGAAGTGGTTGGTGTGGATATACTGGCAGCCGTAGCCGCAAACCTGCACACAAGCGGCTCAGGACATTAGGGTCGTTAACCACGGACATGTAGCAGCAGTGTCGTGAGGCAACCCCCAAAGCATCTACGCAGCCCTCTTCAGAAATACACTGCTGATATCCCTGGCCTAACAAAGGGGCTAGAAAAGGTGTCTTAAACATTGCCTGCTTGAAACATCATTAACCAACAAACCGCGCCTGGCGGAACTCCAAAACAGCGGTTAAAAGCACAACAAAATAAAATGAGGAGTTTTCCTCTCACACTGTAGGCACCTTAATGGACAGAGACGATGCGCAAGGACCCAAGAGGAGAACCACCTTAATAGTAAATGAAATCGCAAGATACAACGTGGATATTGCTGCCTTTAGCGAGATCCGGCTTGCAGAAGGCAAAATCTATAAAAGTGGCTTAGAAAACCCTTTCTTTTGGAGCTGCCAAAGAATTGAAGAGCGTGAGGCTAGTGTCGGGTTTACAGTGAAGAAAGCAGTGATTGGAAAACTGGCATGACCTCCCAAGGGAGTAAACGACATACTCATGACCATGAAAACCCCCCTCTCTTCTGGAAGAAAGTACCTTACCACCATAAGCTGGTATGCTCCAATCATAAGAACTCAGATTAAGTGAAGATCAAGTTCTATCAGGATCTTCCCTCCATCATTGCTGACGTTCCAATTTCAGATAAGCTCTCCATTCTTGGCGATTTCAATGCAAGAGTAGGCTGTGATCACTTTGCCTAGGATGGAGTGATAGGAAAATACGGAGTGGGTCAATGTAACAGCAAGGGTCTACCTCTTTGCTCCAATCTTGCGCCTAGCGTGAACTGCAGCTTTCCAATAGTGTTACGCCTCCATACCCGTAACCAAAGATCATGAATGCACCCAGGCTATAAACAGTGGCACCTCATCGACTTCGTCATTGTTAGAAAGAGGGACAGGCAGGACGTATGTGTATGACCAAGTCTTTGTGCGGCGCTGACTTCAGGACAGGCCACCACCTCATCATCACTAAGCTCAGCATCCACATGTAGCCCAAACGACTCCCAGAGGTAAAGAAGGTTCCTAAACGACTAAACGTCATAAAGTTGAAATGCACCAGTAACAATCAGTGCCCAGGAGAATAGAGAAACATCTGAGCCTTTTCATGTAACGAATGGCGTCAATAGTACAGTGGTAACAAATGGGTAGGTACTCCCAGTTTGGAGGTCACTTTTCTTGGAAGTTTTGGAAACGACCTTCCAAGTTTCAGTATTCAGGCAAACGTACAAGGAACTATATTCTTCCGTCACATTTAGACGAAGGTACAGTGAACTCCACAGGTGCTTGCTTAGGTTTGAAAGATATCCGTAGGTTTGTAACAGCATGGTTTCACGTGTAGGATGACGTCGCTATTGAAAACTGGTTAATTGGAAAGGTGCATAATAACAAGTGTCATCGCTTTCCCATCCATCAGGTTTGACATGCATGACATCACAGTCATAGCAAAGTTCCCATGACTCGTTAAGCTCACAGCCATCACAAGGCACAACAGCGCTCTCCACTTGAGAGTCATTAAACTTGATTGGTCTTTGTTTTAAAGAAGTCATCTCTCTCGCTTGGTCTTTGTAGTCACAATCAACAATCTGTCATGAACACTTCCCTTTTTACATTTTGGCCCCTATCGTCGTGTCCGTTAGGTAAAATGATATGATCACTCTAAAATCGAGATCCTCTCCATACTGGAAGGCTTCTTTACATGCTTCAAAGTTCACCACTTGACTCGTGCGATAACTGAGAGTCAATCATTTCAGTATAATCTCGGTGTTTACTTCTCCTTGTTTGTCCCTTTATTCATAGCAGTAATTTTGTGACCGTTAACTACCACAACTTTAAATCTTATCGTACTGGTTGTCGTCCTTCCAGACTCGTAAACAGTTTTCGTCTATGTCAGAATGACGGTGACCGAGTGCTCGATGTACAACTATAAATACTTAAATACTTAAAGCTTCTCACTCGTGGCCACGTCCACCTGAAAGGAGTTGCCGCAATGCATAGTGTAAGAATGGTCAACAGCAGCGGACTCATACTGCTCAAGATTTACACTGTTCATGATCTCGTTATCACAAAAACTTTGTTTTGCCTACCTACACGCAATAAGACATCGTGGATGCATCTCCGCTCAAAGAATTGGTATTTCATCGACTACTACCAGGAGGAAAGATAGAAATGAAGTACGATTAACCATGGCGATGTGTGATATTGATTGTTAGACGGATCACAGACTTACTGCATCCAAGTTCAATCTACACATACAGCACAAAATATGTCCACAAGGGAAAACGACTACGAAGAGACTAAACGTCTCGAAGATGAAAATCAGCTTAATCGCTGAAAGCCTCTCAAGGATCATCGATTACAAACTTGAAGACCTTCCAATTGACGACGTAACTGCGGAATAGGATAAAACCTCCTTTAGATGCACTGTATACAGCACCGCCAACTTGCGAATGTTTCGATTAGACTGACTAATATATAGAAACACTGCTTGCAGAGAAACACCGCCTACTAAAAATAATACTGAGCGACACTTCATAGCCTCGATGGCATTAGGCTTCACTGCTTACTGATAAGGTCAAGATCCTTCAGCGATGGACCAAACACTTCATTGATATCCTCAAGCGTTCATCATAAATAAATGTTTGAGACATATAACGCTTGCCTTACGTGGAAAACAATGCTACGTAGACACTCCATGAAGGGTACAAGAGGTTAAGAAAGTTGACCTTTGGAAGCTCCCCATGATCAGATGCCATACCTGAAAAGGTGTACCAAGCTTGGGACCTGTACGGCTACAGAGGCAATCAAACCGCTTCTAAGTAATATGTGATGAAAAAGTGATCCATATGAATTTAAAGGCACTTACATATTCCACCTCTACAAGCGAAAGAGCAACCGTCATTGCTGCAACGGCCGTAGAGGAATCTCTCTCTCTCTCTCTCTCTTTCTCTCTCTTTCTCTCTCTCTCTCTCTCTTTCTCTCCTGTCAGTTGCCTCTGATCAGGTAATCATTTTTAAACTGAAAATATTTATTCAAATACATTTCTATATTTATCTTTCTGCATATATCTTAACTGTAGGAAAGCAAAATATAATATTCATAAATATTACGATTTAAAATTTCATTGAAAAACAAAACATTATGCAATTTGGGTATTTGTGAAGGCGTCAAGATATCTGAAATAAACGTCAAGGGAAGTATAAATGTGGATAGCATTGTATCCAACTGCATTTACTGTATTTAGAAACATTTCAGTGTAACAAAACATATTCACTGACAGGATAGCCTATGAAAACAGATAAACACCATCATAGCCATCCTATGAAGCATATGAAATAACATTTTAAACAACTTATTTGTCTTCTGTGCAGATAACTCTAATCTTCAGGACATTTCAAAAACCTTTCACTTTTTATACGGTGAATTTTTACTCTGCAATATGGGTTTATAATATTTGACTTTTCATTTACTGCAGCACTTCTAATTCGTTTTAGAAACGTCATGGTGTCATCGCCATTTCCCAGTAATTTCATTTATTCCATATAGTATGCTCAAGTGATGCCCGATACTATTTCGACGATCCAGAACTGATTCAGTTTATATAACGTCCATTAAGTAATTAATCGTCCTCTAACACTGTTAATTCGACTTTATATATGTAACCATTGTCACAGAATTAGGCGAAAAATGAATTTATTTCTTCTTGGATACAAACTAATTTCACCATTTTTGTTTCCTCGTATATGCGTTACCTGGGGGTGAATAAGTGTTTTTCAAGGTAAGCGATGTGTAGCGACTTACATGTACCTGGCTGTAAATCACTTGAAGTCAGGAACATTATAATCACGGGATGCACGGGAATTTTGCCCTGAATTATGCTCACCTATTTGGGGACATATAAGGCAGCAATTTTCTAAAAAGATTACGAGTCAAAAGTATCTTGTCAAAGGAGAGATAGCTCGTCATTTTCTTTCTCCAGCCAAAGGGGTAAGTGTTAAATTTATATTTCGTTTTATTCAGTTTATCATTTCATGTAATGATGTCTTTATTACAATGCAGATTTAAACCGTTGAATATTTGGAATTACTAGTCACTATTAGACTTTAAATGCAATAGCGTAATTTAAATTTTAGATTGTTTAAGAAACAACTATTATTAGTTTGGTTTCTTTATTGTAAATGATTGTGCCGTGATTGTGCTGTTTGATTGTGCCATTTGATTGTGCGATCAAATTGAGGTGTGTGACTGTCTGTCAGACTGTCTGTCCGTCTACGTTTGTATCTGGCATGAACAGGTCATGATGTCTGAGGATATCTGTTGAGATGTGTAAACATCCGGAACTATCTATAAGTCTAAATGTTCGAGTGTCCGGAGCTGTCTAGAGGTGTAAACGACCGGGGTAACATCTAAGTGTTTGGGACCGGTGGTTCTAATATGTGTTGTATGCTGTCTGTACGTTAATGCGACGTATAACTGTAGTGAATCCGTGAAGGGCAAGCGGTCGATAAAAGTATTGGGTCAACCCTAGGTATTCGGAGAAGCTGTGCGGCGATTCAACAGTTGGTGAATCGTACGGTTCTACAGGGTCGAGACGTATGTGTGTGTTTCAATTGTGGTTACAATTGAATGCATTGATATATTTACACGGAGTTACTTTGAATCTCGATAGTATTCCAAGGAATTACATGAATCTCAAGAACAGTTAGAAACTTTACTTAATACATATAGATGTTTGTACTTGTTATCGCAATTCATACGTGTAATAATATGATTTGAGGTTTATCGCAATTCATACGTGCGATAATATAATTTTTGTAAAGGTTCCTTTTTTTATTTAAAACATTTGTGCAGTCCAGGAGGTTTCTTGGATCTGTGTTCATTAATATTTAATGTTATTTTCAAATTGTGAATGGTTGTGAAGTGTGATTGTGAGTTGAACGCATGAGTTATTGTGTGATTATTCATCATTATTTTTCATTAATTTATTTCATAAATTTACATCGACTTTCACATATTGTGTTTGAGTTGTTCATTTGATTCCCCACCCACTCAAAAACAATTCTGTTACAACCATTTCGTCATGTTCTGATTGAAAACGTCTATGCAAGACTGACACCCATTAACGTATACATTTTTTTAACAATCTTCTCGCTGCAGTTAAAGACTAATACCATTCGTGTCAGACAAAATACAATCAAACATTGTTTTTGGTCATATACTCCCTTTTCCTATTGAAAATGGGATCTTGAGGCCTTAAAATAATATACTTAGAACATCGCCAGTAGTGTCAGAACTTCTGTTATTTTAAAATATGTCCTCTCCATAATTCTGATAGGTCGAGAAACCACCCCTATGCCACTCCCTATATCCGCCTGTCTCTGTCGTTAAGTCTTACACTCTGTATGCGATACGCAAAGCCGGAAAATTTACTTCTAGAGGGTTATTAAATTGGAATTTTATATTCAAGAGAAATTTTCGGCTTGAATGTCGAGCTCAATTAACTCTCACCATGATTTCGATTGATATTGAATGACCCAAAGAGAATTAGGCATAACGCATATTGAATTTTAAGAGAAGAAGCGAAGATTATTTTTCAAGCAATTAGATGTATCTTCGCAAATACAGTTTTTCTACTCCATATTTGACTCACCTAAATGACAAAACGCTTTTTCAGATTTACTTATATTCACAGATTTTACATTAGATGTAGGCTAATTCTTTCATATTTTATTTTGCATTTTACATCTCGCCAGTTTTGAGACAATTCTTGTCCATTATCTCTGTCTTCAATCAAGGCCAGATAATTAGTCTGATTGCCGGATAATCACTTTATTACACTTTCCTGAAATATTTGTTCACGTTTGCCTTTCAATTAAGGTGGAAAGAGTGTACTAATTCAAATTATTAGACTGATTAGCTAGACCATGAGTCTAGCTAATCATTTAACATGAAAATAGTAAAATTAATATTTTGTCTAAAACATGGAAATCGTTATTAGTCCTATTAGAGATAATTTAAGTATTATGTTCAAACCACATAGTTATCCGACAGAGAAATCTTGCATTGATTTTGTTTAAAACAAAAGCCGAAAGAATACTTTTTCTTATTGCCATAGAAGCCGTACACAAAGAGGAGGATAATTTACAGGATATGGTTATTTCGTGACTGAAATTTTAATTTACAGGATGTGGTTATTTCGTGACTGAAATTTGAATAAAGCACGGTTTGAATCTACGAATATTACTCAGACAAGTCAGCATCAAGAAGCTTTTTTCAAGCTGTGTTTCTGAACAAATGTTTTGACTCATTTGTGATGATCATGGAATAGAAAGACTCTGGTAGGATAGACGTAAGAGCGTCTCGAAAAAAAAAACAAGCCATTTCGCGCTGTATAATGCTGTGTTGGTGCTGTGAGTTTGAAAGTGTTTGAAATTATTTTGAGTTTTTTGTATTAAAGGTATACATCCTTTTTCCTTTCTTGAGCTCGGAGCATAATTGTTTGTATTTACATACCTTGAGTGTTATACGAATCGTTTATTCTACGAAGTACGTGCATTTCGTTTTGAAAAAAATTTGACAGGATTGCGTTAGTGTAGCTGTCTTAAAATATATAAATCATGTAGACAAGATATTGATATTACTGTGTCTGGCCCAGGAATTGATAGTTCGAATCATTGAAGTTAATACATGAAATTAATTTCGTTAATTTATTTGTATAATTAAAATGTGAATTCTTGTAACTTATTAATTTTGCACCTGCCCGTCGAAATGCAGTAGTTATTATCGAATTGTTTAACTACGGCCGGGTCATACCAAAGGCTTACAAAAATGGTACGTGCAACTGCCTCGCTTGGCGCTCAGCATTATGAGGCTGGAGTTAGGACTAGTCGGCCTGGTATCAGAACAATATGATTGGGTGGTACATGATACTATATGTATGTGGCATGTTCCCCCAGTGTCATACATCATTCTAAACTGCCACACTAGAACCATTATAAAACTGTTAATGATACGTTAAAAATAAATGTTATTTACACCAAAAAAAAGTTTATTTTTGTTTACTACACACTCAGAAACACGTTACATTTTTTATGTTATGGACCACCTCCTAAATTATTTATATAAGAGGTTAATACTAAAGTGTCTATTTGGATAGATTATGTAATAGTTTCCATACTAATAAAGTGTTCGAACGGTTTTCGTGACCAGTTTTTGTCTCAGAAAATTGAACGTTGATATGTATTAAAAAGACCATGCAATACAATGGAAAATGTATGTTAAAGCCTTTAAAACGTATGAAATCTTAAATTTGAATGTAGGATATGCACATAGGCATTTCAGACTATAAGGGTCGTTCCCCACAGACATGTGAAGCAGTGGAGTCCGGCAGCCCATGAGCGACTGAGCAGCCCTCTTCAGGAATGTATACTGTGGCTGTCGGGGACACTAATCTAGCGGTCAAAATACAAAGAAGAACATGAGGATTGTTCCTGTCGCACTTGACGCATGGAATGTGCGCACCTTACCGGACAGAGAAAACGCAGAAAGTCCCCAGAGGAGAACCACCCGTATAAGAAAGGAATGCTCGTCATTCTTGACGATTTCAAGGCAAGCGTAGGCTGTGATCACGTTGCCTCGGCGAGAGCGCTTGCAAGCCACGGAGTGGGGCAAAGTAACAGAAACGATCATCCGACTTGCGCCGAGACTTTTTTTTGATCACCAATGCAGTCTTCCGACTACCTACCCGTAACATGACGTCATGGATGCACCATTGTCCTACGCACTGACACCTCATCGACTGTGTGTGTGGCCAAGTTATTGTGCGGCGATAACTGCTGGACAGACCAAAGCCTCATCATCACCACGCTCAACATCCACATTCAGCACAAAAAACAGAAATATAATCGACAGAAAAAAACGGAACCGCCTCACTCTACACGTTGACTAGGGACTGCTGCCAAAAAGCCAGTTTCGATTCCTGAGAAGAAAGTGAGACCATCGACATTATATTCGCTGCGAGGCAGCTACAAGAGAAATATCCAAAGCCAAGCACCGAACATTTTACCATCTACGTCAATTTGGTAAAGACGTTTGATACTGTCAGCCGAGAAGGCTTGTGGAAAGTAATAGCCAAGTAAGGATGCCCAAGAATATGTACATCCATGGTGCAGCATTTCCACGATGTCGTGCAGACACGAGTCTAGGAAAATGGGGAGACATCTGAGCCATCCTAGTAAGAAATGGCGTCTACCATGGTTGTGTTCTGGCACCGACACTGTTCAGTCTATTGTTCACTGCCATGCTGACTAGTGCTCTCAAAGACTGAGAGGTTGGGGTGAATATAAAGCGTTCCACATAAAACCTGATTCCTGGGAGCGAGCAGCAAGCGATCGAGTCACTTGCTGTTCCTCTGTGCAGAGAGGCTCAAGTTGTGCGAGTTTAGCAGCTGCAGAGCTGAAGAGGCGAGCCAGAAAAGCACGTACCATCATCCCTACAGTAGCTGTCCCACTCATCCCCTTTCCCTTATGCAAACGAACTATCCGTGCAAGTGTTGGCCTCATCAACCACTTGTGTACGCACGTAACAGATCCAGCACTTTAAACCCTAGGATGACAAGAAAGGTCCTCGTTGAATCGACTGACGAACAATGCATATTTTAAATAAAACAAAACCAAGACCAATTATACATAAGCTTTTTAAATTACTTATGCCATTAAGACATCTGGATTAATCGAGATACGTTGCTTACAAACTTACATATAATTAGATAAACATATATTTTAAGATCAAATTATAAACGACTGTACAATTTCTTAAACACAAAAATTATTTGTATGATCCCGTTGTAAGTTGTTATTTAATTCATAGCACTAATGTTTATTGTTGTAGTGTCAATGTATTATTAATGGTTTTGTTTTTCAGAGGTAGAGACGAGGCAGCTAGGGAGATATGTTGTGTTGTATGATGCGATTGTTCAGCACGGGCTATTAATGACAATCAGTATATTTGGTGGAGGATAAACTAGGGAAATCCAAGGGAAATATAGGTGGAGGAAAAACTAGGGAAATCCAAGGGAAAAATAGCCAACGTACGGGAATCTATTCGCAAATTTTCTTACGTAATCACATTGGCTGAATAAGTGACTAGAATCTATCGAGTTTTACTTTGACCACACGTTGAAATGTATCCATGTTAATGTTGGAAAAGATGTTGTCCTCTGTGTAATGTTGTCGCGTATTCCAACGTATTCCAACGCTTTCGTTAATTTATAGGACAAATTGTGCAGTCTGATTTGGTATTTCGTACAAGTACTGTCAAGTAAACATCATTTAATACAGAAATATACTGTGAATCAAATTTCTTTGCGATCCGTTTGTATTAAAGAAGCTTGCTGTTAAGTGAATATCCTGTTTTGATCTTGTTTGGTCATGCTGTACAGGAAATTATGTCAAGGAATTATTTTGCTCGATCTTGTTTGGTATTTCTGTACACGACGCTGTATCAAATGAGTATTTTGTTTTCATCTTCTTTGGTCATTCTGCACAGGAAAATCTGTAAAGTGAGCATCGTACTAGGTCGTTTTGTACGAGAAGAATATGCTGTAAAACACCAAATGTTTTGTCATCTGTTCAAAATAAAAGCACTGTCACATGAACATCTTTATTATTTATTTTGCACATGACAAATAGTACTATCATTGAATTATCTTATTTGGTGTGGTAATTTTATCCACACTTTTAATTGATCATCTTTAAGAGTTTAAATTGCGTATGTTGGCTAATGCAAATATATTGTGATATATTTTCTGACACTTTCATCTGATCTTTAAGATTTTACATTGCGTATGTTGGTTTACGCAAATTTGTTATATTTTATGTTCTGTTTAAAGACTATTTCAAATATATCTGCTTCAATGACTCGAGACTAAATAATCTCACAGAATTGCACATCTTCACGTCCTTTTATACATATAACATTTAAATGAAGTCAGAGTGTCCGTTCGATTATAATAATATTAATATAACAGTTGACTATATTCTATCTAATAACATGGCGTTATATCACATATGTGACTCTCTGATAAAATGTACAATAAATACTAGAAAATCCAATTTATGAAAACTTCAGATTATAGGGTTAGCGAAAATAGATTAGAACTTTCATATCACCCAACAGCTAAGGTGGACTGAATGTAGTCAGCTTCCTGAAACGAAAACCGCATTCTGTGTGGTGATATTACATTTTGACTTTACTTCACACGTAACCAGGTTATGGTGTGACCGACTGCCATATATCAGAAGTCAATCAGTTTTCATCATTGCAAACACTTTGCTTTTGCAGCATTTGGTAAACCTAACTCAGTAGTTTTAAATAGCGATAAAACTTAAATAAGCTACTTTCGGGTAACCCGGGACGTGCACATAAAGCTTGCAAACGAAACACGATGACATTTTGGCTCAGATATAAGAGATTATCATGAATTACAAACAGCTGTATGCCAGAAATCACTTTAATATGAGCGTCTTTAAGACTGTACATTGCATCTGATAGTTGAAACAGAAACAATGTGTTCACCGGAACATGAACTATTTTGTATTCGAATACTGTTTCAAATGTATGTGTTTACTGAACTTGACCAGTAATAAATAATAAATGTCTAATGTGTTCAGTTAGACCTTGTGTGAACAAAGCAATGCTGACAACATAATATATCCTTTTTATGTTAACTATTGAACTGAATATGACAATTGCAATGAAGGACATAATTAATGAATGTTATAAATAATAAAATGGTTTTTTTCTGGATTAATATTGGACCAATGTTTTAGAGTAGTTCCCGTCATAACATGGTAATCTTGACAATTGTTGATTCAAAGTTCAACTTTTAAATTAGTGGATACTAACAGATACCGACAGATGCACCAAAATGAGTTGTCCACATCTTATTTCTAGGCTTGGAAGTATAAGTTGCCATACCATCAAGAACTTAGTTTAGGAACTATGTTGCTTTGATTTTAAAAAGCAGTTATTTTGTTTTGTTCCTGAAATTACGGTTACATGTCACGTATAGAATTGGGTTCATAAATGTGTTAACAAGAATGGATTGTTTTAGAAACACAAACTCCATTTGGATCTCTGAAAGTATTACTATACACCAGGACTCTTTAGATCCAAACCAGCAACCACGAGATTATAAACGTTATTGTGATCAGAAATGAAACTTTGGTTCTTCTCCAGTCTCCTTTTCTGTGGCAGACATATTTTAAATTGACGGTGAAATTAACCTTTCAAGATGTGCTACTTTCTTATCAATGTGTTCAGCCTGCATTAGTTCTTCAACAAATATTCCTGATATTTTTACTTCTGTCTCTCCCAGAATCGCAAGGTCCTTGCCATCGTTTGCTTTTTCTGCTTTTTATCGACGCTACAGCTGTTCCCTTGTGAGTTGGGTTTTCCCAAACAAGCCTCACCTGTTACCAGCTGCTTACAAGATCGGTTGCTTACATTAATGTGCATGAGTGATACATTTGTGAGAACTGCAAAGTGTGTTTAGTTCATTTTATCTCAAACGTACAGGCTGTAATCGGCTTCAACTCCGTCTGATGGCAGCGGAAATTCCTATTCTGTCGAATTATCATTCTTGAACCTATTGAATTTTATGTTGCTTTTATCACATTTTGATATAACGCATTGGCTATGCTAGTATATGAAATAGATATTATTCAACAAATGACAATAAGTAGGCTACCTGTTAGAAGACCTATGCAGTAAAAGGATGATTTTGTTATTGGTACGTAGTATCTGTGATTGGTGATCCATAAGATGATACAGTTCGGGATGGAAATGAAAATAGTCCAAATAATCATAGAGATAACAATATATTTTCCTCTACGAACTAAAGAAAATGATGACTTGGGCCTGTAAACGTTGATGAAGCGCTCCATAGCGAGAGCACATAAAAATATTATTATTCAGTTGTAACGATTTCGCCCGTAACGTGTAAAGCCTTACAAAGAGTATTTACATTAATAACATCCAATAGTTTAGTCTGTACCACGATATACATCGGCCCGTGACTACAAGGCATACAAGGTTTGAAATTTATAACTGATAGCAGCCTTTATTTGTTCTCAAATTACATTCTATTAAATTGATGTTCTTTTCCATTTTGTGTCCACAAACTCCAACTTTCATTTTTTTAAGCGACCAACTACAGAGCAGCGCCTGAGAGACAATTAGTTCAGGGGTAATTAGGCTTACATCGATAAAACAGTTTCATTTAATAATGAATCTTCTTACTGATCTACGCACGCTCCCTTCATTGAAGAGACGACCTTGCGCTGTCAAGCTAGCAATTAAATGATTGATGCTGCTGGGACATTTATGAGCTCTGGCTTTATCAGTCTTTGATCAATATATTTGTGTTATAATTTTAATAATCAGATGCAGAAAAAATCAATAATTTCACCATTTACTCGATCTTCATTAGTAAGAAATGAATTATTGATTACTTTTGTAATTATTCTGGTATATTCGAGGATAAAAATTTATCTCACGGCAGAGAAAATGTGAAATTTCAATACAATTGTGTGTAATTGTAGCACATATATCACTTTGATATTTATTTGACCTATTACATTTACATCCATTTAACTACTCACTGTACACGTTAAAAAAGAAAGAAAAGGTAAGGACTGGTATACCGATATATTATAACATATAAGATGTGTCACTCCTGACTGAAACAAACAACTCCTTTGTGAGTTCAACCATGTGTCCATGTTTCCCTATGTCAATGGTTTGGAAGACAACATTGTTGTGAGGTTTTTTCTTCTTCAAATTAAGGACTTTTAGACACGAAAATACAGAAATAATTTAAATCTAATCACGTAACGCCCACATATCACCACACCTTGAAGCTTTCAGCTGTTTTGTTGCTTTAACCTTTATATGACACTTCTGCAGGCCTTAACGCACCGACATTTGGTACGAGGAATTGTTCACTCTGTGAATTCACAATGATACGGTCTGAGATATTATTGAATGTTTTAACATCATGCACCATTACAGCCTAATTACAAACTCTAGATAAATCCATTTGCTAATGCATACTTGAAACATGTTTGTCACAAAACATGATTACAAAATATTTAATTTTGCTGTCGAATCCAAGGAGAGAAAAGGGTTTATAATGCAAAATAAAAGTACCATCTTGTGTTAGCAAGATTAGAGTAGTTTAGAAGAAAAGCATCTGTAAAAAAGATAATTTAATTAGTAGCCTGGTGCAAACGATAAGGAAAGGTATACATCTCCTTTTCAACACTGTTCTTTATACGTTTAGAGAAACAAGCATATTGTTCAATATTATAGTACATGCTGATAGAGTGTTATATTTTGTTCAGTGGCGCCACTAGGATTGATGTCACTAAGTGCGGTAACTCATGTGTCACCCCCATGGACCTCGTGTCACCCCTTCAGATAAGTCACCCGGTGCAGTTTGCACCCAACCCCACCGCATGTGACGCCACTGTATTTGTTCATGCAAATACAGAATGACACATGCCTACAAAACCACACACAAAAAATGTGATACGTTATGTATGGACGTAAAGATAATCATATGTGGGTATGGTGTATTTTGTAATACAATGACACACACACACACACACACACACACACCTAGGAATGGTGTAATATTTTATTTTCTGACATAACAGCATGTAGACAGATAAAATAAAAGTGTTTATGATTGTATGCCATACATACCAATACACCTATACATGCAATTGGATTGATAGAAATTTATTTTCGTGTAAACAAGCACACATATGCAAAGGTAGGGATATTATTTGATATCAAATATACAGAAGCGCACAAGCAAACTCAAAAGGAAGGAATCGAATATTTTTAGTTTGTTTTAATACACCCATACGTTCATACAAATATACCTGCATGCACAGACCAAGATAAGCATATAGTAGCTGTTACTAATGTCTAGCATCATTGTATAGAAACTGAAAGGTTCTAAACGGGATCGTTAGTATTTCTTGAGAAGAGCTGTTTTATGTATTTTGTTCTCTCTCAGATAAAAGCAATACTAACATTTGATTTCGTTGTTTCGTCTACTTGTAAAACTGAGGTTACTGACACCAATATTGAACTTTGTGTTCTCAAATTTGTTTCTTCTTGTACAGTGCGATAACATTTCTTCTATAATAAATGCGATGGATTCGGGTTATTATTGCTGTTGTTACAATACATGGCACTTGTAACGCCCTCCGTTAATTTTGACGTTTGCAGTATAACAAATGTATAAAACCGAAAGTCAATTTGAAAAAAATAATAAAAATGTGTATTGTATTGTTCGTAAACTACATCGACTGCTATAAGCTTCTCCCTATACGGACTCAAATATACCCTCCCTCCATCGACCACTATAAACAGTACTTGTATGTATAAAGAGACATTTATCAAACTACTCGAATAATCTCGTTATGGCGAGCGAGCATATGTGAGTAAATGAATCCCATTATTGGTGAATTTTTCATAAATATCATTTGAAAGAGGCGCACATGTGAGAAAAAAATTAAATTATGAACATTTTTTGCAATAAATTCCGATTTCTCTCTAAATACGCCGATCTCCGATATAATAATAATAATAATAATAATAATAATAATAATAATAATAATAATAATAATAACAACAACAACAACAACAACAATAATTATTATTATTATTATTATTATTATTATTATTATTATTATTATTATTATCATCCCGCAATTTTTCCCTTTGGATGCCAGAGATCTTTCTAAATGCCTCTTTGACTCCCTGACAAAAGTTACCATAAAATAGTCTGAAGTATGTATCGACATTCGAGCTTCAGTCCTTGAGCCAGAATCTAAACGAAAGGAGAAGTTTTAATCAGCTTTTATTTCCTCTCCTCATGAATGACTTTATTTCTTTGATGAATTTTCATTTGTATCACAGTCTGCAAATGGATTCTTAAGTAAGAAATATTGCTTATTCTACTTATATGATCACAAAGGTACTCAAGGGAACAAAGTTAATGACGGATTTAGCCATCACGTCCGATCATTAATTACTAGATTTACGGAAGCACCAGCGACTCTAATGATTATAACTATATATCATTTATTGTGAAGTTAGGAGCATCTGTCAGGTGGTGTGATGATATTTTTTTTGAAAGGCTATGATGAATGTACACAACTCACATGTTTCATTCCTTAAACATGTTTGTCTTTGGTATTCTTTTAGGGAATCATAGGTCGAAGTATCTATAACACCACCACCACCCACCACCATAAATAACAGTAATATTACAGTTAATAATAAAAATATTAAATTTGGCAATACATCCCACCAACACTAGGTTTCACAGTATATTTAAAGACGTATAAACACTAACGTTTGTAGGTTTCCGTCACTTCTTTATTTCATTATTTGCACTCAAATGTCGAAGAATAAACTTCAAAACCAAGTATTATTGATTGGCAACCGTATATATTTCTTACAAGAATGCAGTAGCTATGTTATATTGCTGTGTTAAAGGTAATGTAACAATTACATGGGGTACGTATAAATTAAGTGTACAGCTTTTTTTTTTATTACGTAACACTTTACAAGCTTAGTTTAAATTATCACACATTTCAAAATTGTAATTTGTTCAGACTTGGCGTAAAACATGTTCTCAAAGTCGAGGTGTTTAAAAAGCAAAAGATGTATTAGCTTTTTCCAGAAAAAAAAAGAAATAGATCGTTCCGTCTCCAATGCCAATCTTATAAATATCACTTTCCTGGGAACTTGATGAGAGACATGCAGTTTTAATGAAAAAAAGGTAAACGTTATTGTGCCATATATCAGACTATTGAATAATAGTCTTATTGAATAATAGTCTGCAACTCTTCACGGGTGTTGGACTCAGGAAAGAAAAGTACATTCTTTACGTGATGTAACTTATTTGCTGTATGACGGTAAGGTCAGGGGACCGACTGCAGCAAACTACAACATAAAATAAATCATACATTGGGATGGGCTGAGTCGATGCTCGTAAATAATATACAGTTCATAAGGATTTACACAGTAAACATTCAGTGCTAGGTGAGTTCCTGTTATATGATAATTGTTCACTGAACCTGAATATATGATGTCGCAGTATTTATTTATTGCTTTATTTACATCAGAAGCTTTACTCCAAGTAAGATTTGAAGAGAGACAGAACGGGATATGTAATAATTGTAACAAGTGAAGAGAGACAGAACGGGATATGTAATAATTGTAACAAGATAACTGGGTGGAATTTTCGGATTCACAACAGAACACTTTTGACGATAATATTAATACAATGTTTAATAGTGAATAAATTGAATTAGCAATTAGATTATGAATACGTGCGTGCATTTTAAATCCAAATATTGAATTAGTTAAAATAAGAACGCACACATGTAATAAAGACAGATACAAACAAATTACTCTACAAAATACAAACACAAAGGGTGAATGATTCACAATGACTAAACAATGGAAAGATGGATATAGTTTACTCAGTTAGCAAACAATGTTAAATTGTATTCATGTAGTAACATGAATTCATTCAACCTGACGTCAATAGCCAAAGTCGATATGAAATGTATCCAATATTATTTTGGTGTGACTCACAGAGAACAGAAATGATCTATGACGTAACATATCATATAAACTGAGTTGAAGGTTTGTTTGTTAGTGTGAATATTCCCAACACGTTAGGGCAAACTATTAGTCAAAAGAGACTATAATGTGGATAATTCAATATAGCACGGTCGTTGATCATATTTCCACTTGTTGTTGTGCTTTTATGTCCGATTTAAATGAAGTCATGGTATAGTCCTTTTTGTTAATATTAGTTCAGTTCTTTCTATCCAAAATATGCATGGTACCTTAAAATGCAAACTGTTCAGTGATCTTAGAAGAGTTTCAATGGACAAATGATATGTATTGATTTGTGATCTCATAACATTTTGACGATTGTAGGAAAATATATTTTGTATTCACCCGTCCCTGTATGATCACGATATCTATCACAATCTGCTTGAGGAGTCACAGAGAATACAATCATATTGATAATCATGCGTCAAGTATTGAATAATTTAAATGTTATTTTAAATAATTTCTTCCTTTGATATACATATGGCGTGCCATATAAATGTAAATGTTTTGTTATAATTACTCCGTACGTGATCAAGATATGTTTTTACAGATACATTATGTATAAATAATTATAACGTCTCATACTGGGATCCATCCTTTCATGGTTATAATTAAACCAGTTGTAACATTTTTTTGTCCATCTGTCCAACAGCATATATCTCGTATAAATACTATTACTTATTACAACGGCAATAAAATTATTCATTTTCTGAAGATCAATTTTCTACAATCCCTAAGATGCAAACATCTTTGGTCTTTCTAATTCATAATCTACCCACATTCCTCATGCCACCCTAGGAGGTTTTATTGTTAGTTTAGTGTGAGAAATCTGACACCGCAAGTATTACAGTCGGTAACCCTAGAGACGTTGGAAATCCCAGTCAAAAAGGTTGTCTGTAACCCTGGCGTCAAGGTGTTTACTCCCCCTCCCCCTTTTGGTAATTCTGGTGACAAGGAGAATTTAACATTTGTAATATTGGGCATGTATTGCGACATGGGAAAGTGGAGTTGTTGTATAAGGACAGTGTGAAAGGAACAGATGAGCTGAATTCTCGGTACTGAACATTGGTAACAATATAGGAAAGGCTTACCTGTATACGCGCTGTTCTAGGGAGAGATACATACTGTCGAAATAAAGACATATGCAACATATATATTAGACAAAGACAACGAGAATAAATATCTTTTCAACGCATATGCATGGCCCATAAAATAGCCGTTGCTTTTTGTTAACACCATTTCTTTAACACAGTGGGCATCGCATAGCTCACCTTCTCTTCTTCAAACTCATTTTGACTTCTGGATTGTAAATGAGAGCTCTCTTCAAACTGCCTTGTCTTCTTTTATAAACGCACGTATCGGTGATCCGGATTATTGCCTATGATGATCTGACATACATGGGTAAGTCCGTGCCGAATAGCATCAACGATACGGAGGTAGCAGCAGAGAGGGTGAGCCGACCTTATAATAGAAGCGTACATTTGTCAATAAGAGAGTTAAAAACATACGCTCCATTTTGAAGTTAACGCTTCGTTAGTCGATTATACTTACAAGCGAGACACTTATTTCAGGTCACACCCTCTCTGTTGCTGTAAATCAAATAATTGTTATTATCAATAATGGTTGGTGAAGCATTAACCACTGGGTGAGCACGAGGGCGACTATAAGCAATTAAGAAATTTCTACCAGTCAGTAATTCTGTCCGGCGAATCTTACAAGAATGACCAAAAATTTCAAGTATATTTTGCAGAACGTTCTCAGCAATTATTCAAACCTGTTACTGAAACAACTAAACCTCTTCTTCCTCAGCTTAAAAAGATAGCTGAAAAAACCGAAGAAACCTTGAGACGTTTAGAAGATATTCCTGATGGAATGCCTCACTTAGCAAAACCTATTATGAAAGTGAAACAAACTGATGAGGAAATAAACGTAGACTTAAGTAATACCGAAGATACTTTAACGGCAATCGATAAAACTGATGCAAATAAATTTCCAGCTCCTGTTGTTGCAATTTATAAAAATAGAAAAAATGTTGAGACCGATAAATGGAAAATATATTTCCAGTTTACAACACTGGGCTGATGTGATTTATAAAATTAAAACTAAAACAAGTCAAATCGACACAACAATTGCATCGTATATAGAATACATCAGTGTGGAAGAAAAGGTGCATGATCAATATGAAGAACAAAAACAGGAAAAATGGAAGAACGGAAACAGCAAAGAAATAGAAAAACGAAATCAGCGAAAAAAGGAAAATAAACCAGAGAGAGAGAGAGAGAGAGAGAGAGAGAGAGAGAGAGAGAGAGAGAGAGAGAAGAGAGAGAACTTCTTCCATCTGTTCAAAAATTAATTCATAAACCTAGACCTGGAACTTATGAAAAAAATAAACATGTGGCTGATGATCAATTGGCTAAATATACTGAAGATAATTCGAATTCCTCTGATGTGTTATCAGAACATCCTTAATTGTATGAAGACGATTATCGTGAGATGATCTTTATATCTCGTCATAATGAGGTTAGTATTAGTAGGGATGATCCATAGTTTCTTAAAGTTTTCTGAACAAATAGATCAACTATAATCAAAAGAAGAATTTCATGATGCGTCTGGTGCTACTAATAGTGTTTTTTCTACAGGAAGTGGTTTTATTACCTGTCCTCATAATATTATTTCCGATATAACACTATAGAAGGAACGCGGGCTAGAAATAATTATCTGCAAATAATTAATGAACCCGCTGATATTCGTCGACGATTATTTCAAGGCGGTATCATGGATATCGGCCTATACCGGTAATTTATCTACGAACTCGTTGATGGTTATCATAGTGACCAGTTGTCTGATTAGAAATATAGATTAAAAAAATAAGATGATCATACATCACCGCTACCGTTTAACCTGTAAAGGTCTGAGTAATAAATTGACTATTACCAGTCTATAAAGCAATTTATGCTGATGGTCTTAGTAATGTTCTTCAAGGGTTTTTTGCAAGAATGGCTCCCAAAATAGCACCAATCGCAAAACAATTATCGATGAAAGCTATTAATGTTAGTGGTGAAAAAGCTTCTGGTGTCATTGATTGAGTCAGAGGATATTTGACAAACTCGAAGTTTCTGAGATTTCGTTAAGAATAGACGGCCAGCATGAACCAGCTGAGGCTATATTGTTAGATTATATCACAAACCACGTTGCACGAGCTTATCATCTTTTGGTGACAAATATGGGGCGTTATCAGAATGTAGATACCGATCTGCAAATATCATAATTAGATTGTGTAAACATGAATCCGATTTATTACTTTTCATTGGAATATCTTGAAGTTAAACGACAGACTGTCGTTGATATACACTTCCGAGCTCGTGTAGCTCTTCCGCTTCCTCGATTCTTGTGCTTGTGGATGAATGAGAGCCATTGATGCACCAGTAGAAAATTTGTAACACAATTAGTAATATTATAAACGACATATCATAAAGTAAATGTTACTCTGACTCCGGGTCAGATTAAGAAACTACAAACCTCGTCAGTGCATAAATCCTGAACTACAATGACACTAAAACACAGTCAAAGTACTAGTGGCCAGAATAAGCTGTCACTGACAGAACTGCAGCGTAACAAATTCAGTGATGCTAAACATGACAAAACCCGAATCCGAGAAACTCTATCCGTGGATACTATTTCAGATATAGCTAAATCAGGTGGTGTATTTCCACATCTTGCAGCTATGCCAGTATTATTCGCAGCCGCTGAACCTGCTGTCGCAAAAGCTGTTGTCCTTGGGCTGTCGGGACAGCGGCGAAAATGGCACTCAAAAAAGCAACAGAGCAAGGACACAAAGAAAGGGAAAAAGTCTAAGATTATTGGAGAGTTGTTTCACGTACGAAAAAACCTGATATTAACAGAGAGTCGTTACCCGTAAGGACAAAGTCTGAGACTACCAGGGACGATTTAATAACTCTAATGTCAAATTCTTGATTTGATTGATGCTCCTAAAAATTAAAATTAAAAACTTTAAAGGTTTTTATGCGAGACCAGTTACTATCCAGACCACACGGCGCTGCAACCAGTATCATTAATCTCGATAATTCCTCCGGACCTGGAATTCACTGAACCACATACGCGATTGATCCACGTGCAATTATTTATTTTGATTCGTACGATTAGCCAAGATAAATTAAGTTATCGAGTATTTCAATCCTCATAACGTTCCGAGCCGGTATTAAACATTACCAACACAGACAAAAACTGACCCACCAATATGCGGCCGAGAAATAATTGCTGTACTTAATACTGTATCAAAATCAACCAAACCACCCTGTCAAACCTGTACACGGGTATACAAATAGTCTCATTTTAAAAAGATCTTAAAGTATAATGGTATATATTTACGGGATATCTATCTCGAAACAAAAACCCACTGAAGGAATATCAGAAGGTGGCGTGAATAAATCATTAACGACGAATTGTCTGAATTACTAAATCTTGCAAATGTGGATCCAAACGAAATGGTTATATTTCAGGATAAGCAATGAAAATAAATAAAAACGAGTAATCTTTCATTGAAGCATATTATCGTTAGAATTATTGGAGCACCAGAAAACTCCATAGCATTGCTTGATAATAACAGCGAAATTAATCCCATTGTTACTATGTCATTGATACCGGATACTATTTGCGCGTGAGTACATAAGTCCAGTGATACAATGACAGCGAACTGAACATGAACGGGAATAAAATAGCCGTACTTGGAGATCCAACATCTCACAAGGATGCGTCAACACAAAATTATGTCGACGCTAACTGCGGCACCGTAGATATTAAACTATCAACGTTGCTGGCTGAGTATGACGTTAATGTAAGCACGTTTGCAAATCTCCCTTAGAAAGTTTAGAAAAATGTATGAAATCGCAGATAATTTGTTTGGTACTCCATTGAATGTTGTCATGAAACTTTCTTATCTCAAGGCGAGTATTGACAGGATTAAACGAACACATGATAATATTGTTAGCGATGTTCCTGCTATCGCTGAAAGGCTTGATAAGATTCAAATAACAAATAAACAAAATATAAATACCGTGTACTCGATACAGCAGGGATCTTGCACCTGGACACTTAAAAAAAACACTGTTCAAGTTACTGCAACTGTTCGAGTTATATACAGATTAACGGTACCTTCACCGTTAAAGTTTAATGTATCATCAAGTGCATCCATGGCGTTACTAATGTAGCTGCAATAATAGAAAAAGGATTCACTGAAACATTTAGAATAACACCTTTCAGTGGTAATTCAGCATCAGCGTCATTCACATGATATGTAGAATTTGTAATAAATATAAGCTCATAATATAATTAACGTGCAACAGTATAGATACAATCAAATTAGTGATTGCCCTAACAGTTGTAACAATTTTTTTTTCAGCGACAGCAACAATTGCTGGTGTTCTTAATATAATTGCAAACAAAATATCCATGTGTGGCCAGAATAAACTACACGAGTATATAATTAAGTTACATTATAACCGCATATTATCCTCGCTGATATCATCAAGCCTTAACTACGGAATTTATGATTTTGAAAAATATAATAATGCTAATGTCGCAATAACTACTGTAACAGATCATTACGAATACAACTCCACCAAAGACAACGATGATATCAATAACTTCCACCAACCTTGAATTTATCGTAAACTTTCCAACTGCTTTTCCAGTAGAAGAAATTGATCTTGCTCAATAACGAGTAAACTACAGTTGGCCAAATATCCGGTCGAAATCATTCGGGAATCAAAACTCAAATAATTCACTGGTATTTGCAAATACAAATCAACCAGATGTAACCCCCGATTGATTAGATATTGGAATATCAAAAGGGTCATATGATATGGAAGATATCAATGATGAATTTCAGCGTAGAATTAAATCAATTACAGGTAAATAATCAAAACTGGCTAAAACAGTTCAGAAACCAACATTATCAGCAGAATAGAAATAAATTCGCAGGATTATGACGTGGATATTTGTTAATCATCAATTTGAGACACCACTACCATTATTTGAACCAGCGTGATCTTATTTTACATCAGACAATCGTTCTTCTCGTGGAGATCCCCTAATTTTAAGCTTGTTTACAACCGATGATATATATGATGGTAAACATGTCGTCAAAGACGATGATAAAGTGTACGACTTTAAAGTATGAAATAAACTAGGTACGGCGTTTATTACCGGCGGTTTCGCCCGTTATTGAATTATAGTTTTAATAAACTTGACAAACAATTCTGAGTCGGTATTTTACGTAGTATCATCTTCATTTGGTTTGCCATCGCCACGATATAATATTATGCTACAAATCTAAATATTAAATCAAAATACAATTTGATTTTCGAATGCTCATACAAATGGTAGTTAATTCAGATAACACAAACAATAAAACTTCCTTAGCAAGTACTCGATAACAGAAGCTGATCTACCATAATTTAAGTATCCCCCGTATAACCCAGACAAACTAAAACATCACTCAACGATGTTATCAACGAAAGCTTTCTAAGATACTTGCTATATGGAGAAAAACATTACCACCGACGACTATTCTCAAATACAATAATGATCCAAACGGTGGTGGTAGACATATATCACCGGAATTAGTAAATATAACACCCGTGATCGCAGTCAATCTTGTATGTGATGCAGTAGAGGGAAGTTATCACACAAGCACAGAAATATCAAATCAGGCACAGCAAATACATATTCTGTATACATTCACCCCTCAAGTATTTCCTGGAAGTTTTATCCGATGTCATAATTCACTAATGACAAGTATAAATTTCAAAATTACGGACCAAATTAAGGACTTAATTGATTTCTCTAGAGAAAATCGGAATCTTTACATAAAATTGTAATGACAGTCCGAAACGTCACAGACCTTACAATCAAAATAAACATGATATGTATCATTAATCTTTCCTCATCACCCCATCATCAGGTGTGAAAATGTGTCGTAAAACCCTCACTTTACTCAGACCATTAAGCTCAGTCGAACTTTCACTTTCTATAATCCTTTTTATTTGTCTTCTGCGTGTATTGATATTTGTTATTTTTGTGTATTCGTTTGATAGTTCTAATCTATTTTGTTTTATTGCGTTAAAGAGAGGCGCCATTCTCCCTAATTCTCTATCATCCGCTAATGAAGCAAAAGGCAGAAATTACCTTAATAAATTTATTTTCCTGCTGCATAGTATATCTAACCGCGGATTTAAGCTCTTGCAAGTATTCGAAAGAGGTCTTTCAGGATTTAGTTTATCAGAAAATTGTATTCCTTTATATTGCAAATTTGTAATAGCAGAAAAAGATTAATAATTTTTTCATCATTTCTTTATATAACTAATATATCTTTAAATTAACAAACGTAATTACAGTAGCATGATGAGCAGTTATCTTCAGCGGGGAATGATAGGTCACACAAGGTCTATCTTATGACCCAACATTTTGTAAATGCTGTATGGAGTATCTTTCTACAGGACCCGTAACACAAGATCTTAATTATGACCGGACATTCTTTGTTTTGTTTTTGTTTCTTGTGGATTATATTTTTGAATGACGTATGGGGCTTCCTTCCTCGTCACTAGAGATTGCAAGATCATCATGCTACTGTTTATTTGAGAGACACACATATATACATACATATATAATACATACGGCAAACACAGACGATGAATATGAAACACACTCTCCGACTAAAATTAAATCCGGTACAGTGCAAGAACGCACCCACCACTAGGTGCCATGATAAAACTGGTTATATGCTATATAAGTTAACTAATACTTGGAAATCAAGAAGAAAGGTTTGTGATTCGTATATTTTCATTACTTCCTTATTGCTAACAAAATGTAAATGAAGCAAAAAAAACCTGAGAGATGCAGAAACAATCATATTGTTTATGTACATATAATACACCAGAACAGTGTTTCATAAAAAAACTAAAATATTTTAGATTAAACCTTATCTAGCAAAATGAGATAACTCTACAAAGTAACGTGATTATTTCCCGTATAATAAACATATTCATAATAGGGTTATGTCCCTTAAATAATGTTAATTTAGGTAAATATCGAGCTTCATTTAATCGTTTAGAGAGAGAGAGAGAGAGAGAGAGAGAGAGAGAGAGAGAGAGAGAGAGAGAGAGAGAGAGAGAGAGAGAGAGAGAGAGAGAAGAGAAGATTTGGTTACATGTTGTATCAAAGGCGATTGTGTGGTCACCAGTCTCTCTATTCAGTCTATATATTCAAACCGAAATTTTTCTAAAATCTTTCGAAAAAGCGGATTTATATACACATTCTGCTACACGTTTAATTGAAGGCATGCAGATATCAACATATTTTTCGGTTTCATTCATTGATTTAAAAAAATCTTCCTCAACAGTTTCTTTAGATATAGATTTGATGGGTCTTTTTCTAACAGTCTTATACCTGCTCACTTTGTGGAATTGCTTGAAGGCTAATTAAGAAGCGTCAATGTGATCGATCCCAAGACAATCTTTGATTTCTCCGAAATAAGTTTGGAATATTAAACGATGACAGTGATATATTTTCTTTCCACCTAAAGTGAATCTTTATTTGAGTCATGGTAAAGATAATATTTTTTATTTAAATATTTGTCTTAGTTACAGCATAGAGGAGTTATGAAAGGACGAGACTTTCGGTGGAGAGTTTTTATTGAGAATAATGATCTGATTTTTATTGAGAATAATGATCTGATTAATATTATTTGATGTGCTTAAAAGAATTTCGTGATGATAGGGCATCATACGTATTATCCACATTCAAATAATAAGCAATACCAAGGATGTCAATGAAGTCATTGACCCTACAATGAACGATTAGTGAGCGAAACAAATTTATTGGGAATCTTGATCAAAGATATGTTTACAGAAAACATTTATTGTGCAGTCAGAAACAGATTCTACTGTGTGGATTATCCACTACAAACGTGACCATGTTTTTCATATATATATATATATATATATATATATATATATATATATATATATATATATATATATATATATATATAAACAGCTGTGTTAGATAAAAATTCCAAACCAGGAATGTTGACTGGGACTGATGAACCATAGTATATACGAGCATACACTGTAACTGCGGATGTGTGTGGGATTTATTAGCTAAATGATAACCTGATATTATTGCTCTTGCTCCAGTGAAATTTTTATCATTGACAAGGATGAACTTTGTCGCTGGGGGAGTAATGGAACATTTTTCAAACCCGATACGTGAAAATGGATTACCTGATCTAAGACGCAAAAAGATAAACGAGTGGGCTGAATTAGTCAAAACTGCAGGAGCTACAATTAATGATGTATATAAGTTCGAACAAATACTAAAAATTACAAGAATCTTTGCAACCATAACAGGAAACGTTTTACACGGTTCGAAACATTATAAAAAGAAAGGAGATCCAATTAATACCATTAATTAATATTGCTACACGTGGACTAACGCAGTAGCAATATTTCCAACTGTAAGATTTTGTTCCAAGAACTCTGAAAGAAATATGTTTGATTTTATTCACGAAATAAGTAAAATCGATCATGTATCAGTATGGTTATTTCAAAGTGATGAACCATATCATCAATTTGTACGACCTAACGGTGCAAAATACCTATTAGATTCTCTCCACGAAACGAAGAGATATCTGCCTCAGACATTTTCAACTGATAATATTGACGAATTGCTAAGCAACATTTTCGCCGTTCCGTCAGTTGCTGCCCACGCTGCAAGAGAGAAAAATCGTGGAAACTAGCGCATGCTGAAGTCTTCAAAGATGTGCAGCAAAGCTGCTAGAAATACGGACACGGCGGATGTTCTGTATACTTTAAAAGATTTGGACATCCCGCGCACGAAATGGCCAGTTGGCGATTAATGGATCATAACATGATTTTGATCTAACTGGATTCGTTTGCATCGTATCGTTTGAATTCGCTAGTGGTCTTCACCCGATATGTTATGTTTGAGAAAGAAATGTTATATAATAATACTGAATCCACAGATGTTGAAATCAAATATACTTATCGTAGCAATCAGATATCAGAATTATCGTCTGCGCCATATATGTCCGATCCATTATTCAGATATAAAACTGTTTATCGAAATAAATCCGTTGGGTGCGGCAAAACAACTCGAGTGATCGAATTATTTAGACAGAATTCAGATTTGGTTGTCTTAAATCCTACCCACAGACTCGCGAGAGAAATGAAAGAGAGAATTGTAAAGTCACGTACTTATCACAGCTCGTTTCGGCTACAAAGTAGATAAATGGACTCATGATCGAATGGGTGAGAAATATCTCCCTAAAATAATAATTTGAGATGAAATATACACAGTATCGCTAGATATATTAAAACTGTTTCTTGATTTGCCATTGTTAAATAATACCGCTGTGATAATGTGTGACGATCACGGTCAACCATCTCCATTTGTTGGATTCTCTCTGCATGATTGCTTGAAGGATGTTTTAGATAATTACGAAGAGGTAAATGATGATCATAGAGCGAGTGATCGAGAAGTAAGAGAGTTTAAGAAATTAATCAGACTACAACCGAATAAATTTCACGGCGAAATAATGCGCGTAATAATTTCAGAAACTTCCATAAATGATTTTTGGGATCAATGGAGACCAAACGATTTGATAGTGGCAAGTAGAAATATAGTTCGAGATAAACTTCAGCAACAGTTATTTCAAACCGTAAGACAAAGTTTCAGAGTTGCCTGTACCGTTATCTTATAGACCAGCTGATACACGACGACGGACTATTGAAATTGATATAACAGGATAGCCAAGGAAACAGATTCTTATGTTGAATGATGTTGTCCCAGTTCCTATTCACGACGCATTTAAAGACAAAACTTCATGGATGCTATAATATGCAATGACAATCTACACATCTGAAAGATTAACTATTTCCGATAGTGTTGTTTCGATTATTGATGATCGTATCGAGTGGTCAAACTTTGTCTACCTCGCAGTTTCACGAGTTAGAAGAACATCTTAGCTGCAGAGTGTTTACATATTTATTCTGATACCAGCAACGAAAGTGTTAACGATGATAGAGTAAGACAAAAGCTAGCAAATTATAAACAAAGTGACAAATAAAATAGTTGCGACTTTGTTAATAATGCTAAATTTATTATGATGGTGGGTGTAACAACAACAGAATAATCATTGTGCGAGCTGTAACACAGTGATGTTATGGCAGTATTGAAATAAACATCCAAGACAATTTACCGTAGATAGAAAATGTAGTATTCGCGGTCATTCACATGAAAATACGAAGTCGAGGTGCTAGTTAAGTGATCGCGGTGGTAATTGTGGAATTACTTCAACTGTTCACGTGTAAATCTACGCTGAAGAGCAGTTGACTCTAATTATATATTGCAGGTCTAACCGTGGATGTAACTGCACTAGAACTTTTAAGTGATCTAATACTCCAGATCGAATCAGTTGCTCTTTTTTTACCCCCTGAAAGTTCACCCGGCTCAAATTAGTATTTGACTATAACTTTTCCTAATCCTGGTTGTTTCGAAACAAATATGTCCTTGTACCGGTACATGTTTTTTTTTAAAAGGTTTCATGTTCCTCGAGTAATTTTATTATCTAATTAATTTATCACACTTGGTAATATTGTATCACATTCTCGAGATCTCGTATTCTGAATTATTTCGTTTGCATACTGATATCCAAATACCTGCTTAGCAAGAGTTCGATTAAACTGTTCAACTATTGCCTGATCACGATGCATTGTATTATGTCCTAGTCGTATTTGACATTATGTTGCTTCATCAGCGATGATACTACACCCTGAAATTATTTGTCAGGATCAACCTGTAACAGCTCTGGCCATCGTATTCCATGTTGTCGTCAAGATCGTCGTTGATAAATTCGTTCAAACGCAAAAGCAGCTTCTGCTACTGTCTTTGTTTATAACGGATCTTCTTCTTTGTATCTGCTTGCAACATCAGCTACAGTTAGCGCGTGTTTGTACGTTACTTGATGTCTTCCTGTTTTGATAGTATCATTTGGTAAACATAAAATATCAGCCTGATGAACTTCATTAGGAACACTGACATCCAAATGCGCATATTCGATTTTTTAGGCGGTGGTAGATACATTTGCCAAATTGTCTGTCGTGATAACCTATTTTCAGCAGCAGCACAGATGACATTTAAAGCTTCAACGACTTTACTAATTTCTCTTCTGCCACTTCAGTATACTCTTGGACTATAATAAATGGATTCCAAAATATTACTGACCAGCCCCTAATTCTATTTTACCTTTCATTGCAAATCTTAGTAACCAGTTTGCTAATGATTCCTTGAAATATGTATATGTTAAGGAAGTTCTCGCGTGAATAAACTTCACAGCTGCGATATGTCTATGCTGCAGATTGTTACAGATTGTTACTTCTCTAAGACACATAATGAGCGTGACAAGCTCGATCAATTTTATGTATCGGATATTCACATGGTCTTCGTAGATCCGTATTGTCAAGTCAGATATCAAGTCTGGTCCCGCAGTAATTATATCCAGGAAGATGTTTATCTCCTGGATATTTAGTCCATGGAACTCCTGGACATTTTAATTTTGCAATATCATTCTTTTTACCACACAGCACATTTTCCACGATATTCTGTCTTTCTATTTACGTTGTAACGATAACTAAATCAGTAGTTGGAGTTTAAGATCTACCAAGCAAACAATATAAATCCATATAATTATAATATGGATATAATTGATTTTTCAGGGACACGAAACCAAGAGATAGTAAAACATCATCCAGCTCTCCAAATTTTATCAGAATTATATAAATAGGGCTATCAGGAAGTGGTAAAACACAATTACTGCTCAATTTAGTAATGAGATGATTGAAATGGGATACATTATATTTGGTACCAACATGTAGATGATCCGAGATGCAACGATGTTCTTAAAGATTTTAATGAAAATGCCAAATTGTTAAGTGAAGATGGCGATGATGTTATTAACTTTATCACTGATATTGATGAAGCGCCGTCTGTAGAGTGATCAATATTTAATATAGTTGTGTATGATGATGTAATGCTGGAAAAACAGTCAAATCCAGCTAAAATAATTTCCCGAGGTTGGCCTGAAAACACAGATGTGATTTATGTAACCCAGTGGTACACACAAATTCCAAATGGAAATAAAATAGCCATACTTGGAGATCCAGTATACGACAACTACGCAGAAACAAAATAATTGTGTATACGTTAGCTACAGCATCATAGACAATAAATTATAAACGTTGTGGGCTGAGTAAGACGTTCATAGAAGCGTGTTCGCAAATCTTCGTTGAAAATTTAGAAAATTGATCAAATGCAGATAATTTCTTGTGTACTCCGTTGACCGTTGTAAGGAAACTTTCTGATATCAAGACGAACATCCAGACGAATAAACGAACACGGGACAATATTGTTAGTGATTTTCCTGCTATTGCTGAACGGCTTGATAAGGTAAAGATACCACATAAACCAAATATCAATAACGTGTTCTCGATACAGTAGAGATCTTTCATAATAACAAGTTACCGCATTTGTTCGAGGTATTCGGCCATACTGACGCAGGATCGTTTTTACTTATTTTGTGAATAAAATAAAATACTTTTTTTCAAGTCTTTTTTTTAGTAAAATTGTACCGTTCGAATGCATTAAAATCTTATTACTGCGCTAGTCCACTCGTGTTCATTATGATCAAAGAAATTCATTGGAGCTCCTCATTTTTCTAATGTTTATAATCGTATAAAATCGATCCAGTATTAGTTTTTACTATTACTGGAAATGTTTGTATTTACTACCTGATATACATCATTGATTGTAGCACTCTTTCTTTACCTTACGTCTTAGATCAGTTACCTGTTTCCATGTATCGCGTTTAAAAATATCCGATTAATCGTTCGGGTACACAGTTTAGTTTTGAAAATGACATCGATTTCAGATTATCAACACTGGGATTTTCATTTATCCGATAAATTCAACAAATAACGGCGGTTACAGGATACACTCTTTCATTCTTTCATAATCCTGGTTTGGAACTATTACTCAGTATGACAATGTTTTCGTTATGCAGAACTGTAATTGATCTCGCATAAAAACACCATTCTTAGCAGCATTAATTAAATCAAAATTTGACATTGGTGTTATTAAACCGTCTTTGGTAGTCTTAGACCTTTTCCGTATCATAAGCGTGGAGTCCCTGGTAGCCTTAGACCTTTTATATTTTTAATATCCTTTTCCGGTTTGGTCATCATAATTAATTAATTAACTATCTGTGTGATAATTAATATTATTATTATTATTATTATTATTATTATTAATACACAAAGACACCGTGATCTCTTTCAAGAGTGCTCTTAAAACACGCCATTTTCGACGGCAAGAACAAACTTAAAGATCTACAAATGTCACCTACCTTAAATAATTTCACGATTAGACGATATATAAAGTCCTCATAACTAATTATTATTATTATTATTATTATTATTATTATTATTATTATTATTATTATTATCAGTAAATACAATATTTATATAGTAGAAGGATATTTATAGTTTCTTATTTACCCACAAAATCAAGACAGAACACGTTGTACACCTGTTCAGTTACAGATATGCAGATTTCAACCTACCTTGTCTAGTACAGATAGATATTACCAATAGAATCAGTAGCGTTTTCACTAAAAGCACCAATAGCTTCATTGATAATTGTATTGCCGTTGCAGCTGTTTGGAGAGCCATTCTTGCAAATAAGCCTTGAATAACATTACCAAGACCATCTCCGTATTTTGCTTTATAGACTGGTGAATGTGTTATTCTGCCCATTACAGGTTCACGTACATTGAGCATTATGTATAATCATCTTAGTTGTTATCCAATTATCTAATCAGAAAGCTAGTCAATATGATAGTCAGTAACGAGATCATTGGTAAGTTACTGGTAAATGCTAATTTCCATTCATACCGCCTTGAAATAATCGTTGACAAATATCAGCAGCTTCATTACTTATTTCCCGAGAATTATGTCCAGCTCATTTTCCTCCTATGAAAATTTCTAATCATGACATGCCGGAAAGAACATTATTAGGGCAGGTAGAAATACTACTTCTAGTACCACCAGTGCCAGGCGCATCATAAAATGTTCCTTTTCTTTTCTAGAAGGTTGTGATTTATTCTTCTGTGGATGAATGTGTGAAAGATATAGTTGTTGTTCTATTTACTGCTTCGGAGGTGGAAGTTGATATTGTGATCTGCGTTGTTCTACGTATCTTTCTTTATGACTAAAACCTGCAAACGCAAAATCAGCTAGATCTTTCGGATTCTCGTATTTTTAATCGCATTAATCATCTCATTATTACATTTTTCAGATAGTGTAACTTCATCCCGTTCGTTTTCTTCGAGTATTTCTTTACCAGTAGGGCCAGCAGCAGCCGCTAGCAGTTGCAATTGTGCAGCGACTATATCAGCTGGAAGTTCTTTTAAAAGTTTTTTGTTTTCTTAGTTCTTTTGCTATTTTGTTCAGTTTGTTCAGTAGCTTCTGCTACTCTTTGAGTAACGTTTGTGACAGGTCTTAATAATTATTCTGAACCTTCTGCAAATTCAACTTTAGATTCTTGACGTTCTTATAATTGTTCTCTGACAGAATCAAGGACTGGTCAAAATGTCTTAATTGCTTCTATTAGCTGTCGTGCTAGCCGCGTGGTATACGCATCTCAATCCATTATTTATATAACAATTATTTTTAATTGATAGCAGCAGAGAGCGCAACCACAAATAAGTGTCTCAAAGGTAAGTATAATCGCAACAAAAAAAATTACTTTCAAAATGAGGCGTATATTTGTTTAACTCACGGATTAACTTTTCTTCTGAGGTGAGTTAGCCTTCTGTTGCTGAACGAAGCGTTTACTTTCAAAATGGAGCGTATTTATTTTTAACTCTTCGGTTGACAAATGGACGCTTTTGCTTCTATTTTGATGTGGTTTAGCCCTCTCAGCTGCTGAGTTTGCGGATAACCTTGCTTGGCGTTGCTCCTTATTTATGTTTTTTTGTTTGCGAGTGGCGTGATAATATTGAGATATCTGGAAATAGGTTGGGATTCAGTATGTCGGTTGCTACTGCACATTAACTGATGCCCTGTGCTCACCAAAACTAATTTCATCTTCATTCACATTGCCTGATGACGCAACAGAAAGATTGTGAATTGTGAGTCATGTAAAGCTGCCCAATAAGTTCAACGGTATAGTGTTACTTGAGGTTGCAGGCAATGAAATGTACAATCCGTACTCCATTCCTGGTCTTCCATAGCAGCACTTTGTGTTCAACA